>JAYKKT010000075.1:18712500-19045000 GCA_036023115.1 Brasenia schreberi | reverse complement strand
ACAATCAAGTCAAGAGTATGGTGTAATACTATTCTGTAAAAGTTTACTATAAGATCTTCTATCACGTTAATATAATACATGATGATGGTTTATGATTCTTCAAATGACTTCTTCAATTTTATAATCTACAGCTCTATCAACGAATGTAGTTACTTCTAAATTATATTAAATCTTTCAGTTGAGTTAACAATGAACAATTTTCAACCTAGCAATCATTAATATACAATCATTATAAGTTTTAAAAACAATAGATGATATATATGCATTAACAACTAATTTCACATACCTATTAGTTGTACGAGTGTAATATTGAATCACCTTATCTATTTATGCCAAGACAATTCTCTCTTTATACGAATCCAACCACTACTCTTTAACGTAAGATGGTAGAGTAAGAATTTTTTTCACTTTAATTTTATTACCTCCACTACTTCCTTGTAACTGCATTCATCTGATGAGTGGGCGATATTCCTTTAATTTACACCAAATACATTCACAACCTCTTTATTCCTTGTCAATTTCACAATAAATGCTTTATCTGTAGATGACATGTGAAAAGTTGTTTAGAGTGAATAACTCTCACACACACCTCAACACCCAAACATAATTTCTTTTTTTTTCTCACTAATAAAAGTAATGGCTAAAAATAAGATTTTAGAGGTTGATTTAAACTCGACAACCTCAAAAAAAGCATCTTATACATGTAAAATATGATGTAAATATAACCGTTAGACACTATATATTAGTGAACATTAGAAAATAAAAATCAAAGTGAAACACTTATATGTTTGTTTTTTATGTACTATCAAATTCTAATACCCATGAAAATGTATGTAATAGTTGTATGAAACAAAGATGTGCAATACAATATCACTAATAGTAATTGTATCAAAGATTTTATGATACCATGTATGATATTGATGAGTGTCTACATTGTATAATAGTTGTTGTAAAACACTTCAAGAACCTCTATCTTCCTTCATAATTTTAATCCATGCATTATTATCATACTCACATTTGTCTCATCAACCCACTTCAAATGCATCAAAATATGTTTCGGTTTGCAATGACTTTTTGTAAAGTTATTTGTCATTGTATACCTAGAGTCACTCAATCTCCTTGTAAAAGCATTTCCTTAAAGATACAAGTGTAAAGGATGGTTGTGTCTTATTAAACTTCTAATAATCATCAACTACACCCTCTCCTTTCAATAAAAATAAACGGTCTACCTTTTTAGTTCTCATCCACCTACCATTTTCAAGAACAATATTTTTACATGGCATGTATTTGTCACTCCTTTAACACCCAAACCATACCTTACTTGTTATGTCTTTACTCTTCAAACGAAAAATAACAATATTATGTTTACTCTCAACATTTCTTACTTACTCAATAAGTTTATTATGACTCCTAAACACATGATCTATCGTAAACATGAATTAATAATCAAGTTCATCACCCTTGTAATCAACAAATTATTCTTACCTATTTAGCCAACCAAATAATGAACACTTTCCTTAGTCATAATATAATAAGTACTTTGATCAATCATCATCTTTTCAAATTAATTTCATCGTAACTATTTTCGCTCAAGTTATTTGTTATTCTGCAATATATAAAATAATATACGTTCAATGTATAACACATAACAACACATGGTTTGATAGATGACACCTTAAAGAAAACGTAGAACAAGAGCCTCTCTCCTTAAAGAAGAGACATGCATGAAGCGTGTTTCCACTTAAGAAGAGAGATGGCCCAAGCGTGTCTCTCCATGAAAAGAGACGCTTGAAACCACATTTTAAAATAAAATTCTGACAAGTAAATCCATCGACCCAAAATCATAAACATCATCTAAAATGAGAAAAATTAAAAAATAAAACAAACCTGCAGCTACTTGTTGACTACAAAAAAAGCAATAGTAGCTCTCAACAAACAAAATATCAATCACCAAAATTAGATGTTAAGAGGAGAGATAAATTATGACAAGAATATTTTCAATATGAAAAGGAAGACAATGAAAAGCAATCATAGTCATGAACATGGGCATGGATGTAAACCTTTGTTGTCGGGCATATGAGGAAACTCAAATAGAGGAAACATGAGCAGCTGAAGAGAAATAGATCTACAAGAACATGACTAAGACCCCATCCCTCACGGATCTACAAAGTGAATGGTGATGCGACAATGCATGGACCCTTCGGGCTTGGGAGTGGTTTTCAGAATTGGTAGGGTAAATTTTTGGAGAGGAAAAACAGATTAATTTATAGGTTGACCTTGGTCCCCATAGCGGAGAAATGATGGGGTCACAGGTCTTCGATGATACTCCTGGAGAGGAGGGCCCGTCCTACAACAGATTAATATTACGAGACATCTACATAGTAGCACCAAGATTCGAGTCAATTCTGCGGCGGATGCTTTTGCATAGAGGAAACAGCGATACCTGTGAGCTCTTCGCCTTCTCATGTAAGCAGTCTGCTGGGCGTGGAGTCCATATGATGCTGTAACAGACTTGTAATATATATATAAAGAGAGAGAGAGAGACAGAGAGAGAAGAAAAGAAAACACAAAGGGTAATCACTTTGAACTCTAAAAGAGATATCTTAAAACTCGGTTAAATAATCCTGTGTCGAAACTCTAGAAAACTGTTTTGTACAAGCTCTATCCAAAAATTTCAGGACCAGTTCAGCATGAACAAACAATGCATTTTTCTCCTCCGACCGCTGGTCTCTTACAGAGTGCAAAATACAAGTTTCTGAAATCTCAACACATGCCAACTCAACTAGGAAACCTTTGTTCCGGGTACCACAGTCTCTTTGTTCCTGAATCAGGGGCTATGATACCTGCGCATGCAAAACACGTATAACAGCAAAAGCATAGTCGTATGTTTCAGGAAAAGGAAAAAGTAGTAGAGAGGAAACCCAACCAAGAAGTAGCCACAAAGGACTTGCAAAGAAAAAGTCAGAAAGTACACAACTAGAATTTGTGTCAACTAACAAATTGATTGGTCAAAGGATTGCAAGGGCATGCTACGTTTATCAGGTATCCATGACAGAATTTCTTGAGATGGGTCACATACAACTGTCGTTAGAAAGGAAATACCTGATAGAAAGAGTCACCGATTTCACCTCATATGTATTTCATGCCTGCAATCCGCACTTGCCTCGCAATCAAATACTGAACAAAGGAATAAATCAACCCCAGCAGTCCTAAAACCTTCACTGTGATTATATCAGTAATTATAATGGAAGGCAGGTTGAGAGGCATGGTCAACAACAGAATGGCATCGCTCTGTCTGGTGAAGTCCCACATGAAGCGGTTAAATAGGATGTGATTAGGCAAAGTAAGGATGAGGAGGGCAAGATTTTTCACAGCAAAAAGCCACCCTGGGCTACCAATCTCCAAACTCCATCCTGCATCTCCCGGCCAAACTTCTTCCCACACTCGGTATAGAGCTGTCAATACCAAGAAACTTGATATCACTGCAATCACTGGAAAGTAACGCTGCCTGTCTCCAAATCCAGTGAAGAAGTCGGAATCTTGATTCAGAAGCAACAAAATAGGTGCCAGGAAAAATATTGATCGGTTTGATCCGCCTGTCAGATAGATGCTCAAGACTAAGCAGGTAGCAAAGCAAAGAATTGTAGAAGCATTACCCACAGCTGGCATCCATGCTCCCTCTGAAGCCAATTTCTTAACTGTAAATGATGGAGCAATTGATGCCCTCCTTTGCTGTGTGAGTCTGAATTTTGGATTGAAACTAGTGCTCCGACTTGCAGGATTATGAAAAGCACCTCTCTCGTGAACTTTCTCTCGAAGCAGTGAAGCCAGTTCAAATTTTATCTCCAATGAAATCAACATGAATATGGCTGCATATAGTCCCAATAGTGACACTCGAGCTCCTTCAATGGCCAGTAAGGTAGCAATCTTTTGGCCTTCATCATCCAGTGCACTGGCCACCCTTAGTTGACCCTCCAATAAGTACGTTACAGGGAACAAGGCCACCAGGAGGGCAAAGACCCAAGGTAAAATGCGAGTACTTGATGCTGATGGTAGGTGTGTGAAGACTACGAAAACAGATGCACAGATGACAGTAGCAACAATCAGAGGATGAAGCAGGGTAGCCTGAAGGAAATATTCCGCACAGATATAAATGCCAGATGTAATTCCCACGCCAACTGCATAAAACACCCTGAATTCCTCAACGTATTTTATCGGTATAATATTAGTAGCAGCTGCAAGAGTGAGTATGATGGTCACAATCAGCAACCATGATGGCCAAGTTGGTTTCACTGATGTAAAGCCATATATTGCAGTGTCATCAGCAGATATATGAGCTGCACTAATAAGCTCTGATCTGAATGCAAGTGTCAATGGAATAGGGGGCTGCATGAGAATAAAAAGTAGGCCAAGAGCCACCACAAGCACAAGAGCACGCTTTGCCGACTGCATGAATTTCACGAACAGGTCAATTGCACAGAGTAACAAAACTAAAGAAAACTACTGAAGTAAATATTGAATTGCCATGCAGAACTGAAAATTAATTAGGTGATTAAAAACAATAAGATACGATGAAACAATTTTTTTAGGGTAAATGACGATAATTGAACTCTCAGCCGAGGCATACACAGCCAATAGAGAGATGTTCACTATTGCAGCATTGCCTAATAAGCACCTAGGAGTTGTGTATAACGGAGAACCTAGTCTTTTTCATCATTAAGGCCATGAGAGAAAAAGTTGTTGACCCGAAGTACATAAAGCTAGAAAGCCTTGACTATAAAAGCATGACATCTTGACAAGGCTCATGATATAGAGAAGTTCGACCCAACATTGATACAATGGAATTTCTCTATGAGGGTTAAAGGCGAGCAACCAAAATGATATTATACACATATAGAGGCAGACCAAAAGCATCCTGGTCATGTTCACAGAATTTCAAAATGATCGCACCTAAAGCAGAAGAATTTCAGAAGCATCAATCAAGTGGAATAGTGGATCTCCATGAGAATTCCAAGGATATAAGAGATCAGATAAAGCTAGATCCAGATTTGGAAAGATGAGTGGTTGGGATCTCATGGACACACAATCATGAGCTTTGGTGGGTTTCAAATGAGCCAAGAACATCAAACGCATTCAAGGATCAATTATCAGATCGGACAGATGCAAGTGGAGCAATAATTACTCCCCATCAAGTAGTTGATCTTCTCCACCTCCCACACATCGTATCAGTCCATGCAGAGGGCTCCCAAAGTAGTGCCAACTAGCTGGCTCCAGCATCACAAGGGAGAAACAAATTGTTCTTTTTCATAGGCACAATAATGAAGCAAAAGGGAGAGAAGATGTAGACCGATGCCATAGGGATGCTGCTATGAACAACCAATCAAGTCAGTTTACAGCTTGAGGATCTATGTCAGAGAAAAGCGGTTTAAGAGGAGACAACACTAAGTATTACATGTGAACATGACATAAAGAAGGAAAGGGAGCAGACATGAAGAGACCCTCATGAATTAATGACTTTAGCTTCTGGTCTGGAGGTTTAACAAGCTGATGACTGCCACCAATAGTGGTGGTTAGGAGCCACCAAAGACCAGCGGAAAAGAGTATGGTCAGTCTATCCTGGATTAAAGGATAAAGTATGCATAGTTACTCAAGAATTCAAGGATCATGACTGAAGCAGTGCCTCATCCAGCAATCCATGAGAAATTTCTCTGCTCAACGCCACTTGGAGACTCATATACAGGACATGCCATTGGCATGCAAATGCAATCATCTTGTTGAAAATTAGTACAATCTGAACAACACAGACACACACATATTGAAGGCTCATGAATCCGATCAACACGGCTGTGGGTTTATCATTAGACTCAACTAGTTGATGTTCTACTAGTGAAGCTCAGCCAACCCGACTTCTAGACTCTCCAGAGGATCAAGGCAATTGATTGGGTCATGCAACTACCTATCCAGGCACGTTTAACAGAATGGGTTGAGATAAAGCACTCCAATCTTCCTGTAGTATTCTGAAGAAATCGCACCTATTACTAACGTTTCCAAGAACAAGGAAGTAGAGGAGAATGGCAAATCTCCAGTAGATGATTCATATAATGAATTTTGAGGTTCGATGAGCTCAATAGCAATATAGCATTGTTATTAAATAGATTTGATAGTTTTGGTGTCAACAAAGCAAATGAAACTAGTTCATCTTCCAAGGAGAGAACCTCTACTGGAGAACCAATACCAAGGGAAAGCACAGTCTCTGAAGCAATATGCTGAACCCAGAGGACCAAGTGCTGGCCACCACAGCCAAGTCAAGTTGGTCTACTGACTACCCACAAGAGATACCTGGCCAAGGTCACGCACATCATTTTCTTTTAAAGTGGCATGCATCAAGTTATGAGAAGACAAGAGGTTGAATATGGAGTTCAAATGGAGCTTGCAAATTCAGTATGACACAACAAGGTAGCACCCTCAGGTGGCGCTCTACCTTCCACATAACTAGAATCAGTTCATCTCTTGTCTATTGTAGGGGGTTGCCAAACTCTTCATGGACCAATCCCCTACCATTTCGAGTTTCTTCCTCTTCTTTCTGATCAAGCTTTTGCTGAAGTTGTTCTTCTGATCCTGTAGCTCCTCTTGGATGCCAATACACCTTGTTGATCATTGAACCAAGAACGCGGCCTTTTCCTCATGTCCTTTTTGTAGCTCTAATAACAAATTTGTTAAGAATTACCAAGGAGAGCAGGCTCAATCTAAGTCTTACCACATAACAAAATTAAACTCGATATATGCTACAAGCAAAGGGCTGACTGAAACGCATTCAAGTACCGGCACACAACGCTGAAAGTTGAGATAAGATATTCATTCACTCTACTGTGTGCCACTCTAAGTGCACACACTGGAAGAGAAAGTGGAAATAAGACTAACATTTTTGTGGAAGAAACCAAAAAGAGATGCTCAGCATTAAGGGGGTTACAGGTTTAGGTTTATAGAGCTGATATGAATCTGTACCAATCTAAAAATTGCATAAGATGTGATATATCATATATCGGGATGATGATTCATGCTTGAGTTGTAAGGCCCACATTGTACAATACAGTGTTGTATTGCACTATATCATACAATAAATGCCATACCATATGACGCAATTGGAATTAGCTTTTAATCACTTTTTGTCAACCCAAAATGAAAACAGGAATCACTTCTGAGACCACTTTGTCTCCCAAACCCTCTCCAAACCCCTTCCCTTGATCTCACAAGCCCAAACTACTTTTCTCGGTAATGGCTCATCATAATCTGAGCGACCAGCCAAAAAACTGTTACTCCTGCTCAACAGGGAAAAATAAGTTGGTTCTGGTGTGCATCTTCTATGGGTATGTTATGCATGGTGAAGTCAATCCTATGAGACAACCTCTCACTGAGATGAACCAAAAAGCTATGTAGTTAATGGCGCGCTATAGCATTTTAACAACAACTAAGCCTTTTCCCATACTAGACGGGGTCAGCTACATGGATTCTTTGTTTCCACAGAGCCCTATCATGTACCATGTTAGCATTTAACTCAAAATAAGCTAGATCATTCTTTATTGTTTTTTCCAACACTTTTTGGTCGTCCTCTACCTCTTTTATACTTTCAAAATCTAGTTTTTCATACCTTCTTAAAAGTTTTTCTTTTGACCTTCTTTCTATATGTCCTATCCATCTTAAACGATATTCTCTCATTTTATCCTCTATTGGTGCCACTTCTAATTTGTTTCTAATAACCTCATTATGTATATGGTCTTTTCTTATATGACCACTCATCCATCTCAACATCTTCATTTCTGTCACAGACATCTTTTGTACATGTTGATGATTAACCGCCCAACACTCAGAACCATAAAACATGGCAGGTTTAATTGCTGCTCTATAATATTTACCTTTACCTTTAATGGTATCTTCTTATCACAAAAAATACCTAATGCTCCTCTCCATTTTAACCGATCAGCATTAATCCTATGTATAACATCTCCATCAATTCTTCCATCACTCTAAAAAATTGACCGTAGGTATTTAAAACTTTCTTTTTGGGGGATGCAATGTATGCCAATTTTAATTTCTATGTCCTCTGAAATAACCAAATGATCAAACTTACATTCCATATATTTTGTTTTTATTCTACTAAGTCGGAAGCCTTTACTTTCTAATGTTTCTCTCCATAGTTCCAATTTTCTATTAACTATTTTCTTAGACTCTTCCACTAACACAATGTCATATGCAAATAACATACACCAAGGTACTTCATCTTGAATATGTTTTGTTAACTCATTAATCACCATTATAAATAAGTATGGACTTAAAGTTGATCCTTGATGTAACCAATATTAACTTCAAAGAAGTCTGTCATTCCTTCATGAGTCCCATTGAAGAATATGTTTTTTAGTGTTAGTTTTAGTAAATTTGATGTTTTAGGTATTATTATAATTGTTCGTAGTATTAAAGGCATTTTGGTCATTTTATGTTTAACAACCCATTATATAAGGGTTGAACTTCTTGTATTAGGGCTAAGAAACTGAAATTAAGAAAGAGAGAAAGAGAGGGGGGGCTCTGTTGGAGGGCCTGCCCCTTACTCCTTTCTTCGTATTTTTCTCTTCATCGTTGTTCTTGAGTATGATATTCGATTTCCGCTGCACTATCATGTTTTTCAACATGGTATCAAAGTCGTACGATTAATGGGAGTGTAATTTGAAGAGGAGGGAGACAGACAGAGAGAAACACATGAGTTTGTTGTATATTCGATCTGTCGAAAGCATATATATAAATGATGAGCAGTAGCAACTCACGGAGGAGGAGTTCATGTCCGTGGAGCTAAAGTGTTGCCTCCAAATCTGAAATAGGGAACGACCCGTTCCTGGCTTGGGCATGGATGATGGAGGAAGAAGATGAGTTGCGGGATGATGGCGGAAGAAGAAGCGTCGCCAGTGGTGCGTTTGAGAGGTCGTTGCTGAGCTGGGTAGTGTATGCGCAGAAGGTGGTGCATTCAGATAGAGAGAGATTTGAAAGGCAACGAGGATGGACGATCAAAATCATGAAAAGGGAACGTCACTTGCACACCAAGTGTTTGATGAAATGCATATTGGAGGTGGTTGTGGCTGATGATTGATATGCAAATCGGGTTGCAAGGGTGCAGTCCAATTAGTTTGACATGGAAGAAGTATTGTGAAGAAACTTGTTTTTTTATGAGGTGAATATTGTAGTCATGAGGATTTATGAAATGTGATTTGCAGCCAAAGAAGCTGCTAAAACATATTGTAGAAGCTATTGAAAAATGACCATTTAGGAAAGCTAAGTTGAAAATATTGCAGCTATATGACCAACCTAGATAGCTGAGTTAAAGATGTTGCAACCAAAGAAGCGGCAAAATATGACCAGTCTTGGAGGGCTAAGTTGAAGATGTTGCAACTAAAGAAGTTGTTGAATATTACCACCCTTGGAAGGCTAAGTTGATGTTTCACCCAAAAAGTTGTTAAAGATTAGTGCAGCCATGAAGTTGCTAAAGAACCATGAAGGTTGATAAATAATCTTGTAGTTAGGAAGGCTTTTGAAAAGGGGACAACCAAGAGGGTTGAAAAATCAAAAAAAAAGAAGAAGAATTTTTTTGGCAAGTTTGGAGTTCAAGGTATCTCACTCCCAACTTGAGAGGGGTGTTAAAGAATATGTTTTTTAGTGTTACTTTTAATAAATTTGATGTTTTAGGTATTATTGTAATTGTTCGTAGTACTAAGGGCATTTTGGTTATTTTATGTTTAACATCCCATTATATAAGGGTTGAACTTCTTGTATTAGGGTTAAGAGACTGAAATTAAGAAAGAAAGAAAGAGAGGGGGGGCTCCATTGGAGGGCATGCCCCCTCCTCTTATCTTCGTATTTTTCTCTTTGTCGTTCTTGAGTGTGATATTCAATTTTCGCTGTGCTATCACATTTTTCAACAAGTTCTCACACGTGTTTTTGCACCATCGTACATGTCCCTTATAAGGTTTGTGTATGTCAATGGGATACCTCTTTTTTCCAAGGTTCTCCAAAGAACCTCCCTCGGTACCCTATCGATAAGCTTTTTCTATATCAATAAATATCATGTGAAGGTCTTTCTTTTTCCCTCTAAAATGTTCCATAAGACGTCTCAAAAGGTGAATCACTTCAACAGTAGATCTGCCTGGCATAAATCCAAATTGGTTCTCTGTTTTACTCGATACTTATATTAACTTACATTCGATAATTCTTTCCCATAATTTCATAGTATGACTTATTAACTTGATACCCCGATAATTCGCACAATTCTGAATATCTCCCTTGTTCTTATATATGGGTATAAGTGTACTCGCTCTCCATTCATCGAGCATCTTTTGGTTTTTCCATATTTCATTAAATAGTCTTGTGAGTCAAGTGATTCCTGTTTCTCCTAGGATTTTCCAAACTTATACAGAAATATTGTTTGGTCCTACCGATTTACCACCCTTCATATATTTAAGAGCCTCTTTGACTTCATTCTTTTGAATACATCGATAGAAATTGTGGTTTATATTCTTTTCTGATTTGACTAATTCTCCTAAGCTAATACTAACATCTTCATTTTCATTAAAAAAACTTATAAAAATAGTTTTTCATCTATTTCTTATATCATCATTTGCCAATAGAATTTTCTCATCCTCGTTTTAGATGCATCTAATAGAATTAAGATCCTTAGTTTTCTTATCTCTAGCCCTAGCTATCCTAAAAATATCTCTTTTACCCTCTTTTGAGTTGAGTTTTTTATATAAATTCTCCCAAATTTTAGCTTTTGCTTCGCTGACGGCCTTTTTCGCTTCGTTCTTTGCTTTCTTATAAGCCTCTAAAGTTTCGCTAGTTTCCTTAGCATAATGTAATTTGTAACATGTCCTCTTTGCCTTGATTTTATTTTGCACTACTTCACTCCACCACCAAGCTTCTTTTTGTGCCGGTACACCTCCCTTTGATTGATCGAACACATCTTTTGCCACTTTTCTAATATGTATAGTCATATTATTTCACATATCACAAGGTATACCAACATAATTCCATGCATTTCCTTGAAAGACGTTCTATTTAAATATACCTTCTTTCTTGCTTTTGAGGTTCTACAATTTAATCTGAAAAGCTCAGTGTACTCTTTTTTTCTGTCTATTTTTTTACTTATAAATTCATAACTAAAAGTCAATGTTGGGTGGTTAAGCTTTCTCCTAGAATTACCTTGCAATCTTTACAACACCCTCTATCTTTTTTCTATAAATAAAATAATCAATTTGTGTTTCTGATAAGCCACTCCTATAAGTAATTAAATGTTCATCTCATTTTTTGAAGATTGTATTGACTATAAAGAGATCAAATGCCATAGCAAAATTTAAAATCTCCCTACTTTCCTCATTTATATCCCCAAAACCAAAGTTTTCATGAATACCTTGATATCCTAATACCTCTTTACCAACATATTCATTTAAGTCTCCTAAACAAATCACCTTTCTTTGTGGAATTCTTTGAATCACCTTATCTAACTCTTCCCAAAAAGCCATCTTTATACTATCTTCTAGTCCTACTTGCGGTGCATAAGCACAAACTATATTCAAAACCTCTGCTCGTAACACTAATTTTAACGTCATGATTCGGTTACTATATCGTTGTATGTCTACTACATTATCCTTTAAATCTTTTATGATAATACCAACTCCATTTCGAACCTTTTCCTTACTTGAGTACCGTAATTAAAACTTGTATCCTCCATCTCCTTGGCTTTTTCTCCAACCCACTTTGTCTCTTGTAAACATAGAATATGAATCTTTCTCCAAATCATAGGAGAACAAAGACACGAAAAAGGAGCTATTGACCACGAAACTATGCTACTGACCATCTTCTTTTTCTCTCCCTTTCTCTCTTTTCTCTCTTTCTCTCTAGTGGGTGAATGTACTTCTGATCATTGACTTCTCTCTCTTTCTCTCTAATAGGTGACTATGCTCCAGATCATCAACTTCTTTAAGTTTGCTTTCTCCCCCTTTCTCTATTATTTGAGTTTCCTCTTCATCAAGTTATTTAAGTATTTTTTTTACTTTTTATAATTTATTTATTCTAATTTTTATTATAGTTTGGAATCACCAACTAGTGCAGTTGCTTGTCGTTCGAGTGACAGCAGTGGTAGTGGTAGTAGTGATACCGACACTAGTAGTACAATTGGTATTCGGTTTTCTAATCCTACATACCTATAGGCCCTCAACTTACGGATAATATATCAGTTTTTTGCATGTTATGTGACCATATTTCTATTAGTAGAATAGCAAGATACAAGGATCATTTAATAGAAAGGAGCAAAAATGTGGCAATTCAATATGGAAATGCCATGTGAAATTTATTGTTTGTCTTCTTAGAATTTGATTATTTAGTTTGATTCATATTTATGAAAGGAGTGGTTATGTGTTTCTTAATATTTCTTAGAAATTAGAGAATCCATTATATATAATATTTTGTCATAAATAAAAGTGTACCGCTAAATACACTATATCTCCACTACCGCTATATCAAGGTCAACCGCTAACAACTTGCTAACCACTATTGATAACATAGTAAAAAAGTATGGTCATGTCCTATTGTGTCGCCACAAATCAAAATCAACATGACTGAAGTTCAATTTCAAGTCCTACTTGACTATGTCACAGCAAGAGAAGGACGCCAAATAGAAATGTTAATTTCCAAGACCAGTAGATGAAGAAGAAAATATTAATTTTGTTTTGTTAATGACATTATGTTTTTCATGTTCAGAACTTCTTAACTCATGTAATTAACTAGTAATATTTCTTCTTTGCTAATGATGTTAGCTTTGATTAAAAGGTAACCTATGGTTCATTTTGCCGTGCATATTTTCACAACTAAAGGTTTTAAAAAATTTATTTCAGTTTAGGAATGAAAAAGAATAAAAAACAAGTATCTTATCATATCATACAATGTAGTATGACAATTCTGTATCAAAACACCTGCGATACAGGGTACAATATGATATTTGCATTCTTTATATCAATAGCTTCCTTTATATCAATACAATGTTCTCTTTTGTTTACAATGTAATATTCTTCTACATTCTTTTGTAAGAGTTGTTTAATTCTTGGATTCCTAAATATCTTATCTTTGCTGATACTTAGTTCTTGTTTGTCTATTTTCTGAAATAATTTTTTATAAAAAATAATCCTTTGACTACTTCCTGATTCAGTCTTTTCTACTTGATAGGTTACATCCTCTAGTTTTTCTATTTGATTTTCAGTCATCCTCTTGACTGGTATCATCCATACTTGAATCACTTCTGTTTCAGTATCTGTTTCTTCAGTACTTTGATAGTAAATTGAGTCTGTATCTGAGAACTGTACATTTTCTAACATGGCTATTTCTAGCTCTATGTATGGTTCTTGTTCTATGTATTGTCCTTGTTTTGTTTTTGGTACTCTACAATCTTTGGCTATATGTCCTAATTTTCCGCAATTATAACATTTACATTCTTTGGGATTTTTTGTGTATCTCTTGTGGTATGTATTCTTTTTTACATAATATTTTCTTTTAGGATACCTATTTCTATCTTTGAATCTTCACTTCTTAAATAATTTCTTTTTATATTTTCTTAACTTCTTTCTATGTTTTTTGGTTAAGGTTCTCTTTGGATATCTTTTACTACATCCTAACTTAGGTGCTATATATTGGTTACAGCATTTGAATTGATCTGTGAACATATGTCTTATACGTCTTTCATTTTTTACTTCTATACATTTGTCTGTATACCATTGTTTTAAAAATTCTATTATGGCTCCTGAAGTATCTACTTTAGCTTTTTCATTGAATTCTTTTATAACTTGTTCGTTTATTGGTTTTGGTAATTTTTGGTAAAACATTACATGACATGTTTTCTTTTCTTCTGTTGATAATTGTGCTTCATAATAATACTTGCTATATGCACATACATAATCATCTAAATAACACATCACAAATGAATATTTCCATTAAAGCATTTATAGCTTGTTTTTTTACTTTGTTTGTGTAATTGATGTCTGCATTAGTGTTTATGAATTCACCTTTAATTAATGCTTCATATTTATCCAATATGTCTTTACTTTTAGTAGTTGTTTGTCCTGCTGTATCTGTTGTTCGTCTAACTGCTTCTACTAAATCTTGTGGTAATTGGTCAAACCATTTCAATACATTTCCTACAAAGGATGTTTCTATATATGTTGGAGTATTTGATACTTCTATTTTAGCTTCTATTAAGTGTTTTGCTATTTCTGAATACCATGTTTCAATTGTCTTTCTTACATTTTCTACAGTCTAAATCAAGTATACCTGTTTCATGTGATGTTCTTCTTAATGTTTGTTTTTGCATTCTTGCTTTCCATAATTGTTGTGCTCTTGCATCTTCCGAAAAGTTGTCTTACAACTTCTGGTTTAGGTTTATGTTCTCTATGTGTAACTACTGATTGTGCTGTACTTGAAGAGGCTTCATGGTCATTCTTAGCTGGTGTAATAGGTTCTACTAATACTTGTTCTGGTTCTGTTTGTTCAATTGATAAGTTTTGTGTTTGTTTGAGTAGTTCAGTATATGTCTCGCTTATTTTATCTTCTTCTGAATCTGATGTATCTTGGGTAATACCATTGACTTCATATGTTTCGTTATTAGTTTGTTTTTGTTCAATCAATTGGTCTTGTTGTTGGACATAGTTTAGTTCTGGTATAGCTAGTTCTGGTTGAGTTGGTTCTGACTTGGTTTCTTCTAATTCAGGCTGTGTTGGTAACTTGGTATAGTTATAATGTGACTTGGTCTAGCCTGTTGGTAGTATGGTGTAGTATTTGGTTCATTTAATGTATATGGTACATTATCTGGATGGATCTGGTGTGGATATGATTGTGGATATGGGTATGGTATTGGTGTATATCCATATTGAGGTAAGTATTGGTAATTATATTGTGGTATATATGGTAAATTCTGTCGTAAATTTCTAAAATCTAACTGAACATCCCTATTTTCCCCTATTTTTGCAGTTTCAACGTATGTTGGAACTGGATATTGATTAACTTTGTTTTGATGTAATTGTTTGGTTACCTGAACTTGTTTCTTAAGTTCTTCTATTTCACTGGATAATTTGGTTGTCTTATCCTTCCTAGTTGTCTTATCCTTTCGGGATTGACTCTCGATTGTCTTATGACTACTTGTCTTATCTGAGTGGTCTGAATAATTTGATTCTGAATCTCTAATTATTTCAAGTTTCTTTTTCCTTTTATTTTCATAAATTCTTTGAATAGAATTTTCTTTCTGTAATATTAGTAATTGTTCTCCTGCAGTTTCTAATTCTTTATATGAATCATCTAGGAATAAATGATAACTATTTTCCCCTATACATGCAAATCTTCTGTTTAGATTTGTTATATGTATTTCCATATCTTGTCCATAATAACCTTTTTTCTTTTTAATTTTGACTGTATGTTCTTTAAAATTCATATGTTATAAAGTTCTTTGGTAAGTTTTCCTACTACAACTTTATCATTAAATACACTGGTAATATATTCTGTATGTACTTTGTATAACGTGGCTCCTTCTCTAAATATTAAGTCTGGACGACTATTATCTGTTTTTAATACTTCTGTATGTATGACTTTTGGTACTGTCCTATCTAAGATTTCTTGGATAACTCTGTATATTTCCATCTGGTTTGAAATGATTATTTCTAAATCTTTCTTAATATCTCCTGTGGATGTGTTCATTTGATAAAATCAAATCTTATATCATCATTAAATTCTATTCTTCCATTTCTCCTAAATAAAAATCTATTTCTTTCTCAGTAAATAATTCCATATATCTTCTGAGCATTATTGGGTTTCTGACATGCTGTTCTATTATGTTGAACAATACAACTTTCAATAAAACTACACGATCAAATATAATCAGTATATATTTCACATGCTTGTCTGTTTGGATTTCAGAATACATTTCCGATGGATTCTTCTTCTTATGTCTAGTTGGTACTGGTTTTCTCATGAAAACAATCTGGTTACTTCTTCTAAATCTGACATAAATGAGTTTACATCTTCCATACATGTTATATTTGGAACTGGGGCTACTTCTTTGTTTTCTTCATTTGAACTGTCTATGTTTATGATCTCAGTTGGTTTCTTACTTGGGAGTTTCTCCACTGTATGTTTCCTACATTTATGTTGTTTAGCTAAAGAATCGGCTATTTTACTTAGATATTTCCTATCATTTTCTGATAGTCTTCTGTATCTGGTTTTTGTCCTACTTGGCTCTGATAGATCCTTTGATTGTTTGTTATTTGGTTTGTTAGGTTCTGATAACACTTTTGTGGGTATCTTACCTAACTGTTTTAATTGGTCGTTTGGCTCTGATATATGTTTAATTTGTTTGCTTGGCTCTGATAAATTGTTTTTATACCAATTTATTTTGTTATTTGGCTCTGATAAATTGTTTGTATACCAATTTATTTTGGCTCACTAACACCACATGGACATGGCTGACATTCGTAAGGAGAAGATGCATCAAGGTAGGATAAGGAGTACAGCGCAAATAACTTGCCAAATTAAACAACTGTCAACAAAGGAATCCAACAAGCCTTATATGAGAGGGCATATCGAGTAATCAGGGTGGGTTCTATTGGGTAACCTGACCCATTGCCATCCCTAGCAAAAACCATTCAGCCACATGCTCCGACACCTAATAAGGCATGAATGACTTGGGATGAAGCTTTAAAGCCTTAACTAGGTCTTGACTAGAATGGTGACATCTTGACAAGGATCATCAACTTAGAGAAGCTGGATCCCACTTCGATATAATGGGATTTTCTCTATAAAGATGAAAGCTCAATTGACTGGCATGATATAGGTAGATACCAAACATATTCTATGCATGTTCATACAATTTGGAAATGCTTATGGCTAAAGAAAATTATTTTAAGAAGCATCAATCAAGTAGTTATCCGTGGAACCTATGTCACATGGACATGCCATCAAGGTGTCTTATTGCCTGACTCGGGTGAGAGTCCCATGTAGACAGAACACTACATCAGACACAAGAAAGACAATGTTTGACCGAATGTCATGCATTGCATCGATGTCATAATTGTCCAAAAATGGCTACCATCAATGTGCCTATGGACAATTGTATCCGAGTTTTTTTTTAAAGTCCTATTATTCATGTTTTTCGTGTCTTTGTTCTCCTATCGTTTGAGCACTTGTCCACCGATCACTCTCCACTAAGCATAATTGTCATTGTTGAAATTGTCACATTGCACCATCACCATCATCAAAGGAGTCACCATAGTCGTCATCACCAAATGGAACTCAGAGAGAGAGAGAGGGAGGGAGAGATAGAACGCACAATTATAAAGCACAAGGGAGTTAACGTGTATATTAATGACATGGCCATACTATGGCTACTAATCAAGTACGTAACACCATTGCAGTGGAACTAAGCATAAACCAAGGCAGTTTAAGAGGAAATGAAAAATTCACAGAAAAAGCTGGTTGAGTATTATGTGAAAAAGACATAAGAAACAAAGAAAGCATACAAGGACCCTCGTGAATTGATGACTTAAGATGCTTCTACAGTCAGTTTGGAGGCTTCATAAGCTGATTGCCACCATCTATAGTGGTGGTTAGGAGGCGCTGAAGACTAGTAGAAAAGAGTAAGCTGATCTTGGATTAAAGGATCATGATTACTTGAGTAGTCCTCTCTCTCTCCCTCCCTCCCTCCCTCTCTCAGTGGGGGTGGTTCGTCAGACTCTCAAGTAGCTCATCTTCCACAAGTGAAGGGCTAGACCAAGCCAACTACTAGACAACGCAAGAACGGAAGTAATTATTTGGGTCGTATAAGGAGGTCTTAACTAACTTGACAGGCATGTACTGCTGGCTCTTACAGTTTATAATTAACCAGAGAGTAGCTTAGTGAAGGAAAAAGTGATGCAGCAATGTGGTTTGCTACCGTGAAAGCCAGACTACATAATCAGCATGGAATCAGTTTCATAGGTTCAGTGCACTTGATTACATAAGATGGTTGATGTCAGTGGACATACGAATAGCTTCACAATGCAATATAAAATGAATACATTGACTGATAAGCCATTTTAACACTTTGTTAGCTAAGAAAGGCATATTTTAGATGAAACAATTAAATAGAAATCCTGAATCATGAACATTGTCTCTTAGCCTGCCCACGAACATGGAAGTTATATAGATACATAAGAAAGTGTAACTCAAGTTACTCAACAATCTGGACTCTCCACCGCTTTACACAGTTCGAGAACACAATTAGTCACACCAACACAGCATGAATTCACAGAAAACTAACTTAAGGTGATCGGTTTTTTATCTTTACCGTGGCCATGTTTGAGAATAATGTCAATTGAACTTACTGAGAATAACCAAACAAAAGTTTGACAAGAAAAGGATTTTCTCGTTTTTGATGTAATAATGTAAGATTAGAATATTTGGTGAGTTCTTCCCAAAAGAGATCCAGACCAGTATACTTTTATTGGCCTCCCCCCTAACCAGCTGAGTCATGGCCTTTTGAAAACCAACTACCCCATCTTATGAGTATGCAAATGCAAAGTCATGATCCCAATCCAAATTTGTACTTTTACCTGTGCATGAGAGAAATGAAGAGCAACAATCGGAATACAACCCAAGCCTGTGAGAAGAATAACAGTTCCCAGCAGAAGACCATCAGAAGGTAGTCTTCCCATCCACCACTGCAGAGCTTCAAAAATCGTTTCCCTACACAATGAGGCAGAAACGGCAATGATTCCAGCATGTGTGAAGCCTTGCCATACTGCCATTTTAGAAGCTGACTTTGCCTTGTCTCTAGAAAACGCAGAAGCCAAACAAATAAAATGAATTAAGTGAAACATACACTTACCTTACTACCACTCCAAAGGAACAAACTAGATTAAGAACATAACCAAGGAACAGTATAACCAAACTACATACCTGTAAAGAAGTAATGGAGGAGAGATGGCCAAGAGAAGGACCAATGAAACCCATACAACAGATGTTGATGCAACAAATAGCATTACTAGTTTTGACAAGTATGCACATGTCAGAACCCAAACTGCCTTTGGTCCAATTCTATGGTCCAGAAACAATCTCCTCACTAAAGCAAGACCAGACACTGTTGTTGTAATAACCATGTAACTTGGATATATCACCTCATCATCAATACTGAAATAGTACATGGCACTATAATTGTAGATCCGATTCTCTATGTAAAACAATAGAATTGAATGGCTGATGAGACCAACTTCAGTTACAAAGCGGAATTTCAGTGGGAGAAGAGAGAATCCTGGAATAGCCATAGCTAGAATCACGCCAACAACTATCATCTTACAGAAAGATTGAAGTGGCATACCAGCCAACCAAATACTAAGCCCCCAAAAGTTGTGTCTTATGAACCATATAACCGTGAGGCTCGCCAGAAGAACAAAAGAAAAGTATGATGTTAAGCTCTTCTTTATAAAAAACTGGGCAAAGAAAAAGCCGGATATTGCAGGAATTGGTAAAAGCTGCATAAAGAAAAAAGTGAAGCAACGTCAGTGTATGATACCAATTTCACCGATCAATATAAAGGTGAGTTTAAGACTGGCAAACCAAAAAACTTATATTTGAAACATATTAAAATGCAAAAAAGAGAAGTTGATATCTTCACCCAAAGACCTGATAACTATGTCACACAGACACCTCTAGGAGGTGGGGTGTCGGCGTCGACATGGGTGCAACACTGACACGGTGTCGTGTAATTGCGACACGGTCAACGTGTCGAGGCTGAGAATGGGTGTGGTCAACGTGTCGATGGTCATTTTCGTCCAATCATTTAGGTCAGATATATAAAAGGTTGGATGCCTTCCTTCGTTCAGTTTAGACGTTGAACCCTCCTGGCCTCCCTTTTGTTCAGTTCAGACACTGAACTCTTCGTCAGTCCTCGTGCCCTCGACCCTCATTGTCTCCTTTCTCTGCGTCGCTGCTGCCCCTCGGCCCTCACTGTCTCCCTTCTTTGCACCGTTGCTATCCCTCGGCCCTCACTGTCTCCCTTCTTTGCACCGTTGCTGCCCCTCAGCCCTCATTATCTCCCTTCTCTTCGTCGTTGCTACCCCTCGGCCCTCACTGTCTCCCTTCTCTGCGTCGTTGCTGCCCCTCGACCCTCACTGTCTCCCTTATGTGCGTCGTTGCTGTCCCTCGGCCCTCACTGTCTCCCTTCTCTGCGTCGCTGCTGCCTCTTCGACCTTCACTGTCTCCCTTCTCTACGCCACTACTGCCCCTCGGCCCTCGCTGTGCATCTTAATTTTTTTTGCGTATTAGTTAATCTTGCATGCTAGGTAATTTTTCTGCATATTAATTAATCCTACATATTAGCTTCTTGATTCTAATAGGTGAATCATGTACATTTGATAATCTTGAATATTTAGTTAATCTTTATGTTTAATTAACCTTGCATGATAGGTACTTTTTCATGTTAGGCAGTCTTGCATGTTAAGTATTCTTGCTTGTTAGGTATTCTGTATGTTACTTAGTGATGCATATTAATTCTTGCATAATTGATTTCTTGCATATTCATTAGGTTTTCTTGCATAATCGTGTGCATTAAATTTTCTTGCAACATTCAGTATTCTTATATTGATCATATTAGATATCATTGTATGTTAGATATTTATGCATATTAGAAATTATTGCACATGTGTACATGTTAATCTTGAACTTTAGATATTTCTGCAAATTAAAATTTATTACATAGATGTGAATGGTAATCTTGCATAATCATTCATACTAGATACTCTTGACTCTTTATTTCTTGCACGATCCTATTGCATGAAGAATTAATTTATTAATTGAGTTGATCCTAAAAATGGTCGATAATAGAAAAGGAAAAGGAGTATCAATTGGTACTAGTCCTACTAGGAGTTCTGGTAGAAGTGTTCCTTTAAGTTCAGGATCAACAACAAAAGTTACAAAACCTTCAATTTCAACACTTCGTGATGATGCACCATTGTGGATGTACGTATAAAGGGAAGAATTATACGAAGGTGGTAGAGGTAATACACATTTTATCTGTAAATTTTGCAACATGAATTTTATAGGATCATATACCAGAGTGAAGGCACATCTTTTAAAATTATCAAAACATGGTATAAGAGCATGTCTGAATGTGGATGAGGATTTACGAAGACAATTAATGAAAAAGCAAGATGAGTATAAAAAAGAACGAAAGGAGTGAAAAAGGAACAAATATTCCATTATTTGGTGGATATAAAGAAGATGTAGAAAAGAAAAGAAAGTTAATGCAAAGTGAATTTAAAGGTTTTAGAAGAGGAGCAATTGAAAAATCATTGAATGTAATTGGAAGGGAGGAGATGGATAGAAAGGTTGGAAGATTTTTCTTTTCAAGTTCACTTCCTTTTAACGTAGCAAGAAATCCATATTGGAAAGATCTTGTCACTTAATTGGCTAATTGCAATTTATATGGTTATGTTCCTCTAAGTTCTGAAAAATTGCGAACTATTATTCTTAAAGAAGAAAAAGCCGATATTAAAAGACTTTTAGAACGAAAGGAGTCAAAAATTTCAATATTTTTGAAGTCTGCTGATGCATCTGGAGAAATTAAAAGTGCAGGCTACTTGAAAGATTTATTTGTAGAAGTTATTAAGAGTGTTGGACCAGATAATGTTGTATAATTAATCATTAATAATGCAGCTAATTGTAAAAGTGCAGGGTCAAGTTTGGAAGGTGATTATCCACACATTTTTTGGACATCTTGTATAGCTCACTGTTTAAATTTGGCTCTTTCTCGTATATGTAAACCATCAGAAGATAAAGATAATCTTCGTGCATATGAATTATGTTATGTATTGAAGATATGGCAACAGATTGTATAAAGATAAGGAATTTTGCAATGAATCACCATTTAATTTCAGTCATTTTAATAGACATTCTCATTTAAAGTTGTTGAAGGTTGCAGAAACACGTTTTGCTTCTTTGATTGTGATGGTAAAAAGATTCAACACAATCATTGGTTCAGATGGTTACTGATCCAAGTTGGGATTCATACCGTGGTAACAAGGTTGAAGGCAATGGCTCAAGTAGTGAAGACTATTATTCTTAATGATTTATAGTGGGACAAGGTATCATATTTTCTTGAATTCACATAACCTATTTGGGAGATGTTGAGAGAAGTTATAAAGATGAACCAATGCTTCATAAAGTTTATGAAATGTGGGATACCATGATTGAAAAAGTTGAGTCAATAATTTTGAAGCACGAAGGAAAAGAACTTCATGAGACATCGTTTTATGATCATATTCATTCTATATTAGTTTCAAGATGGGACAAAAGCAACACTCCCTTGCATTGTTTAACACATTCTTTAAATTCAAGATATTATGGGAAGAAATGGTTGCATGAGAGCATTGGGCGTAGTCCTCCTAATCAAGATCCTGAAATAACAAAGAATAGGCAAATGTGTTTGGAAAGGATTTATCGTGACTCATACCAACTTAGGCAAGTAAATTCTGAATATGGAAAGTTTTCTTGTGCCAGACTAGAAGCACTAGAAGCAAGGAATTATCAAGATCTACTAAATTGGTGGGCATGTTATGGATTTGAGATGCCTCTTCTTCAAAAGATAGCATCAAAATTATTATCTCAACCTGCTACTTCATCTTGTTGTGAAAGAAATTGGAGTACATATTCTCAAATTCACAATATCAAAAGGAACAATCTATCAAGTAGTCGTGTTCAAGACTTGGTTTATGTCCACTCAAATCTAAGATTGGTTTCATGATCTAATGCTGAGTACAGGTAAAAATTCCTAATCTTTAAAAATGGTTTTCGATTGTATTTGATCTTTTCTTGTTTTTTATTTGAATATAATTGCAGTGAAGGAGCATCAAAATATTGGGATGCAAACCCGAAGGAATATCACTTAGATGACAACCAAGATTTGCATACTCTTAATATGGTCCAATAGCCCCTTCAGTTGATAATATTGTTGATGGTGAAGATCTAGAATTTATCACGTACATGTTCATTTCATTTATCAAATATTAATATTGTTCATAACTTCATAGTTGATAATATTGTCGATAGTCCCTTCACTTATAATATTGTTGATATGCAAATCTTGATTTTCTTTTTATTGATTTGTGTATTATGATGAAATTAGTAGTTGTTTACTTGTTTTGCTTTAATATAAAGTTGTGTACTTACTATTGGATCGTATACTTATGTTAATTGATGTCTCACTTGTTCTATCTTGAATATATAATATTATATACCTTAACCGTGTCACCGCACCCAAAATTTTTGAAATTTGTCGTATTCCGCACCCACACCCGTGTGACATAGACTGATAATCATATGGACTGAATACCTAACAAAGTTTCAACAACAACAACAACTAAGCCTTTTCCCATACTAGACGGGGTCGGCTACATGGATTCTTTGTTTCCACAGATCTCTATCGTGTGCCATGTTAGCAGTTAACTCCCAATAAGCTAGATCATTCTTTATTGTTTCTTTCCAACACTTTTGTGGTCGTCCTCTACCTCTTTTAATACTTTCCAAATTTAGTTTTTCTAACCTTCTTACAGGTTCTTCTTTTGATCTTCTTTCTATATGTCCAAACCATCTTAAACGATGTTCTCTCATTTTATCCTCTATTGGTGCCACTCCTAATTTGTTTCTAATAACCTCATTATGTATACGGTCTTTTCTTGTATGACCACTCATCCATCTCAACATCTTCATTTCTGTCACAGACATCTTTTGTACATGTTGATGATTAACTGCCCAACACTCAGAACCATAAAACATGGCAGGCCTAACTGCTGCTCTATAATATTTACCTTTTAATTTTAATGGTATCTTCTTATCACAAAGAATAGTTGATGCTCCTCTCCATTTTAACCAACCAGCATTAATTCTATGTGTAACATCTCCATCAATTCTTCCATCACTTTGAAAAATTGACCCTAGGTATTTAAAACTTTCCTTTTGGGGAATGCAATGTGTGCCAATTTTAATTTCTATGTCCTCTGAAGTAGCCAAATGATCAAACTTACATTCCATATATTCTGTCTTTGTTCTACTAAGTCGGAGGCCTTTGTTTTCTAATGTTTCTCTCCATAGTTCCAATTTTCTATTAACTTTTTCCTTAGACTCCTCCACTAATATAATATCATCTGCAAATAACATACACTAAGGTATTTTATCTTGAATATGTTTTGTTAACTCATCCATCACCATTATAAACAAGTATGGACTTAAAGTTGATCCTTGATGTAACCCAATATTAACTTCAAAGAAGTCTGTCGTTCCTTCATGAGTCCTCACACATGTTTTTGCACCATCATACATGTCTCTTATAAGGTTAATATATGTCAATGGGATACCTCTTTTTTCCAAAGTTCTCCAAAGAACCTCCCTCGGTACCCTATCATAAGCTTTTTCTAGATCAATAAATATCATGTGAAGGTCTTTCTTTTTTGCTCTAAAATGTTCCATAAGACGTCTCAAAAGGTGAATCGCTTCAATAGTAGATCTACCTGGCATAAATCCAAATTGGTTCTCTGTTGTACTTGATACTTGTCTTAACCTACGTTCGATAATTCTTTCCCATAATTTCATAGTATGACTCATTAACTTGATACCTCGATAATTCGCACAATTTTGAATGTCTCCCTTGTTCTTATATACGGGTATAAGTGTACTTGCTCTCCATTCCTCGGGCATCTTTTGGTTTTTCCATATTTCATTAAATAGTCTTGTGAGCCAAGTGATTCCTATTTCTCCTAGTATTTTCCAAACTTCTATAGGAATATTATCTGGTCCTACCGATTTACCACTCTTCATATGTTTAAGAGCCTCTTTGACTTCATTCTTTTGAATACGTCGGTAGAAATTGTGGTTTATATACTTTTCTGACTTGGCTAAATCTCCTAAACTAATACTAACATCTTTATTTTCATTAAAAAGATTATAAAAATAGTTTTTCCATCTATTTCTTATATCATCATTTGCCACTAGAATTTTTTCATCCTCGTCTTTTATGCATCTAACATAATTAAGATCTTTAGTTTTCTTATCTCTAGCCCTAGCTATCCTAAAAATATCTCTTTCACCCTCTTTTGAGTTGAGTTTTTTATATAAGTCCTCCCAAATCTTAGCTTTTGCTTCACTAACGGCCTTTTTTGCTTCCTTCTTTGCTTTCTTATAAGCTTCTAAAGTTTCACTAGTTTTCTTAGCATAATGTAATTTGTAACATGCCCTCTTTGCCTTGATTTTGTTTTGTACTACTTCACTCCACCACCAAGCTTCTTTTTGTGCTGGTACACCTCCCTTAGATACCCCTAACACATCTTCGCCACTTTCCTAATATGTATAGCCATATTGTTCCACATATCAGAGGGTGTGCCAACATAATTCCAAACATCTCCTTGAAGGACTTTTTGTTTAAATATATCTTCTTTCTCGCTTTTGAGGTTCCACCATTTAGTCCGAATAGCTCGATGCACTCTTTTCTTCTTTGTCCATTTTTTTATTTGTAAATCCATAACTAAAAGTCGATGTTGGGTGGTTAAGCTTTCTCCTGGAATTACCTTACAATCTTTACAACACGCTCTATCTTTTTTTCTACAAATAAAGTAATCAATTTGTGTTTGTGATAAGCCACTCTTATAAGTAATTAAATGTTCATCTCGTTTTTTGAAGATTGTATTGACTATAAAGAGATCAAATGACATAGCAAAATTTAAAATCTCCCTACCTTCCTCGTTTATATCCCCATAACCAAAGTTTCCATGAATCTCTTGATATCCTAATGCCTCTTTACCGACATGTCCATTTAAATCTCCTCCTAAACAAATCATCTCCCTTTGTGGAATCTTTTGAAACACCTTATCTAACTCTTCCCAAAAAACTGTCTTTATACTATCTTCTAGTCCTACTTGGGGTGCGTAAGCACAAACTATATTCAAAACCTCTACTCCTAACACTAATTTCAATGTCATGATTCGGTCACCATATCGTTGTATGTCTACTACACTCTCCTTTAAATCTTTATTTATGATAATACCAACTCCGTTTCGGGCCTTTTCTTTACC
Source organism: Brasenia schreberi (assembly GCA_036023115.1). NCBI lineage: Eukaryota > Viridiplantae > Streptophyta > Magnoliopsida > Nymphaeales > Cabombaceae > Brasenia > Brasenia schreberi. The sequence continues at coordinate 19,018,835 of JAYKKT010000075.1, read as the reverse complement.
TGAGTACCATAATTTAAAACCTGTATCCTCTATCTCCTTTGCTTTTTCTCCAACCCATTTTGTCTCTTGTAAACATAGAATATGAATCTTTCTCCGAATCATAGTATCTACCACCTCTATTAGCTTACCTAACAAAGTTTCATTTACCTAAAAAAAGAGGAGACCATGTAGCTTTTTTCACTGTTCATGTTAAGAAAGAAAACCTCATTCGGCATGATTTCTCCAATCGTACAACGTTAGCAACAACCAAGACTTTTTCCCATACTAGGTGGGGTGCCTACGTAAACTTTGACCATTCGACGGACTTCCCAAGCAAACCTTCCCAGCACTGAAATGACCACAAGAACTCTTTTCCTAACACATTCACATAAAATGATCATGAAGACTGAATGATCACTGATCATCCAGTTGGAAAGTATGAAGGCTATGGTTACTATTGCCCAAGGGATGAGACAATATCAAAAGGGTGGTTCCTTTTTTCCTGCAGAAGTGGAAACTTGGGTTATCTTGCTCCAAATTTCGTTCAAAAATACAACAACAACAACTAAGCCTTTTCCCATACTAAATGGGGTCGGCTACATGGATTCTTTGTTTCCACAGAGCCCTATCATGTGCCATGTTAACAGTTAACTCACAATAAACTAGATCATTCTTTATTGTTTCTTTCCAACACTTTTGTGGTCGTCCTCTACCTCTTTTAATACTTTAAAAATCTAGTTTTTCATACCTTCATACAGGTTCTTCTTTTGATCTTCTTTCTATATGTCTAAACCACCTTAAACGACGTTCTCTCATTTTATCCTCTATTGGTACCACACATAATTTATTTCTAATAACCTCATTATGTATACGGTCTTTTCTTATATGACCACTCATCTATCTCAACATCTTCATTTCTATCACAGACATCTTTTGTACATGTTAATGGTTATCTGCCCAACACTCAGAACCATAAAACATGGCAGGTCTAATTTCTAATTGTTGTTCTATAATATTTACCATTTAACTTTAATGGTATCTTCTTATCACAAAGAATACTTGATGCTCCTCTCTATTTTAGCCAACCAGCATCTATGTGTAACATCTCCATTAATTCTTCCATCACTCTGAAAAATTGACCCTAGGTATTTAAAACTTTCCTTCTGGGGGATGCAATGTGTGCCAATTTTAATTTCTGTCTTCCGAAGTAACCAAATGATCAAATTTACATTTCATATATTCTGTCTTTGTTCTACTAAGTCGAAAGCATTTACTTTCTAATGTTTCTCTCCATAGTTCTAATTTTCTATTAACTTTTTTCTTAGAATCCTCCACTAACACAAAGTCACCTACAAATAACATACAACAAGGTACTTCATCTTAATATGTTTTGTTAACTCATCAATCACCATTATAAATAATTATGGACTTAAAGTTGATCCTTGATGTAACCAATATTAAGTTCAAAGAAATATGTCATTCCTTCATCAGTTCTCACACATGTTTTTGCACCATCGTACATGTCTCTTATAAGGTTTATATATGTCAATGGGATACCTCTTTTTTCTAAAGTTCTCCAAAGAACCTCTCTCGGTACCCTAACGTAAGCTTTCTTTAGATCAATAAATATCATGTGAAGGTCTTTCTTTTTCATTCTAAAATGTTCCATAAGTCGTCTCAAAACGTGAATCGCTTCAACAGTAGAACTGTGTGGCATGAATCCAAATTGGTTCTCTGTTATACTCGATACTTGTCTTAACCTACATTCGATAATTCTTTCCCACTATTTGATAGTATGACTCATTAACTTGATACCCTGATAATTCGCATAATTATAAATGTCTCCCTTATTCTTATATATGGGTATAAGTGAACTCGCTCTCCATTCCTTGGGCACCTTTTGGTTTATGCATTTTTCATTAAATAATCTTGTGAGCCAAGTGATTCATATTTCTCATAGGATTTTCCAAACTTCTATAGGAATATTGTCACTGCCAATTTACCACCCTTCATATGTTAAAGAGCCTCTTTGACTTCATTCTTTTGAATACGTCGGTAGAAATTGTGGTTTATATACTTTTCTGATTTGGCTAACTCTCCTAAGCTAATACTAACATCTTTATTTTCATTAAAAAGCTTATAAAAATAGTTTTTTCATCTATTTTTTATATCATCATTTGCCACTAGAATTTTTTCATCCTCGTCTTTGATGCATCTACCACTATGTCACACGGGTGCGGGTACGAAATATGACAAATTTCAAAAATTTTGGGTGCGGCGACACGGCTAGGGTATATAATATTCAAGCTACAACAAGTGAGACATCAATTAACATAAGTATACGACAATAGCAAGTACACAACTTTAAATTAAAGCAAAACACATAAATGGTAAACAAACTACTAATTTCATCATAATACACAAATCAATCTTCACTATCCGGACCCATTTATCCAAAAAGACCCGAACTTCAAAATCGATACCAGATTTTGAAGCGTGGAATATCCATACAAAAGGAAGTGAAGGACCACGTTGAGATATTTTTCTACGTTCATCGGTGGAGTTTCATGGGAGATGATAAAGACAAACTGAAGGAGCATTTTGGAAACTATGGTGAGGTAACTCAGGTGGTCATCATGGGAGATAAGGTCACGAGTCGACTAAGAGGCTTTGCTTTCATCGTCTTCACGGATTACTCCCTCTTTAATCGAGTTCTCTAGGATAAATACACCATAGACGACAGAACCGTGAGTTACAAAAAAAATTACATTTTTTTTTTGCCATGCCGCACCGACACAGTGTCGGTGTCGCAGCCGTGTCGAGGTCGACACTCCACCTCTTAGAAGTGTGTGTGACTTAGATCTAACAAAATTAAGATCTTTAGTTTTCTTATCTCTAACCCTAGCTATCCTAAAAATATCACTTTCACCCTCTTTTGAGTCAAGTTTTTATATAAATCCTCCCAAATTTTAGCTTTTGCTTCACTGACAGCCTTTTTCGCTTCCTTCTTTGCTTTCTTATAAGCCTCTAAAGTTTCACTAGTTTTCTTAACATAATGTAATTTATAGCATGCCCTCTTTGCCTTTATTTTATTTTGCACTACTTCACTCCACCACCGAGCTTCTCTTTGTGCCGGTACACCTTCCTTAGATTCACCTACCACATCTTTCGCCACTTTCCTAATATGTATAGCCATATTGTTCCACGTATCACAAGGTGTACCAACATAATTCAAAGCATCTCCTTGAAGGACTTTTTGTTTAAATATATTTTTTTTCTCGCTTTTGAGGTTCCAAAATTTAGTCTGAATAGCTCGATGCACTCTTTTCTTCTTTGTCCATTTTTTTATTTGTAAATCCATAACTAAAAGTCGATGTTGGGTGGTTAAACTTTCTCTTGGAATTACCTTGCAATCTTTACAACACGCTCTATTAAAGTAAAAAATTTGTGTTTGTGATAAGCCACTCTTATAAGTAATTAAATGTTCATCACATTTTTTGAAGATTGTATTGACTATAAAGAAGTCAAATGCCATAACAAAATTTAAAATCTCCCTACCTTCCTCATTTATATCCCCAAAACCAAAGTTTTCATGAATACCTTGATATCTTAATGGCTCTTTACCAATATGTCCATTTAAGTCTCCTCCTAAACAAATCATCTCCCTTTGTGGAATTCTTTGAATCACCTTATCTAACTCTTCCCAAAAAGTCGTCTACTTGGGGTGCATAAACACAAACTATATTCAAAACCTCTGCTCCTAACACTAATTTCAGCATCATGATTCGGTCACCATAACGTTGTATATCTACTACACTATCCTTTAAATCTTTATTTATGATAATACCAACTCGATTTCGAGCATTTTCCTTACCTGAGTACCATAATTTAAAACATGTATCCTCAATCTTCTTTGCTTTTTCTCCAACCCACTTTGTCTCTTGTAAACATAGAATATGAGTCTTTCTCCGAATCATAGTATCTATCACCTCCATTAGCTTACCGGACAATGTTCCGATATTCCAAGAACCAATATGAATCTTATTATCTTGTTTTGCCTACTGACACAAAATCAAAGCTCACCCAAGGGCCAAGCCTACCAAAATTGTGTCATATTCCATATAAATATGGTCTACTACTGATCATACCAGTGTTATCCGTATCGTACGTATCATATCGTGGGACGTATCATATCATGTTCCCGTATCGTACGATACGGGCGATTCGCCCCAAAAAAATCAAAAATTTGTTTTTGCATGTTTCTAGCCTCTTCACTACCCTCGGCATCCTCCGATATGCTTGTTTGAGATTGAAAGTTGTGCATGTAACATGTAAATTCGGGTTAGTTTATAAGAAATTTATTAAATAAGAATAATTTATGAACAAATAAAAATTATGACAAAATCATTTCCCTTTCTATTGCCAACTTTTAGGTATATTTCTGCTACCAGTTTCTAATTTCATGAAATCGCAAACAATGAAGAACAATTTGGTTGTCTCGGTTCATTGAGTGGGCATTTCACAACTTCACTATTTTAAGATTCACCTTGAATGACTTCCATTGAGTTGAACACTATGTTATCAATAGCGCGCTATAGCGCACTATAGCGTTTTAGCAGACCTAAAACCACTATAGCGGGTAGCCCTTAGCGGGCAACCCGTCAAGGCGAACTTAGCGCTATAGCGAACCACTATAGCGGTTCGCTATAACGCTGTAAGAGGACGGTGGTTCATATCCGATTGGGTCAGGTCGATCCAGATCGACCCGACCCAAATTATATAAAGGGACGAACGAGAGTTTCTCGTTCATCCCTGCGTCTCTCGATTCTCTATCCTCTCCACTCGGCCGCTCCCGCTCCATCCTCTCCTCTGGGCCGCTCCCGCATCTCGCCGCCACCATCTCCAGGTACGCCTCTCCCTCCCCCACCACCATCTCCCTCTCTCCCGCCTCAGCCACCTCCCCCTGTCCCGCCTCTCCCTCTCTCTCCACCGCCTCCCCCTGTCCTGCCCCTCCCTCTCTCCCGCCACCATCTCCCTCTCTCCTGCCTCAGCCACCTCCCCTGTCCTGTCTCTCCCTCTCTACTGCCTCTCCTTCTCTCTGCTGCCTCTCCCTCTCTCGCCACCGCCTCCCCCTGTCCCGCTCCTCCCCCTCTCCCACCACCATCTCCCTCTCTCCCACCTCAGCCACCTCCCCTGTCCTGCCTCTCCCTCTCTCGCTACCACCTCCCCCTACCCTGCCACCATCTCCCTCCCTCTCGCTACTGCTAGCCTGTGGGATTGGTAGCAGAATATTGGGCGATGATAACTACACTTGTGGAGCTCACTTGAATTAGGTTGCTTATAGATGCCATTGGTGTTAGTCCTTTACACTCTTCATTATGCTTTTGAGATCATAAAAGTAGCATCTACATCGCAACTAGTACACATACTACCCGTGAGAGTTCAAAACAAAATGAGATGGCATTTCTCTCATATGAATATGTCTGTCCAGAATTGAATATAAATTGGTGGATTTCTTCACAAACCTTGCTTGTTCCTAGGTTTCATTTCTTGACAGAGAAACTTTAGGGCACTAGATTGTACTTCGAGGTAGGGGACATTGAAAATGTAATAATATATTAACATTAGTGTTTAGATTAGTATTAGGTTTATTTTCTTTATTCTATTTGGGCAGCAAGGGCTATTTGTTGGGAGTTACCTAGTAAATTAGCTGGCTTTGTTTTGTGCTCTTTGGATGAGATTCTGAAACCAAACTTGATGTAAAGCTCTTTGAATCTTTTGTTGGCTTTGTTTGAAGCATCTTGTGAGATTGCTTTAGTTGATTTCAGCTATTGACTAGACATTCTTACATAGATCAAAGCTTGGATTGAATTTTTCAAATTTAAAAGCATTCCCTACAGATGAACAAAGTAACAAACATTTTTTCAGCGAGAGGGGGTCCATGAACTGGTCTGGCTGTAAGTTCTTCAATTGTGTAAATGAGGCTCACATATGTCAAGAACAGATACTACACCTGATCTTTGCTGAAATATGAAGGTGGGATCAAGCAAATCATGTAACTTAAAACCTATTTTGTCATGTAACTTAAAACCTATTTTGTTCAGTCCACACATCTTATTCCCATCTGTTTATGTGTTAGATGGCATGCATACATACAGACATGTATATGGGTAAATTTTTCTCTCCCTCTCTTATCATATGGTTATTTAGTGATACCAATGAATGTTAATTATTTAATGTTCTATTTCTTATATAAGGTTTTAAAACTCAAGCTGAGTAGTTATTCTTATTTTTTTTGTAGTGACTAGTGAGTATGGAATCATCAATAAGTGCAGTTGTTTGTCCTCTAAGTAGCAGTGACAGTTATGGCACCGGCACTAGTAATGCAATTGGTAATCGGTTTTCTAGTCCAGCATACAACTACAGACCCCCAGCTTTTAAGGATCCAGGATGGAATTGAGGTTTGACAAAATCTAAGATAGATAATAACTACCAACAGAATAACAAGATACAAGGACCATTTAATGGGAAGAAGCGAAAATGTGGCAGCTTGCAAGAATGCAACCGAAGAAATAAAGAAAATAATTTATGATTATGTGCTCAATACATCTAAGAAGAAGGCCGAAAAGATTTCATTTCCATATCGAGGAGAAGTTTCTAGTATGGAAGGTAACATAGTAACAAGCACCCAATGTTTATCATCTTCATCGTCATTTGGCTCACGACCACCGCTTCCGAAGGGACCCATGGATTCATTTGTGCGTTCATCACCAGACTCACTACGACAAGCTCCATTAGAAAATCGATATAAGAAAGAAGAAAGAGAACGAGTATGCATATCCATTAGCAGGTGAATGTATCAAAATGGAATCCCTTTTAATGTTGTGAGATCCCCTAGCTTTAAAGTGATGGTAAATGATATAGGGCAGTTTGGACCTGGAATGAAGGTTTCATCATACTATGAAGTAAGAAAAACATTCTTGGAGAAGGAAGTAGGAAGAGTAAGAGAGTTTACAAATGGATTTAGAAAGCATTGGGCGACTTATGGATGTTCTATTATGTTAGATGGATAGACAGACAAAAAACAGAGAACACTAATAAACTTTTTAGTACATTATTCTCAAGGTCCAGTTTTTCTTAAGTCCATTGATGCATCCCATGAAGTAAAGGATGCAAATAAATTGTATACATTGTTAAAAAAAGTAATCTTAGAGGTTGGAGAGAAGAATGTTGTGCAGGTGGTTACAGATAATACAACAAATTATGTTGCAGCTGGTAGAATGTTGATGGCTGAATTTAATCATTTGTTTTGGACACCATGTGTTGCACATTGTATAGATTTGATGCTTGAAGATATTGGAGAGACAAAAAGACTAAAAGGCATCTTCAGCAGGGCAAAGAAGCTAGTGACATTTATGTATGCTCATGGTCAGATATTGCATATAATGAGACATTTTACAGGAGAAAAAAACACATAGACCGGCTGTGACCCGTTTTGCTACTAGATTCTTAACTCTGAACAGTTTGTGGCAGTTAAAAGAAGCTTTAAGATCGATGGTTATTTCTGAACAATGGGAGAAATGCCCTTTATCAGATAGTATTGAAAGAAAGTAATCTAAGGCAATAATTTTGCAACTTAGATTTTCGAAGGGCATTAGTTTTTCACTTAGAGCAATGGGTCCTTTGGTAGATGTTTTACGTACGGTCGATAGTGATGAGAAACTAACCATGGGCTACATCTATGAGAAGATGGATCGTGTAAAGGAACAAATAAAGGTGCGTAAATATTTCAATTTTCTGTGTTATTTATTAATCTTTACTTATTAATATTATAAATTAATAACACTTAACTTCTTGTTTTATAGGTTAATATGAAAAACAAAGAAGAGAAGTATGCTTTTATTTGGGAGATCATAGACAAAAGATGGGACAGGCAAATATATAAGCCATTACATGCTGCTGCATTGTATCTGAATCCAGGGTTGTATTATGATGGGATAGAATCTAATGTTGAGATTAAAGGTGGTTTGTTGCAGGTTATAGCTATACTTGTACGAAGTAAGGAAGAACAATAACAAGTGAGTTGTCAACTTATAAGTTATCGAAGTGCATCAAGTTGTTTTGGACTAGAATTAGCTATAAGTTCGAGGAAAACATGTGCACCAGGTAATTAATTCAAGCAACTTTGCTTTCTTAATTATTTCATTATTAAGATATGATTTAAGGTTTTTGAATATGATTAACTTATTGTTTACACATGATTTTTAACTTTTTGTAATAGCTGAATGGTGGATGACCTTTGGTTATGGATGCCCTGAATTGTAAAGTTTTGTTATACGGGTTTTGAGCCTTACTTGTAGTGCTACCCCATGTGAGCGCAACTGGAGTACCTTTGAAATGGTAAGAAATTAAGAATTATGCTTTTTATTTACATTATAAATAAATGAAAGTTTTTTTATTGAGTTAAAAACTTACCTAAATTCTTTCTCTTATCTTAGATTCATACGAAGAAAATGAATAGATTATTGCATCAAAAGCTTAACGATTTAGCTTTTGTGCAATATAACGAAAAGCTCAGAAGAAGGTACGAAGAGAGGAAATCTAATGGAGCAAATTTTGATCCTGTCATGTTGGCATCGGTTGAAGATCATGATGAATATCCTACTGATGATGAGTTCGTTGGTGACGATGATTCCCTTACTTGGCGAAATGTCGATATGGCATCCGAAGCATCAAGAGCGGGTGCTACTGCTGTTTATACAAGGTCGAGGACACGAAAGCGACGGAGAAGGCAAAGCAAAGGGAAGGATAAGATGCCTATGGAAGATGAAGAAGAATTTAATTTTGAAGAAACAGATAAAGTGGAAGAGGAAGAGGAAATAGAAGAATACAGATCTTTTTCTGAAAATGAGTGAATATGACCTAAACAATTAAGTGTCATTGTAAATTTGTAATTGAATTTTGATGGATGTTATGTACTTTTTGAATTAGCTTATTGGCCTTTATGTACTTTTGATGGATGCATAACATTATGTTTAATCTTTAAAGATGCTTTCTAAGGCTACCTTCCCTGCTTTATTACAAATTGTTGTTCAATGAAATTGTCATTGTCTTTGATTAGTGGATAAGTATGATCAAAATAATGTAATCAGTTATCTATAGTTGCAAGTGATCGTGTTGTTTATAAACTGATGGCACATTCGTTATCTTGTGATGTAGGTGGTCATCGAGTGGACATGGTTAATATAAAGTTTGAACATTAAAGAAAAAAAAGGAAGGCAAAAGAAGATCATGAACTCCTATCACCAAGATGTTCAACAATTCAAACTTTAAATAATGAAAGATTAAGGCAATAGCACCTGGACGGACATATCAAAGGCACACAAAATTCCCAGGTGTTCCTGAATTTACTGGATACAATGCATTCCATATGATATCCAGCAAATTCAGGAACATCAGAGAATCTCGTATGCCTTTGATATGTCCGTTCAAGTGCTATTGCCTTAATATCTCATTATTTGAAGTTTTACCTATTGAACATATTGGTGATAAGAGTTTCTGATCTTCTTTTGCCTTTTTTTTTGCTTTAATGTCCGAACTTTCATACACTTTGGCTGGAGATGAGGCATACTACAAATAATATGGGCTAAAAGGTATGTAACATTCTTCCTTTACTACTTTTTCCTATTCATTAGTGAGTGCTTTGCTCGTTCATTTATTAAAGAACTGGTTATGTTTGTTGATATTTCTTAGAAGTTAGAAAACCTATTATATATATATATAATTTTTTTATCATAAATAAAAGTGTACCACTATATCCCTGCTACCTCTATATCAGGGTCAACCGCTAACAACCCGCTAACCGCTATTGATAACATAGGTTGAACATGATCAGTGCGTGTGAGGCTTAACTCAGTCTGTGAAGTGAGAAATAGAGCTCAAGCATTAGTTAAAAAGCTAGTCTCAAGTAAGAGAAAAAGAGGATATCATCAAGTAACAATATCACATCACTAAGGTGTTATAGACTAAATAATCAAAGAAATTGAGCTCATCGTTTTGCTCATATATGAAAATTAGCAAATATGACAACTACATGTACAAAGATAGCAGTTTGTTAATTTTGATATATTAGATGAGTGGATTATAAAAGATAACGAAGAAAATGCACTCCTAACCGAAGAAGACATTACAACAACAACAACTAAGCCTTTTCCCATACTAGACGGGGTCGGCTACATGGATTCTTTGTTTCCACAGATCTCTATCGTGTGCCATGTTAGCAGTTAACTCCCAATAAGCTAGATCATTCTTTATTGTTTCTTTCCAACACTTTTGTGGTCGTCCTCTACCTCTTTTAATACTTTCCAAATTTAGGTTTTCTAACCTTCTTACAGGTTCTTCTTTTGATCTTCTTTCTATATGTCCAAACCATCTTAAACGATGTTCTCTCATTTTATCCTCTATTGGTGCCACTCCCAATTTGTTTCTAATAACCTCATTATGTATACGGTCTTTTCTTGTATGACCACTCATCCATCTCAACATCTTCATTTCTGTCACAGACATCTTTTGTACATGTTGATGATTAACTGCCCAACACTCAGAACCATAAAACATGGCAGGCCTAACTGCTGCTCTATAATATTTACCTTTTAATTTTAATGGTATCTTCTTATCACAAAGAATACCTGATGCTCCTCTCCATTTTAACCAACCAGCATTAATTCTATGTGTAACATCTCCATCAATTCTTCCATCACTTTGAAAAATTGACCCTAGGTATTTAAAACTTTCCCTTTGGGGAATGTAATGTGTGCCAATTTTAATTTCTATGTCCTCTGAAGTAGCCAAATGATCAAACTTACATTCCATATATTCTGTCTTTGTTCTACTAAGTCGGAGGCCTTTGTTTTCTAATGTTTCTCTCCATAGTTCCAATTTTCTATTAACTTTTTCCTTAGACTCCTCCACTAATACAATGTCATATGCAAATAACATACACCAAGGTACTTCATCTTGAATATGTTTTGTTAACTCATCCATCACCATTATAAATAAGTATGGACTTAAAGTTGATCCTTGATGTAACCCAATATTAACTTCAAAGAAGTCTGTCGTTCCTTCATGAGTCCTCACACATGTTTTTGCACCATCATACATGTCTCTTATAAGGTTAATATATGTCAATGGGATACCTCTTTTTTCCAAAGTTCTCCAAAGAACCTCCCTCGGTACCCTATCATAAGCTTTTTCTAGATCAATAAATATCATGTGAAGGTCTTTCTTTTTTGCTCTAAAATGTTCCATAAGACGTCTCAAAAGGTACCTAACCGAAGAAGACATTGCATGGATTAATTTGAAACGAACGCAACAACATCACGAAGAAGATGAAGATTTTGATTTTGAAGCAGAAGATGATGAGAAACTTTGAATCTTCATCAAGGATAAGATGAAGATTATTTAGTTAATGATCCTTATACAAATTTATAATATGTAAATGTATTTTATTTTTTGCTTCAAAATATGTAAATTTTTTCAATTATTCAATGGTGAATGATCAATATGTACTAAACTTTGCATTATATGAATTCTTTGCAATTACTAGATTTTTCCTATTTTTTTCTGATTTGTTCTGATTTTTTTGGATTTTTACTAATTTTTCTTGATTTTTTAATATTTTTCTATCTTTTTAATATTAAAGTACGATACGATATGATACGATACGCCCGTATCATGCAGCAAAACGATACACGATACAATACGCGTCAAAAAACACTAGATCATACTGAACCCACTATTATTGTCATGCTTTCTCACATAAGAAAAGTTGTGATATTGTGTCAAAACATGAAAACAATCAGCCTTTTCAGGATATCCAGTTTTGTAGAGTGGCACTCTTTTCTCAATGGCATGTATCCATGAAAATAACTTTGTATATGGAACCTGAAAATAGTTCCATCTCATCCATTAAGAAAAGTAATGTAGTGCCTTGAAACATGTACACTGAAGTGACAGAAATGTAAATCAATAGTTGTTCCCCACAACAGCTGAGTATACCACTTGCCAAATTTTCATACCACAATGGAATGTTTAATAAAAAATGATTCGCTTGAGGTGCATTTGTCAAATTGACAACTGAGCAGTTCTCCCCTTGTCTATTTTGAACAATGTACATGTCAGTGGTTCCATATGGAAACAACCGATCTCAAGATTTTCAATTTCTTGCACTTTTTAGGGTTCCAGAAGTTTCAAACTACTCATGAGGAATTGAGAATCTCAGAAAAAACCAAGGATCTTGGGTTTTCTAGGGAAAATAAGGCTAGAAATTGCAAACTTCTGTTACTTCAAATAAATCTAAGTATAATTCTGATTTTAGTCTCTTCTCTTCAAGAATTGTTTCCGAGTTAGTTAAATACTTTCAGAAGAAAGATCGTATTATGGTTTGTTCTTTCTTATTTTTGCTTTATCATTAAATATCTAAAGACTTTCTTTAGATTTTACAAAGAAAAGCTACTTTAAGAAAATCTCTCCAAAGAAAAGCAATGCCGAGAATATGCTGAAAGTGAATATGAAGGAGACACCCCCTTTTCTCATGAAACAAACATGATCTAACCGACGCCTATAGTCTTTTTTAGTCTTGCTCCAAACTGTTAAGGGCACAGTCTGAAATATGGAGAACATTTTATATAAGACAAAAGTAATTAAATACTGGGCATGCATAAAGTTTTTACTTTTTAGCCCTTAAGGAACAAGATTCTTCTGAACGGAAGAAAAATAGCAAAAGGGTGGTAAATGTTGTAAAAAGTTGCAAACAGCCAATTTCATAGCAAACCATTAGTTGAAAGGGTAGACAATTCTACTCCAGATGCATGAAATACATGAAATGCATGGCTAGAAGATGATCTACTTCATGATGACTTTAGCACGGAAATGGACATGGTTTAAAACTTTAAATTTCATAACCTGCAAATCTGGCAACTGTTTGAGATAGGTTGACCTGATAAGGACTGAAACACCTTTTTTTGTTCAACACTTTTCACTACCATTCTCTGCTCTCAGATTTATGAGCATTACTTATAGCACCACGCCCACATGATAAGATGATAACTGCGATTCCATGTCAGAGGAATAGCTGAAGTTAAATTTTTGCGTACGAAGTATCTGGCAGACACAACAGCCAAATAGAAATTCTCTCATCTCTGCTTTCCAACCCAGCTATTACAACTCAGATGTTGAAAAGAAGAAAATTTTGGCTACTTACACTCGCTTGTAGCCTACAGCCATGAACACATTCATTACCCAAAAGATTCAAAAAACACAACTCCAGTTAGAGCAGCACTTCCATCGTTTCACGCACTTGTACTAAGTAATATACAATAAAAGGCTGGAATTCATAAGGGAAATGTTGGCATCCATTTAATGTTTCTCAGTTCTCGTTTTCAAGCATGCATAGTTCCTCTTGAAAGCTCATTCAGGGTAGATTGGAGAGACAGCGACAAATAAGTGAAATCAACCATTTTTCTATCTGCCATGGAAGAATTCATGCGATTCTAGAATACAAAAAGGGAAATATCTCATGCTTTTAGTGACTGAAACATCGTCAAGAAACTTTTTAATGGTAAGGTCTGCAACCCATCAAGGACTGTGAAGAAAGACGCAAAGACTGAACATCACAGTTTGATCAAAATGCACAAAATGACAGTAAAATATAGACACTAAAACAGTTATCCTCCATACCAGAAACGGGAATCCGACCACCATGGCACCGGCGATACCAACAAGGACGAACAGAAGTACAAAAGCTGCTGAACTCAATGCATCTCCGATCATCCCAACCGCAAATGCGCCGGCAGCGCCAGCACTTCCGAGCATGGCGATCGTCACAAAAAGGTAATTCAATGGTGGCGGCATGTGCAAATACCTCCCGAACGAGTAGAATACCACCCTGATCTCCAAACAGACGACAACCACGAGAAGTGCGATCGCGCCATTAGCGATTCGGATCCGATGCAGCTCGTTGGGATTCTTCGTGATCCACCACAACGCGCCATTGGTTGAGGCATACAATTGGAACAAGAAAGGGACGAAGAACAGCAGAAGAAGATCACTGACTGAGGCGGCAGATGAGAAGGTCACGGCATGATGTGATCCGATGCGGAAGAGGACAGGAATGAATAGTAAGACGAGGGTGTGCACGCAGCTCTCGAGCGGGCCAAGTATGAGTGCGTCGTTAGGGATCTCGCCGCCATGGAAATGGCTCTCTCCCCGAAGCCGAAACGAGGATCGACGGGGCAGGGCAAAGAGCCAGTAGAAGAGACAATTGAAGCACATGAGGTAATAGGCGGCGTGGTTCATCCCGACGGAGGCAATTGCCGCCCACGTCCAGACGGCCGACGCGACGATCGGCGTGCAAGCAAAGAGCAATCGCTCCAACGCCAAGACGACGGACGTGTTCTCGAGGATCATCCACCGGAACTGAAGAGAGACCCAAACTCCGATCAGAAAGTTCGAGAGTGCGCAAAGTGCGAAAGCGAGGAGGTAGAGAAACCACGACGGGAACCCGGAGAGCCCGCCGGAGAAGGCGACGGCGATCTGAGAGGCGAGGAGCGAGAACCAGACGAGAAAGAATGCGGCTTGCTTGAGGTTGAAAGAATCGAGGAAGTAAGCAACAACGAGACCTAATGTTAAGGTAACGACGACGGGAAGGCCGCCGAGGGAGAGGAGAAAGAGCGCCGCTGGACCGAGGGCGATCGCCACTCTGTTGTTGTAAAGGAAGGCGGATGACGGCGAGAATCTCGAAGAAGATCGAGAGGAAGAGGGCGACGGCTTTCCGGAGGGATCGACGCCATTGGAGAAGAGTTTTACCGATTGGAATTGGGCAAGATGGCGCTGCGGCCGGGCCAAGGATTCTGTCGGGAGGATCATCCCCTGATTGCCGATCGCATCCGCAGAGAATCAGGGTTAGGGTTTTAGGGTTTCGCGCAAGCTTCTGCTTTGGGAAGAAGAGAAGTTGACTTGCCTTCGTCTTCTTCTTCACCTTAAGCTTCCGCCTCTGAGAGAGAGAGAAGGGGTAATTCGGCAATGACGATGCAGTTTAGGAAGGGACTCGATTTTCGAGTAATTTCGAAAGTACTTATCGTCTCCGTGAGTTGACTGGTATGGTGGCCTCGGCGTTTACCCGAGTTGACTTGAATAGGCTGAGATTCTAACCGAACCGGTCAATAAAGTGAGACTCGACTCGACTTGCTTGTGCCCAGTGACAACTGATATATCTGCTCAAGGTCAAGATCCGCTTGAGTTCGAATCGGACTCATCGTTTTGCAAACATAGGTCGAAGAAGGCCAGCCTCAATAGAAGTTTGAGATCGTCTGGTTTATGGTTAGTTCTTTTACTGACCTGAGATTAAGTTTGCACTTGCCTTCGACTAAGTCAGTCAGGTTGTACCCAACTAGGTCAAGAACGAAGCGACCGATATTGGGTTAGAAGTCATCAATATAACTGACACATCGATGTTACATGCCAGTTGAAAGCATAGAGAAATCACAAAAGAACTTGAGCAGGAAACTAAGAAAGGGCCTGATTGGGTCGAGAGAAGTTTGTTTGGGGTTGTTAGCACTAATAATAACAACAACAACAACAACTAAGCCTTTTCCCATACTAGATGGGGTCGGCTGCATGGATTTTTTTTTTTCACAGAGCCTCGAGCCTATCAATGTGTCATATTAGCAGTGAACTCACAATAAGCTAGATCATTCTTTATTATTCTTTACAATGCTTTTGTGGTCGTCATCTACCTCTTTTAACCCTTTCCAAATTTAGTTTCTCATACTTTCTTAAAGGTTATTCTTTTGATCTTCTTTCTATATGTTCAAACCATCTTAAATGATATTCTCTCATTTTATCCTCTATTGGTGTCACTCATAATTTGTTTCTAATAACCTCAAATATATTATACGGTTATTTCTTTTACGACCACTCATCCATCTCAACATCTTCATTTTTGTCACACACTTTGAATTGTTCATGTCTATGAACTCAAGGAAGGCAACTTAGTTGTCAACTTTGGAGGACCCTGGAACTACCATCGGCCGGGTTGGTTGGTTTATGCAAAGCAGCCCAAACCTTGGCTCGATGCACCCACAATAAGAAACTGTCTGGAGATATTGCCGGGCAAAGTTTATTTCACTGACTACCAAAGTGGGTCACGAATCAATCTTCATGGTGGATAGCTCGGGTCAGTGATACGTTTTGTTCCGGGTACATACATGATAAGGGTGGCTATTTTGGAAAGAGACTATTTGAGGGTCAAACGAGGACATCGTCTCCTCACGGTCGTGTCTGTGGATTGCCCGGGTGATCATCTATAATTATCAATACATTCATGTTTGCAATACGCGAGTTTGTAGACCCCATATTGAGTGAGATGGATCGGATTCACGGAATCCTTGGCCCAAATCTGACACATCAATTCTTGTCATGTGGAATCTAAATGTGTATATTGGATAAGAAAACTACGTATATATATATATATATATATATATATGTGTGTGTGTGTGTGTGTGTGTGTGTTAGAAAAAATGAGAAGATACAAACCACCAATATCCAAATTTAGTGTATTGGAAATTTAAAAATAAAAATGTGTATATCTTGTACATGATACTTAATTGTCTCACATATAGTTTTTACTTTTTATTTTTCAATCTCAAACATCTATACCTTTTTATTATACTGTTGAGATTGATCTTTTTAGAATTTGTAGATGAGTCGTCTGCATCCTCAACCTTATATATATAAAGAGAGAGTGTGTGATATAGAGAGAGAATGATTGGATCTTGCTCACTCATGTCTACTGATTGTAACAATAATGTCCTCCATAGTTCTTTCAAAGACTCTTTAAAAATATTACATTATAAGAATACCATCAAAAAGCATTGGGTAAACATGTTAAAAGTGGACAGGATCCAGTTTTATATATATATAAGATTGTATAAATCATGTCTACTTTTACAGATTTTGAGTGGGTAGGTATGTCGATAGTCCTTATCTCTCATTCACCGCCAGAGACAGTAAAGCCGAGGAACTCGGCTTCCTGCTTCTCAAGAAGGATCCTCATCATAAAATGTAACAATTTTACTAAATTCGAAACCGTCAAAAGCTAGCAACTTGCAGTCCAAGATTTTAAACATACGGTAGTGAAGGTGAACCAACGTCCTTTAATAAAAAAACAGATCCCACAATTTAAGCCCTTCAAATTTCTATTCAGCATCCTTTATTAAACTCATACCAACCTATGTATGGCCGTGCTATACAAGGCAAATGGTAGCTATTTGAAGGTTTATGAAAAAACGCTGCTTTCCATTGTCCTGGCTTTTGGCAGGTGGAGACCCTGCCTATTTGGGAGATGATTTACATTATGGATTGATTACAATAGTTTAAAGTTTATTCTAGAGAAAAGAATCACTATCCAACAAAATAAATGTGGATCTCAACTTCTTCGTTATAAATTCAAAAACGAGTATAAAAGAGAGAAAAAAATCTAGTGGCTAATGTACTTTCATGCTAGAGGAAGGAGGACCAACTCATGGTATTTTCTACTATTGACTTCATATGATTAGTGGAGCAGGCCGACATGCCTTCCTACCCACACCATTCAATTCATGGTGCTATTCTTTATTATGATGGTAAAATCTTGCATTAATAAATTTCATTCTTAAAGCATATTATGGTTTATGCATAGAGAATATGAAGGAGTTTCTAAGACCTATCAAAGAGTCAAGACTGTTTTTTATTGAGAAAGAATGAAAAACCAAGTTACCAAATCTATCGGAGTGTAAGATTTATCAAACTCAGAAATTTGAGTCAAGTAAGGTCCTTGGCACCTTAATATGATTATGTATTCCATTACAAGCTTAGGAATTGATCTCTATGGACTTTATTGAGGCCTTACCTTCTCTCGATCAGTATGAAACCAGATATGTGATTGTAGACGGGCTTACAAACTATATCTTTCATGTATGAAACCATATATGTGAGTGTAAGAAATATACGTACCAATTAAAAATTATATCCTTTAGTATGACCTATCATCTCCAAACCGATGGCCAAAGAAAGCGGTAAACAAAATTCTTGGGACATATCTTTCATGTTTCATAAAAGTCCAATCTACTAAATGGTCAAACATTCTTCGTTAGGTTGAACTTTCTTATAATACCAACTATTATACTTCAACCATAATGACTCTTTTGAGGCTTTTATTGCAATATTGTCTCTTCTTATTACATATAGTGCATTCACGAGAGAGTCAATGTTTCTCTTAACAGACACAATGGCATTTTGAAGAGATTAAAAGGAAACTACTCAAGAGAGTATTAAAGCTTAATTTGATAAAGACCAACTAGACCGTGAATTTGAAGTTAGAGATTGGATATGATTCAATTCTCATCCTCGTCAAGCCTTCAATCCAACCAACTTATTATAATCAAAGTTACTTCTTAAATATTATGGACCGATCAAGATTCTCTAGAAGAATAGCAAGTTGGTGAACGAGCTTGCGTTGCCCAAAAGAGTGAATGCCCATTTGATATTCCGTGTATCTTACTTCAAACCACTCGTTAAACAGTCTCCAAAAGGTGTTGGAGGACCAACACAAGGAAAGTATTGTGAAAATGAGATGACTGCAAAGGGTCACCCTGATTCAACTAAGATTATGGGTCAAATTGCAGCTATTTGAAGGTTTATATGATACTCCTTGAACCAAGATGTGAACCGATCAAGTTGGAGCTGAAGTAGAAGAAGAATTAGAACCTGAACTTGAACTGATTATGAAAAGTAGGTTCATTGGATGATGTGGCAGACATGTAGGAGGTGTGTAAAGCTAGCCGATGGATCTCATGAATTCATCCACGTTATATTTATGTTTATTTAAGGTTTACTGAAGTTGTTTTTATGTTTCAAGTTTATTTAATTAAGATATATATCTTAGTTGTTGTAGGGAAAATTGAATTGTAAAAGACATAGATACTGTTGCTCCATGTACCAGCATGCATTTGTATTTTTTTCATTATGGATTCTTTTGGCTAATAATAATCTTGAATTGCCTTATCTTCCTTTTCTTTTCGAATTCCTCTAAATGAATTATAGTTTCTCGATTAGAAATCAAAACCGATGTATTCAAGACCACAACTTTTTGATGATTGGTTGAGACTTCCTGTCACTTTCAGCCATTGGACCATTGAAATGAGTCATCTTTGAAGAATTTCAAGGTTGTTTCCTACATCCAAAATGGTTTTAGTCACTTCAATCGAATTTCAATTCCAGTAAGATTCGACACAAAACCACTTCCCATTATAAATCACATCAAGGTGAAATTTTCCGATCAGGTCGCTTTAGTTTCGATTCATCGAAAATCAGATTTTTTTTGTGTTCTAAGGCCGGAACACATCAAATATCGACTTTGACAATGCAAAATAAATAGTGATGATATCAAACAATCTCATACCCCCATCTGTAAGAATTGGAAGAGAAGAAGTGTGTGGTATACATGATTTCTCGAAATAAAAAACATATAACAATTTGCCAAATAGTTTAATCTTATAGTGCACATCCAACAATTATACGTGAGAGTTTCTTATGAAATAACTGAAGGAGATGAAATCAATAAAAATAAACAGCTGCTGTTTTTATACACTTGGAAAGCAACTGAAATATACCATTTGGAGAATGTTACATACAGACCAGAGCTTTGTACATTTGATAGCGTTGCGAGAATTGATTGTGGACAAAGCATCAAGTCGTAAATAACTGGCTTGCGAGGGTGACAGTAGGAGTGCCTTCACCTACGATGGTAGTCCTGCGGATTTCCTTTTCGTGAATCCGTTCCAACTCCAGAGCAACCGTGTTCATTGTTGGTCTTTTCCTCGCAGACAAATGAACGCACCACACTGTGAGACGAAGGAACTCCTTCATTCCCTCAATGGTGAAACTGCCACCTAATTTCTTGTCGACGACAGAAGCAATGCTACTTAAATCCGCGAGACTGTGGGCCTTCAAAGAATTACACAAAAAATCCAGTTAGGGCTGCCAAAAGATCTTAACGTTAACATTTTCTAGTGCTTGAGCTCAGGGCTCACGTCCAGCTTTAGCTTCTCTTAAGCTTGGTTAAGCTTCCCAAGCACACGCATGAGCTCATACACACCACCATACTAAGTGATGGCGGCGCATCATGTTTGGAAACTAATAACCATCAGTGGACTAAGAATTTACTTTTGACATGAGAGGTGTGTGTGATTATATCTATCTATCTATCTATCTATCTATCTATCTATATATATATATATATATATATATATATATATATATATATATATAGAGAGAGAGAGAGAGAGAGAGAGAGAGAGAGAGAGAGAGAGAGAGAGAGAGAGAGAGAGAGAGAGAGAGAGAGAGAGAGTTATTTTTGTTGAGAGAGAGAGAGAGAGAGAGAGAGAGAGAGAGAGAGAGAGAGAGAGAGAGAGAGAGAGAGAGAGTTATTTTTGTTGAGGCAACGGTTCACGCTTTACAAACCCAAATAAAGGAATGCACTAGGCAGCCGACAGCCCACATGAAACTTTTGCCGAATTTTTCACCAGGAGATGCAATCTTTCCAATACTGATCCATATGAACCCTCAAATTTGGCATGCTTAGGTAAGAATAAGGTACTAGAACGGGTGACCTCATAGATTCCTTGTATTGCATACTCTAGCCAATCTGACCTAGCGTGGGAATGGGCTTGGTTAAGGAAAGGACACATATAAAGTGATTATCCATTTGAGTGCAAGGCACTTAGATAAGAAAACAATGCAGTGCAATGTTTTGGGAAAAATAATGGTTCGAAAATGATCTCCTTGCGCAAATAAATAAGCAAACAGGCCTAACTCAAGCTCGCTTTACTGGACTGTTTTGTATCCATAGATTCAGTATCCAGGAAAGGAAAGAGCATTTCAAGTATCTAATCATCTTTGCTCTTGACCGCAATTCACCAATAAAAGTAACCATAGTAAAGAACTTATAGTGTTACTCTCGCAACATTCAAGTCTTTCAGATGCATACCCACTCAATCAGGTGTTGGTCAGACAGTGCTGAGCGTCCACTTGCCAATTCAAGTAGAAACATCCCAAAACTATACACATCGCTCTTGTCTGAGAACATACCCGAGTCTCTGACCCTACAAAAAATATATAGTAGGGATATAAGCAGAAAATGCTACATATAGATGAACCTCTGTAAAATCTATAAAGAGAAATCACATAATCAGGTTAACAGACAATAGATGCAATTATGTATCACTATGTGGCAACATAAGAGTTAGAATATATCTTTAACTTAAAGAAGAGGAACAGTACTCTGGATCCAGGAAAACATTTGAATCCATCATTTGACAAGATGGACCTGCATCACTGTTTCTCTCAAGCAAATCTCTGAGACCTGCATCAGCGACTTTAGCTACAAAGTTTTCATCCACAAGGACGTTTGCAGTTTTGAAATCCTTGTGTAACAGAGGAGGAGACACAGAATGCAGATGAGCGAGACCTACAAAATCAGATAAAGTAGAAATCTGGATCATTAGTAGCAGAGTCCCAACTTTGCCTTCACACAGACCAGAGACAAGTTACTTAAAAGTCACTAGCAATTAAAAATAAATAGAATTAAATTGCTCAAGGAATAAATAAACGACATCAGAAATTGAAAACAGGTTTTAGGAAGCTTTCAATGCTTACTGATGCCTTAAATGTTCACCTTTGGCTGCTCCTATTGCTATTAGAAGCCTGTTTTTGAACTCTAGCTTTGTGGTTGAATACTGTCCTGCTTTATACACGTTGGTGATGGCAAACATCAATGAGATGTAGTCTAGGTTGAGAAATAAACATTCAGTTGTCAAAAGTATACCACATATGTGACTGGAGATGCTTCCATTTGGAATGTGCTCATAAATAAGCATTTGTAAGTCATTTTCTTGGCAGTAACCCAACAGACTCACAAGATTCCGATGCCGGATACATGAAAAGAGCCGAACCTGAATATATGCGTGAGAGGCATATGTTTATATATCAACATGACAAATAGCAAGGTTGAAAAAGAAAAAAATTCACTCTTCGTCTCAGGTCGAGAAATCTTTTCAACACCTGCATATACAAATTCCCCAGCTGGGTAGTTCTATAGAACTACAATGCTTTCGGCAATGTGAAATCCAGCAAGCTAAAACTCACTAACTTGGAGGTGTCTGTTCCATAATTACTACAGAAACTCTTTGGAGGAGAAAAATAGTTCTCAACTATAGAATAAGGACAGTATCCAAATTAAAAAATAGTTGTATACGAAAAAGAGATTCAGAATACGGTTCTTCAACATAATAATGCATTGGTTAGTCAACACATGTTATATCCTGTAGTCAGAACCACCTAATCTTCTCTCAACTTCCAAAATTAACTTTTGGAACACCAAACAAACCAATTTTTGTTTTTCAATATTTTTCTGTATCCGTTATGAACAAAAATAATCAATAGCAATTCATATTTGTGCTTGAAGCCTCAGAATTCAATCACCTACAACAGGACACGATCAAGCACAACTAATTGTATTTAGCTTTGAATGGAAATAGTGCGACAGTGCAAGCATATGCCTTGATGCTCATGCAGACATGTTAATTAGTTGTTCATAGGCATAAACCAGAGCACCAATATTGCCATATCTTGAACTACGGCAAGGTTAACCTTTCTAAAGGATTATGGAAGAAAGGAACAAGTGTCAGAATATTTTGAAAATATCGGCCAGATCTTAACATAGATATAGCAGAAAAGTACAATAAGCATCGAAAGCTAAATTTGGGCATTGCTATTGAACGCCCTCACATTTTATTTTGCTTTATCATAGATATAGTTACTAGTGAAATTAAGCACCGCCTTTCACCATTTTTTCTAATGAATCTCCAGAATGAAATGATTGGGAACCTAGCATTATTCAAAATTCTGAACTGCCAACTGTTTGTACCTCTTCAACAAATTCAGGTCTCGGAGCACCAGAACGTCTTTTTATTGCAACAACCATGCCATCATGAAGTAAACCTTTATATACTAGCCCAAAACTTCCTTGACCTATAAGGTTCATTTGATTGAAATTCTTCGTGGCTAATTCCAGTTCATGCAACAAAAACTGCCTTGCTTGTGGTGAAGATAGTGATAAGGAACCATCAATTAATGATAACTCACTTGTGCTTCTTCCAACTATAAAGAAAGTAAACATAAAAACAAATTAAATTGCAATTAAGTATTGCATATCAACTATATGGCCTTCTTCAACTGTAAGAAGTTTGAATGCACAGGTTAAGCCAACATTACCATCTCGACCTGATGGTCCTGACGAACTGCTTTCAGAAGCTCTTGAAATGCTCCTTTTGTGAAATAGGCAGAACCAAACAACTGTGGCTATTATCCCAACCAATGCCACGGCCCCTGCAATACCTCCAATAATTATTGGAAGTGACCTTGACATTTGGATTTGGATCTACTTCAGTGAAGAAGAAACAAAATGCTTGGAATATGTACTGCCACACATTAAACCTGAATTCAAGCATAAAACCGCATCAATATAGACCACTGAGAAAGAAGAAGGCTACGGGCCCTATAACTATCATATCTTCAACAACAATGGCCAAATATTCAATCCCCTTCTGTATGGACAAGTCATTGGTGCCAGTAAAATTTAATCAATTATTTATCTAAGTAGGCCACAAGTCATTTCCAAAAGAACATCAAAATGAAACTGCCAAAAGAAGTAGTGCCTTTGAGATGAAGAAGCTCAATATTCATATCCCTTCGGATAAAAAAATGAACAAGGATCCCAAAGGTATCCTCTTACTGTTTTTTTTTCCAAGAAAACTCAATTGGCAACTCCGGCAATTTATACAGTATATGAGACAAAGCACTATCAGTGGGTTTAGGAAGACAATCGGTAAAGAAAATCAAGTTTTAGACAAACTCAGAGTGCACTGACAAATTCTAAGAACTCTAAAGCAGCAAACTAGAAGAAAAGAAAAACTAAGATACAAAAATCTACTGATATTACATTCAAACATAACAGACCAACGCCAAATTCATCAGGAATTTAGTCCTTGCATTGATGCACACCCAGAATTCGTTCGATTGAAGATTTAGGCCGAATTACCAGCAACCCATATTGTTTAACATACAATGTATCATAATCCATCAAACTGTTCACAGAAAAAGTGAAAGAACAAGCTAAGAGTATAGTTCCACACCCTAGAAACTGTTTCGTCTCGATGGACCGACCGACGCTGATGGATACAAGCACTGTATTTACCGAATGGAAGCTCTGTTCCTCCGTCTATCTCAACTCAACGAATTACATGATTGCTGTTGTATTCCTCCCTCAATGTTTAAAGTAACCGGATAACGGATACCCATCAGGCGGGGTGCCAAATGCTGGTTATAGAGACGTCGTTGGGCAACAATGCAGATGGGGAGAATTTCGAATTCTCTTCCCTAAAACAGAGGCTGAAAACAATTTTCAACATAAATAGCGACACCCAATAAAGATGAGTCGCTCTAGAGTGAGTAAATTCACAACATATATATATACACACACACACACACATAGAAAGAGAGAGAGATTTTACATAATGGGGAAGGGATGGAATTATGAGAGGCAGTAGCATGGAATTGGTAAAGAAATGGGAAGGAGGGATTATAGCTGGAAAGCAATTGATAAAGCATTGTCTTCTTCCGCAACTTGGAAGGGTTGGTGTCGAAGAAGTTCATCCTCTGTCCTTTCCTGCTGGGCAACGGTTAAAAAGCACGAGACCACACACAAATAAATCGAAAAACTCGGAAAATTTCAGAGAGCGAGCGAGGGGGAGATTTGCTGCTTGGCAGTCGTGTTAGAATGTAGAGTGGGTGTTTAATTTATTAATTAACGCCTTATTTTTTGTATAGAATTTATCGCATTATTTATAATATAATTGTTGCGCATGTTAGGAGGGACGTCAACGTAGCTGGCAGGTCGTGTGATCTAACCCCACAGCCTTTCATCATAAGATACTTCTGGCCCCTGCTTTACACCTCGCTCGCTCGCTTGCACACACAACCAAGCGTTAAGTTTCAACGTCCATTTCATTGACGTTACAGCAATTTGTTTATTTTGGCAGATGGTTAGGCAGCCTTGTACCAAATCCACAAGCTTCCCAGTATTGGTGCTAGTAAGTGAAATTGAAATCTACCATTAATCCGAGAAGAGCAATCCCAAGGTACAAACTCCGACTCTTTTTATGGTTTTCAAATAAGAATGTGCGTTCGGGCTTCAACGGCGCTCTTCTAGCTCCAAATCGATGCAGTTATTAGATAGCCTTTGAGGTAGTTCTTTGACAAGAATGTGGCTCATGTTGGGTTTAGGACTCCAATGCGTTAACTGATCTGGCAGGGCTCTTTGACTCCCATGTCACCGGCTGAGTTTGAAGAAAAGAAAAGAAGCTCGGGCTTCAATGGCGCTCTTCTACCATTATAAACTTATGTCAGTGTAGGTCTCATCGTACCATAAAAAGAAGAAATTTTAGGAGCGAGGACAGTTTAAGATTTGGATATAAGTGTGGTTTTGGGTTCAGATTGTTGGTTTTGAGACGGCTCCTATGTCTAAATTACGCTTATAATGGATACGTTTGAAGTTGTAACCAAAATAAGTTTACCGATGGATGGCATCCAAAACCAAATGGTTAGAGTATAACAATGCACAGAGGGGAGGTTTTACATAATCTCACACAATTCCTTTGTGGAGGTTTAGTCAATGTTGAACCTTTATTGCTTTATGTGTGGTTGAAGGCCGATGAAGTGGGAGCCACAATAGCTAGCCATGACCATAACGGTTTTGAGGGTAAACAGAGATGATGATGAATAAGGGTGGTGATCTTAGTAGGTAGAGTCTAGTATCATAAACTAATCACGACTAGAAAGAAGCAACAATGTCTTGGTAATAGGTTGGTTCAAGACAGGTGAACAAAACACACCGACTCATGGCAAACAAGGGAAGCAAAGATATTCAGGAAGTAAAGGGAGAGAGACATCGATTTAAGATATAGAAGTTACAAGTTTACCTGTCCCAAGCCCTACTAATTTCTTAGCTTTTATGATAGCATAAAGTTACAAGTTTACCCCTACTAATTTTTTAAAATCACAAAAATACCCCACTTAACTCCGCCCATGTAAGGAATCACCCTTGGAGTACCAGTCCCAAGCCTGGATAAAGGAGGGTTGTGTTAGGCTTTTGACAGCCAACGTAAAACTTTATCGAATTTTTATACCATGGATTACACAAATTATGAGCATTGCTTTAGGGCGTCTTCGCCTAACGACGCGCTGCAGAGCCCGAATGCAGTGTTAAGTAAGCAAGGGTTACTACATTTTTGCCCGGATGTAGTGAATCAATTCTACATAGGGTTCCCACATCATGGACGGGTGTGAGTAAAGAAGTTAGTCCCACTACATTATCGCCCGAATGTAATGAATAATTTATAGAGAGAGTCTCCGCATTTTCAATATGGAAGATGCGGGTAGTAAGGAAGCTAGTTCTAGATAATAAGATTCATATTGGTTCTTGGATTATCAGAACATTATTTGGTAAGCTAATGGAGGTAGTAGATACTATGATTCGGAGAAAGATTCATATTCCATGTTTAGAAGAGACAAAGTGGGTTGGAGAAAAAGCAAAGGAGATAAAGGATATAAGTTTTAAATTATGGTACTCAAGTAAGGAAAAGGCTCAAAATGGAATTGATATTATCATAAATAAAGATTTAAAGGATAGTGTAGTAGACATATAATGATATAGTGACCGAATCATGACATTGAAATTAGTGTTAGGAGCAAAGGTTTTGAATATAGTTTGTGCTTACGCACCCCAAGTAGGCCTAAAAGATAGTATAAAGACAACTTTTTGGGAAGAGTTGGATAAGGTGATTCAAAGGATTCCACAAAGGGAGATGATTTGTTTAGGAGGAGACTTAAATGGACATGTCGGTAAAGAGACATTAGGATATTAAGGTATTCATGGAAACTTTGGTTTTGGGGATACAAATGAGGAAGGTAAGGAGATTTTAAATTTTGCTATGGTATTTGATCTCTTTATAGTCAATACAATTTTCAAAAAATGAGATGAACATTTAATTACTTATAAGATTGGCTTATCACAAACATAAATTGATTATTTTATTTGTAGAAAAAAAGATAGAGCGCATTGTAAAGATTGCAAGGTAATTCTAGGAGAAAGTTTAACCACCCAACATCGACTTTTAGTTATGGATTTACAAATAAAAAAATGGACAAAGAAGAAAACAGTGCATCGAGTTATTCGGACTAAATGGTGGAACCTTAAAAGTGAGAAAGAAGATATATTTAAACAAAAAGTCTTTTAAGGAGATGATTGAAAACTAGTGCAAAATAAAATTAAGGCAAAGAGGGCATGTTACAAATTACATTATGCTAAGAAAACTAGTGAAACTTTAGAGGCTTATATGAAAGCAAAGAAGGAAGTAAAAAAGGCCACGAGTGAAGCAAAAGCTAAAATTTATGAGGATTTATATAAAAACTCAACTCAAAAGAGGGTGAAAGAGATATTTTTAGGATAACTAGGGCTAGAGATAAGAAAACTAAAGATTTTAATTATGTTAGATGCATCAAGGACGAGGATGAAAAAATTTAGTGACAAATGATGATATAAGAAATAGATGGAAAAACTATTTTTATAAGCTTTTTAATAAAAATAAAGATGTTAGTATTATCTTAGAAGAGTTAGCCAAATCAGAAAAATATATAAACCACAATTTCTACCGACGTATTCAAAAGAATGAAGTCAAAGAGGCTCTTAAACATATGAAGGGTGGTAAATCGGTAGAACCAGATAATATTCCTATAAAAGTTTCGAAAATACTAGGAGAAATAGGAATCACTTGGCTCACAAGACTATTTAATGAAATATGGAAAAACCAAAAGATGCTCGAGGAATGGAGAGCAAGTACACTTATACCTATATATAAGAACAAGGGAGACATTCAAAATTGTGCGAATTATCGAGGTATCAAGTTAATGAGCCATTCTATGAAATTGTGGGAAAGAATTATCAAACGTAGGTGAAGACAAGTATCAAGTACAATAGAGAGCTAATTTGGATTCATGCTAGGCAAATCTATTGTTGAAGCGATTAACCTTTTGAGACGTCTTATGAAATATTTTAGAGCAAAAAAGAAAGACCTTCACATGATATTTATTGATTTAGGGTACCGAGGGAGGTTCTTTGGAGAACTTTGGTAAAAAGAGGTATCCTATTGACGTATATTAACCTTATTAGAGACATGTATGATATTGCAAAAACATGTGTGAGGACTCATGAAGGAATGACAAACTTCTTTGAAGTTAATATTGGGTTACATCAAGGATCAACTTTAAGTCCATATTTATTTATAATGGTGATTGATGAGTTAACAAAATATATTCAAGATGAAGTACCTTGGTGTATGTTATTTGCAGATGACATTGTATTAGTGGAGGAGTCTAAGGAAAAAATTAATAGAAAATTGGAACTATGGAGAGAAGCATTAGAAAGCAAAGGCCTAAGACTTAATGGAACAAACATAGAATATATGGAATGCAAGTTTGATCATTTAGTTACTTTAGAGGACATAGAAATTAAAATTGGCACACATTACATCCCCCAAAAGAAAAGTTTTAAATACCTAGGGTCAATTTTTCAGAGTGATGGAATAATTAATGGAGATGTTATGCATAAAATTAATGTTGGCTGGTTAAAATGGAGAGGAGCATCAGGTATTATTTGTGATAAGAAGATACTATTAAAGTTAAAAGGTAAATATTATAGAGCAACAATTAGACATGCCATGTTTTATGGTTCCGAGTGTTGAACAGTTAACCATCAACTTGTACAAAAGATGTCTGTGACAAAAATGAAGATATTGAAATGGATGAGTGGTTATACAAGGAAAGACCGTATACAAAATGAGGTTATTTGAAACAAATTAGGAGTGGCACCAATAGAGGATAAAATGAGAGAATATCTTTTAAGATGGTTTGGATATATAGAAAGAAGATCATAAGAAGAACCTGTAAAAAAGTATGAAAAACTAAATTTCAAAAGTATTCAAAGAGGTAGAGGATGACCACAAAAGTGTTAGAAAGAAACAATAAAGAATGATCTAGCTTATTGTGAGTTAACTGCTAACATGGCACACCATAGGGATCTGTGGAAACAAAGAATCCTTGTAGCCAACCCCATCTAGTATGGGAAAAGGCTTAGTTGTTGTTTGTTGTTGTTGCTTTACTCTAATGTAATTTTTTGTGTTTGAGGCAGTCAGTTAATGGTGCCATAATAGTGTTGAAATACTTGATAAACCTGCGATAGAAAGTTGCTAGTCCATGGAAACTCCTTACCTCAACAATAAATTTGGGAGTTGGCCGTTTGCGAATAGAGTTCACCTTGGCTTCATCTACATGAATTCCTTCATTGCTAACAACAAAATCCAAAAATATGAATCAGGTTTGCATAAAAACACACTTTTTCAGATTGACATACAACTCATTCTTCCTTAATGTGGAAAACACCTTTGGGATGTGCTCAAAGGTGTTCAATTATATCCTTGTTGTAAATCAGTATGTCATCAAAATATACAACCACAAATTGGGAGAAAAAGGGTTGGAGTACCTGGTTCATTAAGTGTATAAACCTGCTAGGAGTGCTGGAGAGTCCAAAGGCATCACCAACTATTCATACAAGCCATCTTTAGTTTTAAATGTCATCTTCCACTTATCTCCTTGTCTGGTATGAATCTGGTGGTAGCCGCTTTGCAAGTCGAGCTTGGTATAGCATTGCTCAATTGATCTAGCATGTCATCAAGGTGAGGAATAGGAAAATGATACCTGACAGTGATATTGTTTATGACTCGACTATCTATACACATTCTCCAAGTTTCATCCTTGTTTGGAGTAAGGCAGGTGCTATACAAGGTTTGATGCTTTCTCGAATATGGCCTTTTGCCAATAGTTCCTCCACTTTTAGGGTTAGGATGAGATGCTCCTTTGGACTCATTCTATAGTGCGATAAATTTGGTAAGGTAGATCCTGAGAGAAAATCGATTCGATGCTGGATATTCCTCATAGGTGGCAAGTTGACTGGTTCTCCAAAAATAACTGAATTCAGAAAGTAGACTACATACCTCAGCTGGAATAGTGGTTTTGAATGTTCAAACACCCTTGATTATTAGGATAATGCAAGTATTTGTTGCTTTCATGCTTTCTTCAAACTCGTGTGGGGTATTTGCAATTGTGAATAGCGTTCTTTTTGCTTCTTTAAGAGTGTTTCCTCCTAGTTGGCTAGGCAAGATGATAATCTTTCATCGTTCCTACGTAAATGAATAAGAATTATCTCTTCCTCAATGTGTTGCATCCCCATCATATTGCCATAACCTCCCTGGTAGGACGTGGCAAGCATCCATTTCCACCATGTCGCATAATACATTCATTGTGTAATGCTTTCCAAGAGAAAGTGGCAGCTTGCATTGCGTGGTAATTTTTATGTTGGGACCTTTCTTGATCCAGCCAATATAAGGATTAGGGTGGGGTTGAGTAGAGAGCTTTAAATGCTCTATGAGACTTTGGGAAACCAGGTTTTCATAACTACAACTATCAATAACTAACTTACATACCTTCCTGGCAAAAGTGCATTTTCCTTCAAAGATCATCTTCTTTTATGATTCATTAATTTGAATTAGAGAAAACATAAGTCTTTTGACCACACAAGCTACTTCTCCTTCTCCACATATATCGGGGTCAAGGACTTACTTAACTGTATATGTGTCTTGTTCCTCATCATGGGCTGGTTTTGTGAAATTAGTGAACTTCCGTTTTGGGCAATCACTTGAGTGATGCCCTAATTCTTGGCATTTGAAGCAACGAACTCCTTTAGATACTCTATACCTCCTTCTACTTGCAAACTTCTTTGTTTCAACCCTTGGGTCTTTGTTGGGCTTGAAAAGGTCTTTAGTAGTAGTAGTAGGGTTGGATTCCTTAGAATGCACTTTCATCTTTTGGAACGTTGCTTGATTTTAAGGTTTTCTTTCCCTTCAAGATCCTTTCAACTCTTAATGCTAGGTTTTTAGCTTGGTCGATTGTCCATATGGTATGCATGGACAATCGATCTTGAATGTTATCATTTAGACTAGTAACATACCTTACTGCTTGCTGGTCTTCAGTCTCCTTTAATTGACAATAGACTTGAGTCTAAGGAATTCTTTTGTATAGTTGGAGACTGAACGAGTTTCCTGCAAACCATGTTGATATTGTTGAAAAGTTTGTGATCAACATGAAGAAATCTGTCCTTGAGGAGGGATCTTAAAGACTTGGCCAAACCCTTAGCCACTTGAGTCTAACTCCTAACATGACACATGATAGAGCTATGTGGAAACAAAGAATCCATGTAGCCGACCCCGTCTAGTATGGGAAAAGGCTTAGTTGTTGTTGTATAAAAATACCCCACTTGTTTATTGTATTTAAAGAATAATTAAAAGGACAATATTACTATTTTGTCCTTTTATTTTATAGCTTATTATAGGAACCCGCTAGGCAAGCAAATTATGATGTTGTCCCTCACTTGTGTGAAAATTTTAGAATCTTGTTTTTTGTTTATTTTTGGGTATTTCCTATCCAATACCTATAGTGTTTACAAAATTATAAATAGGTGCTCAAAATTATATGAATGATAGCTAGATAATTAATTGTATCTGTTGTTTATGTTTATGTCTAAATTACATTACATGTTGCTTGTTTATGGTTTTTTGCTTAAAATTGTTATACCCTTTATTTGTGTTTTTTACCAAATTCATTACAATGACTACTAGAGTGTGTGTTTTCAAATTAGCAAAAAACAGGAAAACTTAATAGACTGAACTTCCAAACTTAGAAGAAAATAATCCCCTTGTTCTTAACATTAGAGGGTGTGGACTATGCCCTTAGAGAAACAAAAACCTCTCATACTAAATAAGCAACTGATGAGAAAAGAGAAAATTTTCAAAACTTCCTCGAAGACGATACATTAGCTAACACCTTTATACTAACCTATATGGAGGATGACCTACTTAGGGTCTTTGAGGAGTAGAAAACAGAAAAGAAACTGCTTAACTCCATAATAATTAAATGTGACACAACTATAAAATTGCATGTTCAACTACTCTTTTAGAAATATAACTCATATAAAATGAAGGAGGTAATATAGTTGAACATTCAAACTATATTAATTATGGCTAAGGGTTTGGCTGTAACCAATTCTCTAATCCTTAACTCTATGCATATTTTAACTATTCTAAATAATCTTCCTCCTTGAAACATGATAAACACAACACTTAGCTTGAGACCTAGCTTTACACGTTTTAAACTACCTCTTAAACTTGTTATCGAGTAAGAGTACATGAACAAAATAAGAAAGATAAAATGATCTTAACTGAGGATAACTTAGGATCTAGCTCTAAAATTAATCAAAATAAAAATAAACCAAATAAGAAATTTGGTAAATTTAGTAAAAACAATTATCAAAATATTAAGAAATCACAAGAATATGCTTCTCGGATGAAGTGCTTCAATTATGATAAGATAGATACTTCAAAAGGGCCTAACATAACAAAAAGAGAAATGAGGGCAACTCTCAAAAATATGGGCAGAAGGAGAAGCAAGCCATAAGCTGCATTATTTCTAACTGCTTGTATATGGATATCCTATGATTGACTAGTGGATGGATTCTGGAGCTACTCGACACATTTCAAAGAGTAAGGAGGGAGCTATGGGCATGAAGAAATGCATGCCTAAGGAATATCAAGTGTATATGAAAAATAATCTTTTGCTCATGTTCTAGGGCTTGGATCCTTTAGGATTTTTATAGGAGGTATACTTATTGTACTCACTGATGTATTGATTGTGCTATTCATTAGCTACAATCTAGTATTTGTACCTGTCCTAGTTAAAAAAGGGTTTGAGGTTAAGTTTGCTCCTATATAAAGTCATTATAAGAAAGCATGTCAAAATAACTTTTTTTGGTTTTTTGATTTAGAATATGATTTGTTTAAGCTCAATATTAATGAAAATGAAGCATTATCTTCTTCTACTTATATTGATTATGCCTTTATTATTTATATGAATGTATGACCTAAAAGGTTATGACATATTGAATAAGTTGAGAAAATTAGCCAATTTTAACTTATTGCTCAGATTTCAAGAAAATACTTTTAATAAATGTGAGGCCTATATATAAGAAAAATGATAAAAAGCCTTTTCCTAAAAAAATAATTAGGGCATACTGCTAGTTGGATCCATTTGACACTTTTAGTACTACTAAAGAAATATCTTCCCTATAGAAATCTTTGTTTGCATAATCATGGTGCCTAATACTAGAAACTAATACACATTATGAGATCCCTCCCTAATCTCAATGCAAATATCAATTTACTAATGATTAAAGCTTTCATTGCCATATAAGTTGATGGGAATATTGGTTTATGACTTTATTAGATGATCAAGGGGAATGCACATTATGATTCTTTTTCTGATATTACCATTACAAATATTAGTGATGGACTTTGTATTCACTTCAATACATTGTAATCCATTTTTTTGCTATTATCATTACAAATATTAGTTATGAAATTATCATTATAATGCTTTCTGATACATATATGTGTGGCACACATACATGTACATATCTTAGACTTCAGTCTTGGGCTTGTTAGCAGTTCTTTTAGAGTAAATTTATCCCACTTGCTATGCTTTTGGTAGTCATGGTTAATGTAGTTTGTGCATTGAAAATATCTCTAAAATATGCCTTCTTATGAAGTAGGGCTTGGGGAGAAGTATTCGTGTGTGAAACTCTATTGCTGATATGCTATACAAAATCAATCAAGCTTATGAATGTGTCAACTTGCTTCAATGTCAAAGAATGCAAGCTACATAGAGTATATTTATTGCTTTTCAGCTCTTTCATTTCAATGTTAAGTTTTGGATGCTTTGTTTTTTTATTTATGAAGTTATTTTTTGATATTTTCTATCAATGTCTTCAATGAGAAGGAACATTAGATTGTCTCATAGATATGTATGGGTTATTGTATAGGTCTTGAGGTTGAATTCAAACCATAATTGAGTATGACTAGAATAGAGGATAAATGGTTGTAGCATAAATAGCAAATGTTAGATGCACATTCAACTTAGGGCATGAGCTTCTTATGTGATCTTTAGTATAATACTTCTAATAAAGATAATTATACTAACAATCAATTTTAGTGAACTTAAGTAATATGGCCGTGGAGGAAATTAATACAAAGGAAATTTGTAAGTGGAAAAGAAACTTTGGACAAGGAATCTATTCATGCCTTTGAAAAATGAGTTAAACAAAAAACTTGACCTTTCCTTCTTTTGCCATATGCTCTAAAATTGTTGCATCCTTTTGCACATTTACATCCAGGTATTGTCTCTGCGTTCAGGCATAATTAGATAGTTTTTCACCATTTTCTAAGGCACACCTAATATTTTGGCTCTTGTAGTGCATATAAAACACCAAACAAGAGCAATGAAATTAATTTGTTTAGTTACCTATTGAATTTGGTTAGATTCCAGTTTTAAGGATTAGGTATACTATTTTGGGTAATTCAAATCAATACAATTATTAAGTCAAGCCAACCGATACATATCCCTATTAGTGACTAATATGGTGCAGTGGAAATGGTGAATCAAAATCCTTCAAATCTCTCGAATTCTTAATGCCGATGCTAACCATAATGTAAAAAGACATATTCAAAAGAGATAAGCACCAACGACTATGTTCCATAGGTGAATATGATAGTTCAACAATGACAAGTATATTGAAGATATGTATGTTTAAAACCATACTTAATATATATAAATTAATCTTAGAATGCAAATTAATATCTAGATCATAAACATTCATGCATAACTAAACACTCATTACTAATGCGTTTTTTAGGTATCAACAATACTATTATGTCCAACTACTGCCATCATGACGTAGGAGGCCTTTGAACCCTCCTCCTGACTTAGATACATGGTCCTTGACAGTATTGTCATGCTTTTACACATTATGTTTACCAAGCTAAAGTATATGTCAATCAAAGAATACATTCTAAGAGTATCATATATTCAAAACAATTGTCAAAATAATTTGGCTTTAAAACAAACACTACAACTGTTAGTTTACCATATTGACTCACATGTTTTTGCCAAACATATTATATAATATGACACAAGCTGCTAAATACAAATTACAAGTGAGCTAGTATGACCAACATAGTAGCTAATAGGTTCACATCATTGGACATGCCTATGGAATATTCATATCTATCTTGATAACACTACTTATCTAGATAGTTCGATACAAACCACAACACCATACTTATTGATGTTTCATGGCTACATAGAGAAATAGGAGTTAGCACTTTCAGGCATGCCCATCCACCATCCAACACATGTCCTATATCGTAGAGGAGTGGGTTGATTCATACTAGATAATGTTTCACTTGCACTCAAGTATATTCATGAAATGCATAAATGCAATTACTAAAACCATTGCAATATACCTAGTAAGCAGTCAAATTTATAAGCATTAAGAAAGCAATAAGATTCGTATTGATACTTGAATATCAGAACATTGACTAACAATTTAATGGAGGTGGTAGATACTATGATTCGTAGAAAGATTCTCATTATATGTTTATAAGAGACAAAGTGGGTGAGAGAAAAAACAAATGATTTTGATAATACATGTTTTAAATTATGGTACTTAGTAAAGAAAAATGCTTTAAATGGACTTGATATTATTATAAATAAAGATTTAAAAGATAGTGCAGTATACATACAACCAAATGGTGATCGAATTATGATAGTGAAATTAATATTAGGAGTAGAGGCTTTGAATATAGTTTGTGATTATGCAACAAGTAGGGTTAAAAGATAGTATAAAGAAGGCTTTTTGGGATGAGTTAGATAAAGTAATTCAAATAATTTCACTAAGGGAGATGATTTGCTTAGGAGGAGACTTACATGAACATGTTGATAAAGATGCATTAGGATATTAAGTTATTTATAAAAACTATGGTTTTGGGGATATAAATAAGGAGGGTAGGGAGATTTTAAATTTTGCTATAGCTTTTGATCTCTTTATAGCCAATATAATTTTCAAAAAATGAGATGAACATTTATTACTTATAAGAGTGGCTTGTCTTAAATACAAATTGATTATTTTGTTTGTAGGAAAAAAACAGATCGTGTTGTAAAGATTGTAGGGTAATTTCAAGAGAAAACTTAACTACTTAACATCGACTTTTAGTAATGGATTTAAGTAAAAAATTGGACAAAAAAGAATAGAGTGCATAGAGTTATTCGGCTTACATGGTGAAACCTTAAATGTGAGAAAAAAGATATATTTAAATAGAAAGTTCTTCAAGAAGATGCTTGAAATAATGTAAGTACACCTTCTGATGTGTGAAACAATATGGCTATACATATTAGAGAAGTGAAAAATATATTAGGCAAATCTAAGGGAGGCATACCGGCACAAAAAGAGGCTTGTTGATGGAGTGAAATGGTAAAAGATAAAATCAAGGTAAAGAAGACATGTTACAAATTGCCTTATGCCAAGAAGACTAATGAAATTTGGGACGCTTATAAGAAAACAAAGAAAGAAGTGAAAAAGGCTGTTAGTGAAGCAAAAGTCAACATTTGAGAGGATTTATATAAAAAACTTTACTCAAAAGAACATGAAAGAGATATTTTTAGGATAGCTCAGACTAGAGATAAGAAAACTAATGATCTTACTTTTGTTAGATACATTAAAGATGAGGATGAGAAGATTCTAATGACAAATGATTATATAAAAATAGATGAAAAAATTATTTCTATAATCTTTTTAATGAAAATACATATGATAGTATTAACTTATGAGAGTTAGCCAAATAAGAAAAGTATATAAACCACAATTTCTATCGGTATATTCAAAAAATGAAGTTAAAGAGACTCTTAAATATATGAAGGTTGGTAAATATGTAGGACCAGACAATATTTTTATAGAAGTATGAAAATTCTCGAAGAGATGGGGCTCACAAGATTATTTAATAAAATATGAAAAACCCAAAAGATGCCCGAGGAATGGAGAGCGAGTATGCTATACCCATATATAAGAATAAGTGAGACATTCATAATTATGCGAATTATTGAGGTATCAAGTTAATGAGTCCTACCATGAAATTATAGAAAAGAATTATCGAAGGTAGGTTAAGAAAAGTATCGAGTAAAATAGAGAACCAATTCAAATTCATGCCCGATAGATCTACTATTAAAACAATCAACCTATTGAGATGTCTTATAGTATATTTTAGAGTAAAAAAAAGAAGAACCTTCATATGATATTTATTGATATAAAAAAAGCTTATGATAGGATGCCAAAAGATATTATCTAGGGAACCTTAAAAAAGAGAGGTATCCCATTGACATACATAAATCTTATAAGAGACATGTAAAAACATGTGTGAGGACTCAGGAAGGAACGATAGACTCCTTTGATGTTAATATTGGGTTACATCAAGGATCTACTTTAAGTCCATATTTATATATATTGGTCATTAATAAGTTAACAAAACATATTCAAGATGAAGTATCTTGGTGTATGTTATTTTTAGATGACATTGTGTTAGTGGATGGGTCTAAGGAAAAAGTTAATAGAAAATTTGAATTATGGAGAGAAACGTAAGAAAGTAAAGGCTTCCGACTTAGTAGAACAAAGACAAAATATATGCAATGTACCTTTGATCATTTGAGTACTTCAAAGGATATAAAATTAAGATAGACACACATTGCATCCCTCACAAGGAAAGGTTTAAATACCTAGAGTCAATTTTTCAAAATGATGGAGATGTTACACATAGAATTAATGTCGGTTGGTTAAAATAGAGAGGGTCATAAGGTATTCTATGCGATAAGAAGATACCATTAATGTTGAAAGATAAATATTATAAAGTAGCAATTAGGTCTGCTATGTTTTATGGTTCTGAGTGTTGGACAGTTAATCATCAACATATAAAAAAGATGTCAATAGTAGAAATGAAGATGTTGAGATGAATGAGCGGTCATATAAGGAAAGACCGTATACGTAATGAGGTTATTAGAAACAAGTTAGGAGTAACAATAATAGAGGATAAAATGAGAGAAAATCATTTAAGATGATTTGGACATGTATAAAGATGACACAAGGATGCTCCCGTAAGAAGATATGAAAAACTAAATTGTGAAAATGTTAAAAGAGGAAGAGAACAAGCACAAAAGAATAAAGAATGATCTAGTTTATATTGAGTTAATTACTAGTACATGATAGGGCT
Organism: Brasenia schreberi; assembly: GCA_036023115.1. Taxonomy (NCBI): domain Eukaryota; kingdom Viridiplantae; phylum Streptophyta; class Magnoliopsida; order Nymphaeales; family Cabombaceae; genus Brasenia; species Brasenia schreberi. The sequence continues at coordinate 18,980,385 of JAYKKT010000075.1, read as the reverse complement.
ATGTGGAAACAAAGAACCCATGTAGCTCACCCCATGTAGTTGACCCCATGTAGTATGGGAAAATGCTTAGTTATTGTAAGAAAACCATTCAAAATCACATCAATTACTGAAAACAAAAAAACTCCCCACTAACATACATCTAATAAATGAACATCCACCCACATGAACCTCTAGTGGATCTAATTCCTCTAATGCCAAGCTTCTCCAAATCACCCGAATATAGTTCTTAAATTAGGATAAAAACATGGTTTAAGTATTATACATTCAACTATGGACTCAACGGTTCAAACTACATCAAAATTGGACTACTAATGACTAAGGAACCTCATCTGAATCAATTTTAGCCATGTTTGGATCTAGTTAAGGGATCCACATCTGTTTATTGTTAGGTGGCTTGAACCCAAACCTATGTCGTCACCAAGATGGATTACAAGAGATTGTCATGCCCAGCTCAACTTGACACAGACACAGGTAGGTCGAACACAATACATCGAGTCTAACAGTAGACCGCCTGCTCTTTATGGGCCAAAGTCAGCCCTTTTTTGGTGGTTCTTCCACCAAATCAAGAACCAGGCCAGGGATTGAAATCCTTGCCCATCCTTTTGCCTTAAAAGAACCACCACCGATGGGTGGTTATTTAATAGATTTTTGAGGAAAAAGGGGCAGAATACCGTTTCCTAAATCCTAGTGGAAACCTCATTATTTTAGGTGGTTTTTGAGGCTGAAGAAGACCAAGGTGCCAACCATACAACCTATCAAGGCGGTTTATTGCCCCATTTGTAGCACCTGCTAAGGGCCACATAGCGTCGGGTAGGCAGTCGCTAGTTGTCTCTCCATGTGTGTCCGGGTCTGGTTCAACCCCCGATTTGACCCGGATATTACAATTTATGATCATCCAACGGGTGACATTCTCACGACATTGGTAAAGAACGACCTACTAAGTATTAAAGACATGATCTTGGATAATGGGTAGTAAATTCATGATTTGCATCGCATGAGCTTTCTAGTGAGGCCTAATTCTCATCGACACCATTTTATGTCTCAAAATAAATTATAATATGAATGGGCATGAAATCTAGACCAACTCAGTGGCGGCAATCTTTCAACATGAGGGCAACACCTGGAATGTCAAAAGCCCTCTATCCTCAACATCAGGTGCTGGTGAGGGCATCATAGCATGTATATAAATGGTTCATTCAACAGCTCAGTATGTTGAAAAAAAAAAGGGGATGTGTATAACATGCTCAGGCCTCAATACAAGAAGAAGACGCCAAGTATTCTACATTTTCTACACCTTTTTAAGATGGAGAGGATCATGATGAATTATCATACATCTAGATACAAGCATCGGAGGAGAGTGGAAGAGTCTGTTACATAGAAATGGCCATTCTCGGTTCAGGTAACAACTGGACTGGCCATCCAGTCCATTACTTAAATGAGATCAGGCTGAATGTAATGGACGATCGTTACCGGGATTTCCGGTAACAGCTTCGTGATATGCTCCCGGACGAGAGAAGCCGCAGGAGGATAAACATGGATGAAGGGGGAGTGTTTGCCTATAAAAGGCAGCCATTACAGGCTTATAGAATAGAGAAATATACAGAGAGGAATACAGAAAACAAATACACCTGATCTTCATCCATGGAACTACGTGGGAACCTCGTATCCACCCGCACCCCCATTCTGTTGCGTACATCAGAGGTATCGGCTGAATCAAAACAGAGGAAGGGCACCAAAACCACCTACCGCCAATCCACCCTCACCGGAATCTGCCACCGGAATAGGAGATAAGATTCATCACTGGTATCAGAGCCTAAAAACCCTGTAAAAAAAAAGGTGACAGATAAGAAAAAAAAAACAAAGGAAGAGAAGAAAAAAAAAATAGCAAAGCAAATTAGGGAGAAGCAGCGACAGTCGGCAGAGGCATAGCAGGCCAAAGGCAAATGGCCAGGAGAGGCCAAATCGGTAGGCCAGCCACAGCCGAACAGCCAAAAAAAGCAGGCCAGAGGTGAACGGCCAGGAGAAGCCAAATCGACAGGCCAACCACAGTCGAACGGTCAAAAGGTAGCCCAGAGCCGAATAGCAGAAAAGCTGGAACAGCAGGCCACCTGTGAAAGAACACCACTAGGGACACCGACAGCCGAGGAGCGACAGTAGAAACCCATCGGGGACGCCCCACCGGCGAACCCCCCTCCCTCTTCCCTGTCTCCCACTCTCCCATCTCTCTCCTCACTCAGTCTCTGTAAAGTGTATTTGTATTAAAAAAAAAATTTGAATTTCGCGGTTTCGGAAAATCGCAAGCAGGAAAACCGGTGGTTTTTAAAAACTGCCTCAGGGAACAGTTTGAAAAGACCAATTTGCCCTATTCGGATTCAGATATTACTTTGTTGTCATTGGGCAAAATTACCCTTTTGTCTAGATATTTTTAGGTAAAAAGACTATTTTGCCCTTATTGAGCGAAACGTTTGTTTTACCCTTTGGTTGTTTGTGGAAATTACCAAATACTGGCCTATTACTTTACGATTTTACCCTCCTTGATTTGGATAATTACGATTCTACCACCAGTCAAAAGATAGATTTACCCCTGTTCCTTTGAAAAATCATAGATTCGCCCTAAGGGTTAAAATTATGATTTTAACCCCGATCAGTTGTGAATTTTACAAGAATACCAAATAGTAATTTTAGAAGTTTATCCTCAGGTTTTATAAAATTACAAAAAGTGGACAAATAGATAAAATTACAGTTTTGTCCCTTGGTATTCTTTTAGGGGCACATAGGCAGAAACCCCCTTGAATTTTTTTTTTAAAAAGATTGCTTGCTAGATATCATGCATCACATTAACATGTTTTTTGCTATGTGTGCTTGTGTTTTTGTGATGGTTTCCTTTTTAGACCGCTTAATTGTTATTTTTGCCAAACACATAAAAATGAGTTTTAGGATATGTGTATTTGAATTGGCAAAAACAGAAAAGTTAAACGGTCTGAACTTCTAAACATGGAAGAGAAGAATTCTTTTGGCTCTAACACTGTAAGGTGTTGAGTACGTGCTAAAGGAAACCATGCGTCCGCCACCCCCAGATGCAAATGAGCAACAACTAGAAATGTTTTGTATAAAACATTTCTAAAGGATGATATCATAGCAAGGACGATCATGTTAACATATATGGAGGATGACTTGATTAGGGTCTTTGAAGAATATGAGACCGCAAAAGAGCTGTTTGACTCATTAACAACTAAATATGATACAACTGCAAAATTGCATGTGCAGTTGCTACTACAAAAATACAATTTCTTCAGAATGAAAGAAGGAGAAAATGTAATAGAGCATGTAAATCACATGTTGGTAATGGCTAGAAACTTAGTCGTAGCAAAATCAGTCATCCTCGAACCGATGCAGATATCAACAATATTGAACAGTCTACCCCCATCATGGAACATGGTCACCACTGCCCTAAGACTAGGGCCAGAGATCAACCTTTCTGAGTTGCTTCTTAAACTAACAATAGAGCAAGAACACATGCGCAAGAATAAGAAAGAGGAATTGCTAGTGGTTCAGGATGAGTTAGCATCTAGCTTTAAGTCCAACTAGAAAAAGAAATCACTAGCAATTTCAGAACCACTAGCAATTTCTCTTTCTTATTGTTCTCAAGGGAATTTGATGTACAACAAGGACTGTTCTCAAGGAAATATTGTTCTCAAGGGAATTTGATGTACAACAAGGATTGTTCCCTTGAGAACAATGTTCTCCTTGTTATACGTCAAAATTTTAAGAAATTGCAGGAAGCCGCTTCTCGGGTCAAGTGTTTCAACTGTGAAAAGATGGGACACTACAAAAGGGACTGCCGCAATACGAATGGTGGAGGAAATAACCCACAACGCGGACAGTCGGAGAAGTAGGATATAATCTGCATGATTTCAGAATACTTGTATTTGGACCGCCTAATGACAGGTTGGTGGATAGACTCAGGAGCTACAAGACACATCTCAAAGACCAAGGAAGGGGCAATGGATCTGAAGGAATATCAACCTGGAGAACATTGGGTTTATATGAGAAACAATACTTTTTTGGATGTTCTGAGTATTGGGTCCTTCAAAATACATATACAAGACAAACCAATTGTACTAACCGACGTGTTAATTATGCCATCAATAAGGCGCAATCTGGTCTCGGTTCCTGCCTTACTTAAGAAAGGTTTTGAAGTTAAGTTTATTCTTAACAAGGTGATTGTGGGTAAACATGAGAGAATATTGTTCTTAAGGGAATTTGATGTACAACAAGGATTGTTCAAATTATGTGATAATGAAAGTCATCAATCTTCTACTTATATTGAGAGTGCCTTTACTGTTGATGTAAATATATGGCATAAACGCCTACGGCATATAAGTCTGAAAAAGTTGAGGAAATTATCCAACTTTGACTTATTGCCTATATTTGAGGAAAAGACTTTCCACAAGTGTGAAGCTTATATACATGGAAAAATGACAAGGAAAGTTTTTTTCAAGAAAACAATAAGGGCAACAACTCTGTTGAAAATTATTCATACAGATTTATGTGGACCTTTTAGAGTAAAGACACATCGGGGAAAGGGTTATTTTATAACCTTTATCGGTGATTACTCTAGATATATGTATATATATCTTTTGACACATAAATCGGAGGTACTTGATACATTTAAGGAATATAAGCAAGAAGCGAAAAATCAATTAGGACATTTGATCAAAGTCTTAAGATTAGAAAGAGGAGGTGAATATACCTCGGCAAAATTCTTGGAATTTTGCAAAGACTTTGATATTGCTAAACAGAATACAATGCCCAGGACACCTCAACAAAACGGTGTAGCTAAAAGATACAATAGAACCTTGCTGAATATGACAAGATTAATGTTAATATATGCCTCTCTTCCAAGGGTATTTTGGGGAGAAGCAGTAAGTACAACTGTTTACATACTCAATAGAGTATCGTGTAAAGTTGTATTCACTACACCATATGAGATGTGGTTTGGAAGAAAACCCAACCTAGGTCATCTCAGGAGGTGGGGATCTATTGCACACGTGAAGATCCTTGATCAGTCTAGAGATAAGCTAAACAACAGGTCCTTGAGATGTATATTTATAGGATATCCTAAAGGTTCAAAAGGATATCGGTTTTATCATAAGGACCACGTACTCATTGAAAGCAGAGATGTTGAATTCTTAGAAGATACTAAGAATGACATCCTGGAGAACGATGAGGAATATGTTGATGATTTGGTAGATTTAGACCAATAATCTTTTGAGCCCATAGAAGATCTTCCTGAAACTACCGATACCTTAAGTGGACATCAGAGGCCAAGAGCCACTCCATCCTACTTAAAGGATTATCACACTTATCTTATAAAAGAAGTGTGTAATTCGGTAGATTTGGATGAGTTGACTGATAACTTGACTTATCAGCAAGCAATAAACTCATTGGAAGCAACAGACTGGGAGAAAGCCATGGATGAGGAAATTGAATTCGTTGAGAAAAACCAAGTCTAGAAATTGGTTGATTTGCCAAAAGGAAGGAAAGCTATAGGCTGTAAATGGGTTCTTAAAAAGAAATACAAGGTCAATGGTACAATCGACAAGTTTAAAGTGAGATTAGTTGCAAAGGGTTTTTTTGCAGAAAGAGGGGATAGTTTATGTTGAGACACATTCCCCAGTTGCAAAATTTGCATCCATACAGATAATCCTGACAATATCTGCATACTATGATTTGGATTTACATCAGTTAGATGTAAAAACAGCCTTTCTAAATGGAGATTTAGAAGAAATCATATACATATAGCAGCCCAAAGGATTTGTGGTTGAAGGCCAAAAAGATAAAGTATATAAGTTGAAAAAATCCCTATATAGCCTGAAACAGTCACCTCGCCAATGGTATTTGACTTTTCAAAATGCCATTATAGAACTTGGGTTTGTGGCTAACAAACTTGATCATTGTGTATATGTTTGGAACAGTGGTTGCCACTTTGTCATCATGTCATTGTATGTAGATGACATATTGTTGATCGGAAACGACAATGAGATGATTGTTAAAACCAAGTCATGGTTGAACTCCAAGTTCGAAATGAAGGATATGGGGGAAGCATTCTATATCCTAGGTATAAAGATCTCTCGAGATAGAGGATCTAGACTCTTATGCCTTAGTTAGGAGAGATATATTGACTATATCCTCAAGAAGTTTAAAATGGGTGAATGTAAGTCTGTAGATACACCTGTTGCAAAAGGGGTTAAATTAAGTAAGGTTGATTGTCCCGGTGAAGGAGACGATAAGCCTAATGTTCCTCATGCACAAGCTGTTAGTAGATTGATGTATGTTATGTTGTGTACAAGACCTAATATCAGCTTTGTTGTTGGTCTTGTAAGTAGATATCAAAGTAATCCTGGTTGACAACACTAGGTAGCTGTGAAAAGGATTCTAAGATATCTGAAAGGAACAAAGGACTTGAAACTGTGTTTTCAAGCAGATGAACTGAAAGTGATAGGATACTCGGATGCTGACTTTGTTGGGAGCAAAGATGACAACAAATCAACCTCGGGACAAATATTCTTATTTGGAGGTGGTGCTATTTCTTGGGCATGTAAGAAACAGGGCTGTGTAGCGTTGCATACATAGGAAGCTGAGTATGTTGCTTGCTATATGGCTGTAACAAGTGTTGTCTGGATAAGCTGCTTCATATGAGATTTGAAGTTAGAAATAACAAATGAGCTAGTAGTTATCTATTGTGATAACAATGCAACAATTACTCTTATTAAGAGTGGAGCGGATTGCTCGAAAAGCAAGCATATAATAGTAAAATACCACTATGTTCATGATATGGTTATGAGAAAAGAAATATCCATCTCATACATGCCAACGGAAGATATGTTGGCAGACCCCTTAACAAAAGACATAACAGAGGATCTCTTCTCTAAACATGTTACAAATATGGGTTTGAGATATGTTTGATTGTTGTATAGGTAAATAACCATACAACGGACAGTTTGTTGTATAGGGAAATAACCATACAACGGATGATTTGTTGTGTAGGAAAATAACCACACAACAGGTTCTGATTACAATAGTAATCAAGAATCGACATAACTAGGTAGAACCCCCGAAAAGTGGGAGGAAAACCAGTATGTCGATACACTTGGTTCGAATGGCCAAGTGGGAGATGTTACATAGAAATGACCATTCTCGGCTAGGTAACGGCTGGACTGGCCATCCAGTCCGTTACCTGAATGAGATTAGGCTGAATGTAATGGATGATCGTTTCTGGGATTTCCGGTAACGGCTCCGTGATCTGCTCTCGGACGAGGGAAGCTGCAGGAGGATAAACACAGATGAAGGGGGAGTGCCTGCCTATAAAAGGCAGCCATTACAGGCGTACAGATTAGAGAAATATACAAAGAGGAATACAGAAAACAAATACACCTAATCTTTATCCATGGAAGCCCTTGCGTGGGAACCTCGTGTCCACCCGCACCCCCATTCCGTTGCGTACACCAGAGGTATCGGCTGAATCAAAACAGAGGAAGGGCACCAAAACTGCCTGCCGCCGATCCACCCTCATCGGAATTTGCCACCGGAACAAGAGGTAAGATTCATCAGAGTCTTCTGTAGGCACCATTCGTAGAAGACAAAATAGCTTCAATCATGAAGATTAATTTGAAGACAATTAACCCTAAGAACAAGAGCGAAGAATTAGACAAGAAACCATGCGCTGAAATAAGAAGCTTGATGATCAAACCATGTATTGTATGCTTGAATTCCTGCTTATGTCTATAAATGTATGATCACATCCTTTCTTGCAATATTTAAGTTTTATAGCCATTCAAAGAATTGGATTGAGAGTTCTCCACCTCACAGGATTGGATTGAAAGTTCTTCTCCACCCCATGTGACAAATCTTTTGCGTCATATTGTTGGTGAGAATTGTGGGTTGGAAATTGCTCTCTTTCTTTCTCCTCTCCCTTCCAGCTAGGTTCCAGCCAAGTAAACTTGCCATCTTAAGACATTTTAAGTGCTCATTCTAGACCCAAATCAATACCTTTCAGTGCCTAAACATCTAAGGAAGTGCCCTCCATGTCTGGGAGGAGTTGACCACTATTAGCAATTATAGTACTGATCCTTGGAACCATAAACTTAGCAAGTTCAATAGTGATTGTTCAAGCATATAAAGGCAGTTGTACTGTTTTGAGAGGGTCACCAACTTTCATGATCAGTTTAATCAACCGAAATTAGAACTAAGGGATTGTTGAAGTTTTCTAAAGAGTTCAAGTTACTGAATTCAGCACCGACGAGATGTTTTGAATGTGAATGGGTTGCTCAACGGAATGCAAGCATACTCTTAGTGATCAACATTAAGTTCCACAATTGGATCGAGAATAGTGGCTTCACAAGGTGAACATTATAGAATTTGTCAGGATAATCAACCTTCACTCATTAACATGCCAAATTGTCCCTTCATGTCAGCACTAACAGGCTTTACTCGGATGAACTTGCTTGATATGCAACTCATGAAAGCCTACTATTCTAAGGGCTTAATATATTTTAATGACTATATTGGTAACATGACAGTCCATATCCATGCAGGTTATTGGAACCACATTCTTGAGGCTTTAGTATCGGTATTACCCTTGACAGTTCATATATGAGGGCGACAATGACCAGGTTAACTTGTCCATATTTGCAACCATATGGAGAAAAATATCTAACTAATGGTTTGACATGTTATTTAGTGACAATGTTTCAAATGAGGCTTGACAATTACTAGTGGTTGTCGAAAGCAACTCAAGAGCCATTATGTTGCATGGAACTAATGCCGTATTAAGAGTATCATACATGGCTTAAGTCGCCATAAAGTCTCATGCTTATTATAGAAATTGGTTTCACGCCTCTCGTATAGATATGAATGCTTAATGCCTATAAACATGTGTTACCCAATGCAATTGAATCACCAAGTGCTCTCCTCCCACATTGAGTATTTTCTTACATAGTTTCTCAAACTAATTCTAATCCTATTTTAGCGTTATTAGGATTTGTAGAAAACATCCTTCTGAGTATTGAGTTTATCTTTGGGGTGACTGTTCGTGTACGACGAGTCAACCTCTTAGGATCATGCTCCACCCTCTAGTCGAGTACTTTGTGAACCTTCATATAACAAGATGGATGGCCACAGACATTCTCCTCTTTCATTCTACTTCCTCTTGTTAGGGTTTCTCTTTTAATGAATTGACCATCACTACCAACAGTAGGGGTCACGTATGTACGTGGTCTATCAGAGACAATAGATGACACAAGTTGGGGATCTATGTGGCAAATTTTTGGTTGAAGGATTCCGGCTAATCCAAAGGAATACGGAATCCGGTGAACAAACTGCCTATTTTTAGTACCAAGGCATTGGATAGTGGCAGGTTTGAGCGGTCAGCTGCAGGATAAAGTAACCCATATATAACATAATTGACATGGAAATCCAGCAATGGTCGCTACAACGAAATGACTGAACAACCGGGATACATTTACTTTCGAGTAAATAAAGAAACATGAGATAAGACTTCCGACTTCCATATGACCTTTCACGGCATCACCTGACTGGCCTCAGTCTCCTTTCTGCTCTGTCGACTAATGAAACTTGTTTATTGAAGACCCCACAAAAGTCATCTTTCCAATTAAAACACAATTTCGTCCCTCATTCACCACCTGTTGTATACAAAGAACGAAGAAAAGGACCCCAATTCCCAATCTTTGTCATTCCTAATAAAAGGAATATCCAACCTTACACCGGAGACTCCTTAACGCAAAGGGTCATGAATGAAAGCTTATTTGGTCTATACCACCAAGAAAAAGTCCAGAAAAAGAATGTTCGAAAGGTTGATCCCCACACCATATATCCTCCAACTACCCCCCACCGCAAAGCACACCTCTTCTTTGAACTTCTCCCAACCTTTTCGAATAGGTAGCCAAAACACTACAACTCCCTCCTTGTCAAAGTTATCCACCTCTCTCTTCAAAACCGAATCTTGTTTCCATTACTTTCTTCCACAATCCATCCTCTCTTTATCACCACAACCACTTACATAACAAAACCTCATTAAAATAGGATAACAACTTCATGCCCAAATCACCTGAAGGAAGTAGCTTTTCTTTTTCACTTCTTGTTATTGTACTAAGTGGAATTTGAACTTTTCCCCTCTTCATGCCCCACGAAAATCTTTGTTTGATCCCTTCTAATCTTTTCACAGCAGAAACAGCTATACAAAAAAGAGACGTAAAGTAAGCTCAACAAAGTACTCTCAATAAGAGCTAACCGACCAGCTTTAGACTCAAGAAGATGTACCACATGTTGGAACTAACGCGATAATTAATGATCTACCTAAGGAGAACAAACATTAGTTGATGATCACTTGGTGGTCTGTGAAGAATGCCACTGCTTGAAAGATTTCGGCCAATCCAAAGAAATAAGGAGAGAAAATCTGACAAACAAAGAAGGCCTATTCCAAGTGAAAGGCAGGGTTCAAGATCATATTTGCGTTGCCAACACCACAACACAGTGAGCCAGGGCGATCTCGCTTTGGTAGCTGGAGCAAAGCAAAGCCTTTTCAACTAATTTTTTCATTTTTGTAGGTGAACACGCCAATTTTATGGCATACCAGTTGACCTCCCTCCTCCAACCGCCTCTTTTACCAGTCACGCAGAGATATTTTTCTTTGCAGTGGTGTAGCCCCTGTTTGGTGGGAGTTTAACTTGTATTCATGTGAGCTCTATTGTTGATCTCAGAGTACTTCACATTTTTAATAAAGATATGCTTGCAAATCTATGATGAAAAGCCTATCCATCATGCAACTTTTATAGGTATTCTTAAATTTTTGATATAGAGTTGGTCTAATGGGAGTTTCAGTTGTGTTCGAAGGGCATTTATAATGTAATTTGACACCCTTAATGGGTTAAGCCCATTTGCATGACTCATATGATCATTTTATATTATTTATTTCTCTTTTTGGTTCAATGATCATGTATTGGTCATCTGAGTTATGTCCTTAAGGGTGTGTTTGATTCATGATATTGGTACTAGAATTGAATGCATAGACACATTTAGGCATATAGTCATGATTTCTGTATTTTATTCATGAGTTGTACTATGCTTGGATTTTTGTGAAAGGCGGGTTAGAACTACGAGAGATAAAGAGGTGTTTATGTTTTCATGTGAAGCCTATCAGTTTAGTCCACCTCTCCTTTGTGTCAATGTTTTTTTACTTAAATTGGAACTATGGAACTGTAGTTCCAGGGTTCCGCGTTTGATGAGCAACCTAATTTGGAACCGTGAGCACCAAAAATAAAGGTGTAGTTCTCCTAGAACCACAAATCAAGCGCCCCCTAAGGGGTATTTATGATGTAATTGGCACCACTGATGGGTTGGCTCGTTTGCTGATTTTGAATGATTATAACAACCTCCCTATTAGGTTCAACGGTCTCGTGTTCATCATCTTAGTTGTGTCCTTAATTAGCATTTATGATATAATTTGACATTGATTTGTGAAGCTCAATTGTATATCTCAGATGATCATTTTATATAATTTGTTTTTCCTGTGCGACTCAATATTCTTATATTGATAATTTGAGTTGTGTCCTTGGAGGTTATTTATGATGTAATTTAATAATTAATAGAGTTGAACCCATTTACATATTCTGTTCTATTTAGATATTAAAACTTATTTGGTAATCACTTTACAGCCTTTGTTTCCCTATTAGATTCAATGATCTTGTGTTTCATTTCTGAATCTTGGTAAGGTTTAATATATACTAATTGGTAATATTTGCTAAAAACTTTGTTGTTCTGTCAGTTGTCCTAATAATTATTAATGTTATTGAAGTAGGAGATTGTTAATTATTTTTTTATAGATAAATTAAACAACTGGTTTTCACCTTATTTCCAAACTGAGAGCTGATTGAGTTTAAGCTAATTGGGGCATTCTATGATTGGATAACTCACAAGTTCGTTGGGTAGAGGCCCCAAGTTGTGGCCAGTTTTATGTCTGCATGTTTCCCATCACGTTGCCGACTAGAGAGAGAGAGAGAGAGATTTTGTTTCATAAAAAAACCTAACGTAAAGCGGACCGGAAGGAGATCTTTTAATGTCGAAGAGTCACCGGAGAAGAAAGAAGGTTAGAGCTGGTAAATAAGCCAAACTGACCAAACAACCTTTCTTTGGGTGGGTTCTCGACTTGGCGTTCATAAGTTCAAACCGAGTTAACTCTTGTCCAACCAACCACTATTAGAGCATGTTCAAAAGAAGTCATTTACTGAAGACTTCCTTGGTTATAAATTTAAAAGGAAAATGGCCTTTCACTTGCCTCAAATACCATAATACAGTTACATTGACATATGATTTAGCCAAAATTTCGAGCGGAACTAAGCTATTGTTCAACTCAGACGTATAATGAACCTGACACACGTGAGCCACTGATGCGTTAAAAACAAGTCAAGATATGAGCAGCTGGGTTCATTTTCAAGCCTTACATGCAGACGCTTACGAAAGCTTTTACTGAAAGAGAGTGAAAAATCTTTAAAACCTAACCATAGAAGCAAACAAGAAAGAAGAAGATAGGCGCGCACGCACACACGCACACACAGAGGTGATAGAGATTAGGTTGCCGTTAAAGGGAGAAAGAGGGATTATAGCAACCTTAACCGGCTCATATAATTAATAAAATAATTGCACCCCTGTGCGTGTGTGTCATATGACTGGAGAACCACACACTCGATCAGTTGCTGCATGAGGCAAATACAGAAATTCATGATGCGCACGTAGGATGACGCGTCCTATCGTTCGTATCTGGGGAATTGAAAGTGAGAAAGCGGGATATGTCCCGCGTCATTGCGAAGGTCAGGATTCTTGTTATCGGGCCTGGGAACCGTGTTTTGACCAAGGAGTGCAGACTCGAGGTGTGTGACTTGCACATGCATGGGCGTGCCTAGGGCAGGGAAGTGAGGCGTTGTGGAGTGGGCAACGGCACATGCCAGACTTAAATGTACCAGACAAGACTGTCCCTCTTAAGTTGGGCAAGTGCACCGGCATATAAGACACACTGTCCCTTCCTGGAGGGCAGTCGCTTCCTCTTCCGCCCTGATCCGCATTTTTTTTTCCGAATTGCAACTATATATATATATATATATATATATATATATATATATATATATATATATATATATATATATATATATCGAATTGCGTTATTCGGTTGGTTTCTGAAAGGGGCCACTTAATGGAGTCAAACTGTTAATCAACTCAAAATATTTAAGATGAGTTAAATAACAGCAATAAACAGCAGACCTAAACAATAATAAACAGCAAGAAGTTTAGGCCCGGCAGATTCCATTTTATCCTCATAAACAGCAAGAAGTTTCGTCATTCAGCAATGCAGCCTCTCAAATCACTGCTGCCGTTGAGTGGCGTGGCCTCCACCAACTCAAAATATTTAAGATGAGTTAAAAAACAGCAATAAACAGCAGACCTAAACACTAATAAACGGCAAGAAGTTTAGGACCGGCAGATTCCATTTTATCCTCATAAACAGCAAGAAGTTTCGTCATTCAGCAATGCAGCCTCTCAAATCACTGCTGCCGTTGAGTGGCGTGGCCTCCACCAAAGGTTAATATCAGGAGGATTTTCGACACGGCGATGTCAGTGAATCAGGTTTCAGTTGAACCCGTTAATGTTGAGATTTGACAGCATAAGAAAAAAAATTAGCTTAGTCGTTTAGTTTGAATGTTACTAAAATTTACATCAAACCAGGATCCAACATTCAATTTTCATTAACATACAAACTTAAAAAAGAAATTTAAAGTTCAACAAGACCTAGATCCGAGTTTGGTGCTGGTATTAAGTCATAAATGACGCTTTGACTATGGATCTTAACCACATCGAACCCATTGATTTGTGACACTGTACAACAGGTAACTGTTGCTTAAAGAAAAGTGAGTTTAGAAGTTCAATAAACCAAAGTGCAGCTTGAGCTAATAAATGCTTACACACTTAAAGCCAGCTAAACACTAGTATTGTTTATTACTGCAAACACATGTCACATATTGGTTGGAAAACGTATAGCTTTGACTTCCAAACTTGAATAGTTTGAACAAAGGAAGAAGAAGATTTAGGGATGATGCCTCTCCCCATGTGCGGATTGGATCAATACTGACACAAGTTAAAGAAGCCCTAGTGCTGGGTATGGGTCCCGTCGACCGGAATCCTGTCAAAATGGCTGGTGGGCAGAAGCGGCGGTTTCCGACTGAAAAACCTCCCCACAACTCTGGAATTAAGCAGAATCAACGCCTCCTTAGACTTGATGCATCTTGGCGTCTTGTATTGATTCACAGAAGACCCTTGAGAAACGCATAAGTCCATCAAAGAATCAAAGCAGCCATGCTCCACCACTCTGATCTCCAACGGCCCGATTGATTTCTCCCTGACCCTGCATCTCTTGTACACGTAGTCGAGCGATTCTTCGATCACAGAGCAGCATTCCTCCATCACGGACGAATCGAGCTCCGTGTTGATATAGTGTCCCTTGTTCTTGAGCTCCCAGAAGAGGACATAATGTCCAGGAATGGACGAGGCGTCTGCATAGCTCGTGTACTCCGCCAGCATCTGGCCGAGGGGCTCCAGGAGACGCTTGGCATTTGTGACCGCGGACAACAGGTCCTCTTCGTTTGTCTTGTCCGTATCGATACTCAGAACCACGTTCCGCCGGTGCACAAATTTGAACTGGGGAGCCTTGTTATGAAATCCGGTCACCATGATAATGTCGCCGACTTTGTACCTGTATAGCCCTGACACACCGAAACAGCCAAAGATGATTGATTTGTCTATCATGCAATGGTTTCTTGTGATTATTATAGAAGCCAGGTTCTAGGAGTGATTGCATATGCTGTGCAGATATAAGTCATGCTCAAAGAGAGTGGAACCAGGTTCAAGGTTAAAATCTTACATGAATTAGGATGTGCATGTTCTCATTATGCATATATCTAATAAACATGTAGATGACATACCAAACAATCGATTTTGTTTTAGTTGTCAAGCTTTGAAGATCCGTAGGACATCGGTTCTTAGGTTTCAATTTTGAATCCCATAACCGAAAGCTGTCGATAATGGTTCCCGTTGGTATGTAGCTGATGCAAATATAATGCCAACACAGACAAGGGAAAGGGACTTACCTGTGAACGTAGTGACGACAAGTTCGTAATAGTGACCGATTTGTACATCAACAAGATCGATCGCTGCTGCTGCAGCCTCCGTTGCAGCATCTTGTTCCCGTTTTTCGTGGTGTTCACCGGATCTCAGGCAAATCTTATCGGTGAAGCCATTGCACTGAACAGTTTCAGCTGTATCTTCATGGCCTTTTTGTATGGGGAGGAACTCAAAGTAGGCCATGTTTGGCAACAGAGTGTAAGACACATCAGATGGTTCGCTCAGAGGGTTGAGGTTGAGGCCGAAGTAGCACTCAGACGACGCATACATGGTTGAAACAAGCGGCAGCCCGCCACTGTAAAATTCAAGAGTTGGTATATACTGAGCCATGGATCCGGTGACAATGACATCTACATACTTCGTTCTAGGCCAGATTCTATTGATTATCCCTTCCCAAGATTTATCACTGCATTCAAACTGAATGAGGTCAGCAAGGTCAGGATCGGGCTGTCCGAGGATACGTGCAACTGATTCTCGGCAACCGGAGTCGGTGATCCATTCACTGAGCCTCCCTGTTCTGATGTTGAGACACATTTGTTGCCAATTATCCTCCAGGAATTTGATTGCCCGAAGAAAGGCCGACGCAAACACGGCACCGACTCGAAGAACTTGATCTCTCTGCTTCAATCCGCAGAGCAATTGGCAATACATGCTCTGCTTGCTATCAAGGCACAAGATGGTCTCATCCGGGCTTGTGTACACATTGTACTTATTGAAGGGTCTGTTCCTGAAATTGTTGCTCTTGTAATAGCTCGTTAAAACTGGCCTTGCCATTAAACCGGAAGGAGTTTTCATTTCTGGCTTGACGAACAGGAGGTACATCCCTTTTCCTCGGTCTAATCCCGGAACACAACTATAAGAAAGATACTCAACATCAGACAAATTCAGATTTGCGTTCTAACTGAATAAACACCACCCCCAAACAACCAAAAGAACTCAGCAGACTCAAGAGAGATGTTTGGTAGGCTTTCTTACTGGTTCATCACGAGCAAAAGCAGATCATACAAAAAGGTTTTCCTGTCCAAGTCCTTTGCAGTTGAGGGCATCATCTTTGGCCTTCCACCGGATGTTCCCGAGCTAAATTTGGATGCAAAAAAGGTTGACTCAAGCAGTTAAAGGCTACCAACTTCGAGCAAAACAAAAGTCAAAATCCAATCATAGCCATACCTAGTGAGCAGTTCGGAAATAGGCTCAGCAGAAAGAAGAATAGAAGGCTCGCCGTCTGCAATTCGGTCAACATAGGGCTTGATTTCGTCATAATCTACAATCGGAACTTTGTGCTTAAATGCCTCCTTGTCACACTGCCCTGACAAGAAGCCCCGCAGATACTCTGTTTCTGCATTTGTCGTTAGTATCTTCATCAGAACCTGTTGCTGGACTTCCTCTGCATTTGTGGTCAATTCTTCTATGACCTGAAGGCCTGCCTCGTCGTCGTCGCGGTCGAAACTTAGATCCATTGCAGCTGAATCTTACATAAGCCGATTGGAGCACAAGGCAAGCAAGAATACACAAGAAGAAGCTATGATAAAGAGCGAGGAGTATCAAGTACCAATAGCTCCGCAATTTTGCTTACCGCACTTTTGTTGGTACAGAAATGGAAACTCATAAAAGCGACGGAGATCTTGCAAAAAGCAACGTGATGGATTTATCTCATTGTTGGCGCTTTCAATCTCAAATGTAACTGCTTCTCTCCCTGACACCAACATCGAATAAATAGTGGGTGGGGGAGGGGACGACGGATGGTGGCGTCAGTGACAAGACTTGCACCAAAAGAGGAGGAAAAGGTGACGAACTCACGTGGCTGTGCCTGGCAGCAAGTTCGCCAGAATCCGATTTTGAATGGGATCGTTTTCCTTTCTCTTTTTCAATATTAAAACAAGCCGGTTCGAGCTTAATCACAACGGAAAATGTTGACGGTTGAACCGATAGAACTTTAGGAACATATCATTATATACAAGTTTTTAAGTGAGAAACTAATTAAAACATGAGAGATGACATGCAGGCAGGATTGGGACGGACCGACTGTGACAACACTGGCTGACAGTGGTGAAGCGAAGCGGCCCCACGTAGATGCCTAATTACTTGGTAGCCTGGATTCAGGAAAAGCCGGGAAGGGTCGAAGGTGAAGGGCCAGACGTGACTGTCGTGCACAGCTTTCGGGGAGCAAGTCTCACTGTGAGGTTGCGTGTGTTGTTGCAACAATATCGAGAGAGTCCGAATTTCTGTGCCCCGCTGTCCTCAGCCACAACTTCATGGGCATTGTCTCTTCAGCTATACCTTGTTATTATTTGACATGCCAATGATCTAAAGCGTTTTATTGGTGGCAAAAGAAGTAGACTTTTTTTTTTTCTTGTGGCTTATGGCTCAGGAGAAACTGCGTCGCAGCTACCGGGTACAAAGAACTTTGAAACACCGGGGGTTCTATACACCGGGCTTCCACTTGCACAACGTAAAACTTCATCATTGATTTAATTCCCTAAGCTAGCCTCCACGTTCAGCTTTGTTTGGAGGGCGGATAAACCCGGACTTGGTACATACGATAGGTATGATCGTCCTTCAAATGCGCCATAATAAGATGATAAGCAATACAACGCCTAAAAGTATAAAATATGGTTCTACTAGTAGTACTCAAACAACACACACACACACACACACACATATATATATATATAGATAGAGAGAGAGAGAGAGAGAGAGAGAGAGAGATTAGAGTATCTGTGTTACCCTTTCTTTAACAAAACCATTTGTTGATGAGCTTCCCAGCGGTCAGATAATCAAACAAATGCTTTGTGGCAAAGGCAGGCTTGACTTTGTTAACCGACTGAAAGACTAGGACGCCCTTAAAAGTAAAAACCTGAGGCTGTTCGCGTTGTAGAAAACAAAGTGACAAATATATTTTCTATAACAAGGTGTTGTCACTAACTAGTTTTAATCTGTTTGTCGTGATCGTGTTCCACCGTAATTTATGTTGGTACGTTATTGGGTTACATGGTTGGCACAAACCGCAACCTAATTTATCTTGGTAGTTTATTGAGCTGCATGCGATGCCACACATCGCAGTTGATGTTAGTACTCGGCTGAAGGCCAAACTCCGAACCCAGGCTGATTCACGACACATTAGAAGCATTTAGCAGTTACTTTCAACCTTTAACAGAGTAGTTTATCGATTACTTTTTCAACAACTTGTATCTGATAAGACCTTTTCACGGGCGTGCTACCCTTACCATCGGGGGCATATACTCGATATGGTTTGTAAGTATCGGATGCTTGTTCTAGGAGGTTTAGCATGTCTGACATATAGAAAGTTTTTATTTTTACAGCTGGGCAGAATCTTCAATTCTGTTGAAGCAAGGGTTGGTGGCCTGAAAACGGCAAGAACATATAATTGTTGGTTCCAACATTTAGAATGACGTAATAGTATCATGATTTTTAACTTTTGAAGATGAGAACTGTTGGGTGACTTTCAAAATACATGATCAAGGGTTATGGTAGCAACCATATTAGTGATAATAGTACCCATTAGTAAGACTTAATAGTGGCTTTAACTCTTGCGCTGAAATTAAAGCCACTTACTTGAGAGGTAATTGTACTTCTCTTGAGTAATAATACTGCTCATTAATAGCACTTGATAGTGACTATAACTAATGAGCTGACATTAGAGCCACTTTAAGAGGTAATTGTACTTAGCACTTGATAATGATTATAATTTATAAGTATTTTACAATAATGTTATATCATTAAGAGCCCACTTATTTGAATAAAAATTATTCTTATTAATATCACTTCATAGTTGTTATAATTCATATGTAATTAACAAACATGTTGTAGCACTAAGAGTCCACTTATTTGAGTCAAAATTATACTCATTAGTAGAATATCATGTGTTATATTTTTACCATGTCTATATATAATGGTATTGTAAAATAAGAATGATCCAACTTCTCTCTCATAGTGTGAGCCATTTCTTACTTAGTTTTTCAAAAGAGTTTATAAGTTCTATTGTAACGCTAGGTGGATTTGCAACATCATTATATTTAGTTTGTCAGTCGGTCTAAGACTCGGTTGCATTTGTGTAAGACGAATCAAGGATTTCCGTTGTATCATAAAAGATATTTACTGGGGTCTATTAGATTTGGTTATTTCATACCGGTTTACAACAAATAAATCTAAAGTTTAGCATTTATCGTACGTCAAAGAATAATGCTATTCTAACAATTTTTTTAGGAATTAAATTTAACCTCTCAAGTACCGACCACTGAAGGCATTATCCCATCTATAAAAAGCTCTACTTCTACAATCTTTACGCTTATTTGTTAAGATGATTGTTTTCCTTTCATCCCACTTCCTTAAGTTAGATAGGTTTGATGGTAACAATTTCTTATGGTGGCAAAAGAAGATGATTTTTACTACTTTAAAGGTTATGTATGTTCTCATTGTATCAACGCCGAAGGAAAGGAGGAAGGAGACTCTTTAAGAAGTCAACAAATGACAAAAGTGAGACAATAACTATTAAAATTTCATATATCACATCCTTAACAACATATCAAATGCCTTATTCAATACCTACCAAACATTGACATGCACAAATGATCTATGAGACAAACTTGTAGTGAGCTATATTATAATATGATAGATCCATTATAGAGCAATTGTATGATCTCAAATGGATTTTAAATAACTTCAAATGGCATAACATGAGCATGAATGAAATCATCATTGTCTCTTCTATTAAAGATAAACATCTTCCTTCTTGAAAAGATTTTACAAAGAATTTTAAGATATAATAAGGAAGATATTTCTCTTGAGCAATTGGTTAATCATCTTAAACTTGAGAAAGAGTCAAAACTAAGATGATTTTAAAAACTAATCTACTCAAGAGAAAGTTCATGTTAGCTAAGTGTATAAAGGTCTCAAAGAAAAGAAGTCAAGATTTCAAAAATCTCATGAAAATAATGGTAGGAACATCAAGCCTAAGAAAAAAAAGATCGATGCTACTATTATGAAAAACCCAATAATTATAAGAGTGAATGTCAATATATGAAAATTTCAATAAAGATAAAAGTTTTAATTCTTCTAAAGATAATCTTGTTATTGTCATATTAGAAGTAAATATGATAGAAGATATTAGATCTTTGTAGGTAGACTCCTGTGGTACTTGTAATGTATGTAAAAACTAAAGTCTCTTCAAAACTTGAGTAGAAGAGGATGAATCGATTTTATACATAGTCAATGTTTTTATAGTTCACGTGAAAGATAAAAACGGTTGAACTTGAATTTACCTTAGGTAAAGTTGTTACTCTTAAGGATATGCTTTTTGTATTGGATGAAAGGAAAAATTTGGTGTCAGTTCCCTTAATAAATATGGGTTGAAAGCTGTATTTAAGGGGGACAAGTTTTTTTTTGTCTAAGAGGTGAATGTTTGTTGGAAAGGTTTAATTATGTGAGTCTATGTTCAAATTGAATCTCGGTAGGATATTGTTCTTGTTTATATTATTGACTTATCTAATTTGTAGTATTTTTGTTTGAGACATGTAAATTTTAGAAAATTACATTATATGGGTAAACCGAATTTTATTCCAAAAAATTGACAAGTCAACGTATTCATGTTTTACTTACATGCGTACCAAAATCACTAGGCTTTTATTTCTAAGAATTCAAAGAAGTTCCAAAATTTTAGATTTAGTTCTTTCAGTTGGTTGTGATTTACATGGATGGCCAATAATAAGGGCAAAATAGTATTTTGTAACTTTTGTTAATTATTGCACAGGATTTTACTATATATTTGATGTATGCAAAGGATAAAGTTTTGGAAAAGCATTTTAAGATTTTAAAAACTCAGTAAGTGTTTGAGAACCAGTAGGAGAGGAGAGTACTATAATCTTAGTTATTTTGAGTACATAAGAATCATACATCAAAATACGATTCTTTACTCTTTACAACAAAATATTGTGGTAAAAAAAATATAGTGTATAATAAATGATAAATTCAATGTTATCATATTATGGTTTATCGAATGATTATTGGGTTGAAGCATTACTAACTACTTGTTTTATTTTAAATAGAGTTTCAAATAAAAGGAACCAGATTACCCATATGAACATTATAATAAAAGAATTTTAACTTGAACTTTCTCAAAGTTTGGGGTTGTAGGGACATTATCAAAGTTCTGAAGTCCAAAAGAAAGAAGTTGAGTGAAAAATTTATTGTAATTGAATAAAATAACTTATATCTTATTAATACGGTGATAATCAAGAGATGTTATTTTTCAAGAAAATATATTTACCTCAATTCCTACATCTAAAAGGCATGTTAATGAAATGAACGTAGTTTCAAAATTATTAGAATTAGTAATGATAATATAGAGAGTTCAATGCCTAGACTAAGCAAAAGGAAAAACCTTTGAAATACATTTTCATAGGTTCCTAACTGAACAAACTTGTAACTCAATTATGACTTATATGTCATTTTGTTACAATATTAAAAATGATCCCAAGACTTATGAAGAGGCTATCAAGTCTCTTTACTTGGCATTTTGGAAGGAAGTCATCTAAGATGATATAGACTTAATAATACAACAACAAAACAACAACAACAACTAAGCCTTTTCTCATACTAGACGGGGTCGGATACATGGATTCTTTGTTTCCAGAGAACCCTATCATGTGCCATGTTAAAAGTTAAATCACAATAAGCTAGATCATTCTTTATTGTTTCTTTCCAACACTTTTGTGGTCATCCTCTACCTATTTTAATACTTTCAAAATCTAGTTTTTCATCACTTCTTAGTGGTTCTTCTTTTGATCTTCTTTCTATATGTCCAAACCACCTTAAACTATATTCTCTCATTTTATCCTCTATTGGTGCCACACATAATTTATTTCAAATAACCTCATTATGTATATGGTCTTTTCTTGTATGACCACTCATCGATCTCAACATCATCATTTTTGTCACAAACATCTTTTGAACATGTTGATGATTAACTTTACAATACTCAAAACTATAAAACGATCATGAAGTCTATGGTTACTATTGCCCAAGGGATGAGACAATATGAAAAGGGTGGTTCCTTTTTTCCTGCAGAAATGGAAACTTGGGTTATCTTGTTGCAAATTTCGTTCAAAAATACAACAACAACAACAACTAAGCCTTTTCCCATACTAAATGGGGTCGGCTACATGGATTCTTTGTTTCCACAGAGCCCTATCATGTGCCATGTTAACAGTTAACTCACAATAAGCTAGATCATTCTTTATTGTTTCTTTCCAACACTTTTGTGGTCGTCCTCTACCTCTTTTAATACTTTAAAAATCTAGTTTTTCATACCTTCATACAGGTTCTTCTTTTGATCTTCTTTCTATATGTTTAAACCACCTTAAACGACATTCTCTCATTTTATCCTCTATTGGTACCACACATAATTTATTTCTAATAACCTCATTATGTATACGGTCTTTTCTTATATGACCACTCATCTATCTCAACATCTTCATTTCTATCACAGACATCTTTTGTACATGTTAATGGTTAACTGCCCAACACTCAAAACTATAAAACATGAAAGGTCTAATTGTTGCTCTATAATATTTACCTTTTAACTTTAATGGTATCTTCTTGTCACAAACAATACTTGATGCTCCTCTCCATTTTAATCAACGAGTATTAATTCTATGTATAACATCTCCATTAATTCTTCCACCACTCTGAAAAATTGACCCTAGGTATATTTAAAACTTTTCTTTTGGGGATGCAATGTGTGCCAATTTTAATTTCTATGTCCTCTGAAGTAACCAAATGATCAAACTTACATTCCATATATTTTGTCTTTGTTCTACTAAGTTGGAACCTTTACTTTCTAATGCTTCTCTCTATAGTTCCAATTTTCTATTAACTTTTTCCTTAGACTCCTCCACTAACACAATGTCATGTGCAAATAACATACACCAAGGTACTTTATCTGGAATATATTTTGTCAACTCATCAATCACCATTATAAATAAGCAAAAGGCGAAGACCTTTGAAAGACATGTTAATGAAATGAGATGTCCCTAGAAATTATCAAACTTACATTCTTTGAAAGACATATTTTTCAAGAAGATATATTTACCTCAATTCCTACATCTAAAAAACATGTTAATGAAATGAAGATAGTTTAGAAATTATTAGAATTAGTAATGATAATATAGAGAGTTCAATGCCTAGACTAAGCAAAAGGCAAAGACCTTTGAAATAGATTTCCATAGGTTCCTAACTGAACAAACTTGTAACTCAATTATGACTTATATGTCATTTTGTTACAATATGAAAAATGATCCCAAGACTTATGAAGAAGCTATCAAGTCTCTTTACTTGGCATTTTAGAAGGAAGTCATCTAAGATGATATAGACTTAATAATGAGCAGCAAAATTTAAAAATTAGCATACCTTCCTCTCGGTTCTAATGTAATTAGTTGTAAATAGATTTTTAAAAGGAAAAAGAAACTTGATAAAACAATTAATAAATTTAAATTTTGGCTTGTTGCTATGTTTTTTTTCTTAAAAAGAAAGAATTGACAATTTTGATATATATACACCAACAACTAGAATAACTATAATTAAAGTCATTTTAGTACTCACACCTATATATAAACTTGTTACTTATCAAATGAATATTAAAATAGTATTTTTAAATGGTAAATTAGAGGAAGAGGTATATATGGAACAACCCGAAGGCTTTGTTGTACCTAAAAAAGAAAGTAAAGTTTGTAAATTAATTAAGTTCTTACATGGTTTAAAGTAAATCCTTAAGCACTGACATAAAATTTGGTAAAACTATTCTTGCAAATGGTTTCTAAATAAATGAATCAAAAAAATGTGTTTATAGCCAATTTTATTATGAAAAAGGTTGTATAATTTGTTTATATTTTGATGACATACTTATTTTTGGTACAAATTTAAAAGAAGTTGAAAATGTCAACAAAAATTGTGTAGTAATTTTGATGTTATTCTAAGCCACATAATAATAAGAAAAGAGAACAATATAGAACTTACACAATCTTATTATATTGAATTTAAAAAAAATGATTATTTTGATTGTTATTCTATTTCTTATTCTTTTGATGTAAATATCAAATTAGTATCAAACAAAGAATGTCTTGTGGCATAGTAGTATGCTAAAATCATTAGATATTTGATATATTCTATGACATATAGTTGTAAACACCTTAAAAATATTTTTCAAAACAAATCTACGCATGTTTTAAATCCAAATGAAAATCCTTGGTTAGCATAAATACATGTAAATCCCCTGGCTATTTCCCAAGGGGCACCCCTTAAAGGAAAATTTTTGAACGATTTTGGCAAGTATCATAGGCTCAAAGGCTATGATACAAATAAATGTTTTTCATTGAAAAACAAAATTGAGGACTTGATAGAGCAAGGTAGGCTCCACATCTCGGAGGAACTGGAGCTTCGTCAAGCCATGTTCAAAGAGCCCTTCCTGAATCACGCAAGTACAAGCAGGAAGGATAAAGAGCTATGTATTCTTCCAAATCAAGTTTATGGGATTGAGCATACATTGAATACAATTCACACTACTTGCCACACACTACTCTCTCTTGTAATAAAAAAAGACAAGCAAGTAGTGATCCGAGGAGCACTTAGAGTCCCGTGCCCGATTATAGTCTTTTGTATAAATTTGAGGTGCTCCAAGGCATCAAACTAGAGTTAAGCTAGGATTGAGCCTTAGGGAGAGTGTAGGGAAAGTGACTAGATCTGAAAATATCTATCAACCCCACACGTAGCTAAACAAGCTAGCAAGGAGGTGGTCATTTTGCTTGGGCCCCCAAAAGCATACATCCTTAATTCATCTTATGGCATGGACAAGGGTAAAAGTGTTGTGTTAACCCTATATGATTTATAACTACATCTTTCAAAACTTTTCATAAACATGTCTGTCTTAGAGTTGATACAAACCTTACCTAAACATAGACAGGTCTTAGAGGGAATCTTAGAAAAAGCCAAGGTTAACACTTCTATAACTCCCAAATCCTTTTCCTTCTTGGTTTCCCTCATCTTTGCCAAGGCCCCAATCATGTTTATCGAGGATGAATTAGAAAGACCTGATACAATCTACAACCAAGCTTTGCACATAGAGGTGGTATTGAATCACCACACTCTCAACAAGTGCTTGGTTGATGGGGGAGGAGGTCTAAACCTTCTTCCTCTCCATGTGGCCTTCCAAATAGGAGTACCCGTGTCTAGGCTTGAACCAAGTCCAATTGTCATCACAGGATACGATGACAACTCATCCCCCCCTTAGGCTCTATAGAGTTACCCATGGAAGTCGGCCAAATCCCACACGTAGGGTTGTTTCATGTCTTAGACATAAACCCCACTACAATTTATTGTTAGGGAGGCCTTGGATACATTCATTCCAAGTCGTCCCTTCAACCTTCCACAAGTGCGTAAAAATTTCATGGGATAACCAAGTGGTGGTAGTCTTTGGAGAAGACAACCTACGTCTCAAGGGAATACAAAACTTCCCTTACCTATCAAGTGACCTATCGAGTGGGGTGGAGAAGGACATGCCCAATTCACCCAAATCACCCATTGCAAAAATCGTTCACCTCTTAGGAAAGCCCAAGTCACACCCTTGTAAAGTTGTCCACCTCCTAGGAACTCCCAAACCACCCAAGTCATCTTAATCACCCAAACCTAGGGTTTTGTGCATTCTAGAGAAGCCAAACCCTTCCACCGCCCAAGCCTTATACCTCCTAGGCACACCTCGAAAAACTTGAGTGTATAACCATGCCAGGGTCTAGGAGTCAAACTCTTTATCAAAAACTTCCAAAACTTAAAAAGCTTTGGAATATGATATTGAACATGGGGTATGCATCATACCAGGGTCTAGGAACCAAAAACCAAGGTAGATTAGAACCCATCTTACCCTTGCCTAACCTAGGTCGGCATGACTTAGGGTACAACCCATCCATACCCCCTAAGCCATCACCTAAGACTAATTGAGTCAAGCCATCACCTAAGACTAATTGAGTCAAGGGTGCCCTAGATCCAACTAATAGTGAAACCTATGGCCTAAACCTCTTGTTTGGAGTCTAATTCATGGTATTTTCTTTGTAGGCTTGATGGAAGACCCTTTACTTGAAAAAAATCCCAAAAAAGTATATATTTGAAAAATATGAAAATTCCAAAAAGAAAGTCTTTTATGTTCATCCTTCTAGTATTTGTTTGAAAAAATCCAACAAAATTAAAAAGTTGAAAATCTCAAAAATTTTGGTTTTAAAAACCGAATGAAAACTCAAATATTGGTTCTTACAAAACCCATATACATTCTCAAACCCAAATCGTCTCATATCATTGTGAATAAACCTCTTATACATAACCCTCCTCTTATGTATAATACTTCACTAGAAATCAAAGCACTTGAGAGTGACCAAAGCAAGGAGGAAGATCCCCTCATCAATGAGGATGATCAAGCCTCCGAGCTCCTCGAATTTCATAGAATCTTTGTCTTGAAAAAACCTTAAAATTCTGTAGGAAGGGATTTCTTAGAGGTCAATTTATGGAGTGAGTCTAACCCAAAGTGTGTCAAGATAGGTACTTGTTTGCATTAGTAGGAAAAAACATTATTCATTACATTTTTGAAATCATACATAGATGTGTTTGCATGGACCTATAAAGACATGCCAGGTTTAGCCCTATGATTGTAGAACATCATTTACTTTTAGAACCAAATGCGAAACCCGTGAAATAAAAACTTAGAAAAATCTATCCCGATGTTCACTCCCAAGTAAAAGAGGGTTTATAAGATCTTTTAAAAGTCAGATTTATAAAACCCATTGCTTATTCTGATTGGCTTTCAAATATTATTGTAGTACAAAAATCCAATGGGAAAATTTGTATTGCATCAATTTTAGAAATTTGAACAAAGTCACTCTAAAAGATAATTTTCTACTTCCAAATATTGATTTGATAGTGGATAGCAATGCAAATCATGAAATGTTTTTTTTTCATGGATGGATACTGTTACACCTTGGGGCATATACTGTTACACTATTATGCCTTTTGGTTTGAAAAATGCCGGTGCCACATATCAAAGAGCCATGACTACTATTTTTCATAATCAAATCCATAAGCTCTTGGAAGTATATGTGGATGATCTTTTGGTAAAATAAAAAACATGATGCACACACATATAATCTTTTCAAAAGGTTTTCAAAAAACTTAGGCTTTATGAAGTGAAACCAAACCATCAAAAATGTATTTTTGGAGTAGAATCGGGAAAACTCTTAGTGTTCATGGTTAGCCAAAGGAGCAGAGAGGTCGGCCCCTCTAAGCATCGAGACATCATAGACATGCCTCCACCCTCTAACTTGACTCAAATGTGAAGCCTCCAAGGTCGACTCCAAAATATTAGGAGATTTATCTCCAACTTAGCAAACAAGATGCGAACCTTTCAATAAGCTTTTGAGAAAAGGGGTTAAATTTGATTGGGATTCCGATTGCCAAAAAACTATTGAAAGATTAGAAACTTATTTGGTGAATCCTCCAATTTTAAAACCTCCGAAGCCAGGAAAACCTTTATTGCTTTATATTTCCATTCACACGAATGCATTTGGTGCTTTACTTGCTCAATATGAGGATGATAGTCTTAAGGAGTATGCTATTTACTATATTTCAAAAACTCTATTGGCATATGAAAAAAATCATCAAGCCATAGAGAAAACGTGCTTAGCCTTGGTATGGGCTTGCCAAAAGTTTAGAAATTATTTTCTAGATCATGAAATTTGGATAGTGTCTAAACTTAACCCTATCAAGTACCTTTTTGAAAAACCTATCCTAGTGAGTTGACTAGGTAAATGGCAGCTCCTCCTAATGGAGTATGATCTGAAATTCCATCACCAAAGCTCCATTAAAGGATAAGCCCTAGTCGATCATATTGCTGAGTTACCCCTTGAAGATACATATCCCATACTTGATGAAATGCCTGATTAAGGCATCTTGACAAACGAATTAGAAAACTATATTTTATCAAATTGTTGTAATGAAGATCAAGTATGAAAAATGTACTTTGATGGGGCAAAGAATCAACAAGGGACAGGCGTAGGAATCATTCTCATATCTCCCAAGAAGGGAGAGATCTCAATGGCATTCTGACTAGATTTTCCTTGTTCAAATAATGTGGCTAAATATGAGGCACTCATACAAGGCCTAAAAATTTTGAAAAATCTAGGGGCATCATGTATTGAAGTCTTTGGAGATTCTATGCTTGTTGTAAATCAAGTTTCAAAAATTTGACAAGTCAAAAATGAAAAACTCATTCCATACCATGAATTGGCCACCCTATTGGTTGATTCTTTCAAATCATGCACACTTACTCACATAGGTAGAGAGGACAACACCATAGTAGATGCTCTCTTCTCTTTAGAGTCATCTCTAAGGATCGACCCTACGATGGGCATTCGATCCCTAGAGATCTTACATTTACCCATTCCACCCATGATTTAGAGATTTGCCAAAATGACCAAAATTCAAATGAAAAACCTTGGTTTCAAGATATTAAATTTTTTTTAGAAAATAGAGGATTTCCCAAATTTGCTTCATTTGAAGATAAAGCTTTTATTCAAAAAATTTCAACCCGATATGTTATTTTAGGAGGGATTCTTTATAAAAAGAGTTTTATCAGCATCTTCTTGAGATGTGTCGACCATGATAAGGCTAGGACTATTATGCATGAGTTCCATGATAGAGAATGCGGAGGTCATGTCAATGCAAATATGATGGCCATGAAAATACTTAGAGCGGGTTATTTTTGGTCCACTTTAAAGCAAGATTGTCATAACCATGTTAGGAGATGTCATCAATGTCAAGTGCATGGAAATGCCATTCATATTCCATCATCCGCATTGCATTCCATCGTGAGTCCATGGCCCTTCACCATGTGGCCATTTGATATCATTGGACCCATCTCACCTATTGCATCAAACGGACATAGGTTTATTTTAGGAGCCACTGAATATTTTTCTCAATGAGTTGAAGCTACCTCCTTGACTAATGTCCAAGTAGTGGCATTTATTAAGAAAAATATCTTGGCTAAATTTGGAGTTCCAAGAGACCTAGTGTCGGATAATGGCATGCTATTTAAAAATGAGAAAGTGGAAAAGTTATGTAAGACCTACGGCATTACTCAACACTTCTCATCACCCTACTATCCTCAAGGCAACGACCAAGCTGAAGCCATAAACAAAACCCTCATAAGCATCATTGAATTTTTTTTAGAAAAGGATAGGACATGGCATGAGAAGCTAGATGAAGCCTTATGGGTTTATAGGACTTCCATCTGCACACCCACAAATGTCGCACCATTTGAGTTGGTCTATGGTACAAATGTCATACTTTCCATTCATACCAAATTACATTCATTTCATACATCTCTTGCACTCGATTTGCCCATAAAGACCCTACAACAAGCTACGATGACTGAGCTTGGCCTACTTAATGAGAAAAGGCTCCTTCCCATGAATCACGCACACGCATACTGAAAAAGGATAGCCCAATATTATAAAAAACACATAAAAACTTGCTACTTCAAAGTGGGAGACCTTGTTTTGAAAACTATCCACCATCGTGACCCACATCCACTTGGTAAGTGGCAGCCCAAGTGGGAGGGTCCCTATGTTGTAAGAGGAAAAACCACAAATAATGCATATTGGTTGATTGATGTTGAGAGAAGAAATTTAGCAGACCTTATAAATGCCCAATACTTGAAAAAAATATTATGTATAGGGTCTACTTTAAATTCTTTTAAAAATGTTTTAAAATGGACCTTCTTTGAATTTCCTAAAAGAAGGACTAAAACGGATTATGTGACCTTGAATTAGGGAATTGATGCTTTATGAAAAGTAAAGTTTTCAAAATCATTTGGTAACATTTCAAAAATCTTTGGCTTACAAAATGAGGCCTAGTTCAAAATAGCAAAATTGATAAGTGCTATTAGGAAATGGGATATACCTGGCTGAATCGAGTATCTAAAGGGATGAGTTGTATTCCCCCCACTTCATTCCTATCCCCAAAAAAAAAAGAAAAATTGGTAAAATCAAAAGAAAAGGAACAAAAACAAAACCTCCAATATAGAGGTATTTCAAAAAGAAAAAGAAAACAAAAACCTTCAAAATAGAGGTTTCATTTGAAAGAAAAGAAAAAGAAAAGTCAAAGCTCAAAAGAGCAATTTTTCATCAAAAATTTCTTGACCTTATATCATGGGATGCTTCAAAAAGAACCATGGTAAACTCTTTCTCAAATCCCCACAGTTTATCCCAATGTTAAAAGATTTACCATTAAAATTCCATAGTAGGAATAGGACTACTTTTTTGGATTTCATTTTGTTTGAGAATTAGACCTTGTTGGGTGAGAAATTGAATTTTGAAATGCTATTAAAAATTTTCTACCAAAATCTCTGCTAAGTAGTGGGTATTAAAACCCGAGTAAGGGAAAATGTAAGAAATTGGAAGTCCCTTTTGATAGCAATCAAAAGGAGTTCCCTTTTGAAAAGAAATTTCAAAAACCCAAAACATCAAAGGAAACAATATGGGAACCATCTTGCTTGGGTCAGCCGGCCTTCATAAGTCTCTTCTCTAGCTCACGAATCTCATGTATGGGTCTCCAAACACATACGACACTCACCTCACACACCATGCATACATCCATCCATCCAAGGGTCGCCCATGCATGATCATCCTAGGACTAAGTATTTTTCTAAGTCAAGTTCTCTTTGGCTAAGATCCCCTCCTTCACAAAAATAAATCCAAGGAAATAGATGCTATGAGATGGGGGGAAAATCCATACTCTCAAGATAAATTTGGGAAGAAAATCAAATGAATGTTTTCTTCTTTGCCATTATCCAAATAAATTTGGATTAATGCTAAAGAGGAGCATTTGTAAACACCTTAAAAATATTTTTCAAAACAAATCTAAGCACATAAATCCATGATTTGAGTACAACCTATGAATTTCATAAAATCCTAAAAACAACATTTTGAAATTAAAAGGTTTTTAAACCTGAAGTTACAAAATTGAGTTTTGGAATTAAAAAGGTATTGATTTTCCCAAAGATGGAGTAAAGCTCAAATCAATAGGAGATAAGGATGAATTCGCAAAAGCAATGCAGATAATTCAAGTTAGATCAAGCCTAGTCAAACTCGAAGGAAGGAATGGGTCAAGGCACAATCAACTGTCAAACCCCAATCATAAGGCCAAGCAGGACTTGTCCCAAACCAAGTTCGATCAAATTTAACTCAAAAGGAGATTCAAATAAAATTCAAATAGGTTCAAACTCAAGTGGCTGCATTAAGTTCATTTGAGGCAAAGTAAAAAAACCCTATGACCAAGGCATGACAAAATGGCTTGATTAAGGTAAGGCCAAAGCAAAGGACCATACTTGAGTTTGAACCTATTTGAATTTGATTTTGCATGGTGGCTTGATCAAACCATGTGGGTGTATGGTGGCTTGATCAAGGTAAGGCCAAAGCAAAGGATAAGACCAGTTTGAACCCTATGAATCAAATTCAAATAGGTTCAAACTCAAGTGGGTGCATGGTGGCTTGATCAAGCCATGTGGGCTGACAAAATGGCTTGACCAAGGCATGACAAAATGGCTTGATCAAGACTCATCTAGAGCCACAAGATAATCATCACAAGCCACCAAGACCAAGCCAAATGCTAGGGCGGGCTAGGGTGACTCGATCTCACCTAGCCATGCCCAAGAAAGGAGTCGGTCCATGTGGGCTGCACCAAGACCACATGGACCAAGAGGGGACCACTCTCCCAGCCCACATGCACTAATGTGCAGCTCTTGAATCAAATTGGGGTGGAATGACCCAAAAACCAAAATTGTGGAAGGCCCTAGAGGCCTCCCTTGAAATCTATAAAAGGGGGCCTTAAGACTGGGTTTTAGGCATTGAAGAGAAGTGAGAAAAGAGAGGAAATCCTACAGCAAGTGAGGAGGAGAGAGAGAGAGAGAAGAGAGTGGAGGTGTCGCCCCCTTCCCAAGCCGTCTTCTTCCAATCGCCAAGGAGTTCCACGATCAAGGTCAATTCCTCTCATCTCTTCCAAATTTATCTCTTCTCTACTTTCATTCAATTCAAAAGGGATTGTAATTAAGGAGTAGCTGACTCCATTATTGATGTAATAGTTTAGGGCTATGCTGCCCAATTTCTTTTATGTTCATTAAATGCATGCTATGTGTTTGATTTTCGATTTCTCCTACCCCAATATACATTATAAGCTATTATATCTCCTAATCTACTCTATGCTTAAGCTATAATCATAATTTCCTTCAGTCATTTATATTTTAATTGATGTGGATTGTCTTTTAAATTTAGACGAAATGCATTAATGTATGTTGTAAACCTAAAAACCTGTTTTTTGCATCTTGCATACGTCTGATGTTTGATTTGCAATTCCTCTCTCTACTCCAAATGTGCCAAACTTTGCCTACCTAATCTACACAGAAAGACCCACTACTAATAAAGTTTTTAAGAATTTTAGGACCGTGCAACCTCATAAATAAAATAAAAAAAGAACAGGTAAAATCGTTACAGTCTCTGAAACCTTTATTTCTTGGAACAGAGGTTGGGTTATTATCCCATAACTTTGTTTGTAGTGAACCAATTTTATTGAAAATAATCCTATTGAAAAGCTGACATTCATAAATTTCCAACAAGACTAAGTTCATAGAAATTGGAGGTATGTGTACTAAGATACAACCATTTTTCTAAACCTTTATATTTCTGTCATAAATCTGTCCCGAATGTCTGAGTGCATTTCATTGTCTGATTTAATTATATACATCTTCAACACTTAAAATCAGAATAAAAATAGTTCATAAATCTTCATATCAACCTCCGTTTCGTACATGTTCATGATTTTTGGAGATTCAGAAGCTATTGAAAAAAATTTAAAAACAAGTCTGTGAAAACAGAACTAGTTTATGTTTTTCAGGAATTTGAAACGTTTTCTTTTAAAAGCTAAGTTCACGAGTTTGGTTAAGTCCTTGAGAATTGAAAGTGGATTTTGAAAACATACTGGACCTAAAACAATCCTTAAAGCGTTTAGGCCGACTCTTGAGCATCAGTTTAAGAAGGCCTATGTCGGAAAGAATTCACTTACCCACAATTGCTATAGAAGTCAAAAATCACATTTGCTTGTTTAAGCAAACTAGTTGGCACGCTCACGCACATGACATAGTTTGTGAATTTGATTTCAAGTCTCTACATAGACTTTGAAATAAAATTTCGCATCTACAATAGTGGCAGATTGAAAAGATATACAAGCAATCTAAGTTAGGATCACTTGCATGGTGTTCATCGAGTATTAAAATACTTGAAAGAAATAATTGACTATAACATAGTCTATAGTGAAAGTCCAATATTAAAAGGAATTGATATACCAGTTGTATTAGCTACTTAGGAAAATTATATTTCTATAAGTGATTGGATCTTTACTCTTAATGGAGTACCATTTCTTAGGGTTCTAAGAAACAAATATGCTAACCAATTCTACCAGCTCATAACTTTAGCTTTGATAGGTAAAAAAGTAGAATGACTAAGAAAACTTCTTTATCAAATTCCAATATGGCAAAAGCCTATGACAACCAAATTGATAATCTATGATAGCCAAAGTACATTGTCAAAGATTTATTGTGAAACAAATAACAAAAATTCTAAACATATTGGTCTACGGTATAACTATATTAAAGATCTTTTTAAGAGTGAAGTAATTTTCATTATTTATATAAAATTAGAGTTAAATCTTGTAGATCCTTTGACGAAATGTTTGACAAGAGATTTGATGAAAAAGACATCAAAAGGGATGGGTCTAAGCCTGATTAATAAAATCACTAATAGTGAAACATTAATGCATACTTGAGTAACATCAATTTTTGAGTTCAATAAGTCAAAGTACATCATTAGAGTGATTTCAAGTACCAACTAAATAAATATTTTAAGAAAATGTACTTGATCCCACAAATTAAAAGAGTAGGCTGAGCTTTGCTCTTAATAGACATATAACATATATGTATATGCTAAAGTGCTTATATTGGACACTTTTTGTAGAGTCTACTTATGTGAGTGTGAAGTATAGTTACTTCTAGGAGTCTTGGGCTTAACTCTTAAAGTACTCATGTGAAAAGATAATGAACACAAGGTATATATAAATTTATGATTTTTAATATGTCATATACATGTATTAGAATTTTATATATAAGCCATGCATACTTATTCAATTAGATTGGATAGTTCAAAGCTTATCTATATTTAATTCAAATGAGTGAAACTCATATTTTGTTAGGTAAATATTTGAATCATGAGATACCTTTATTAAAACTATAAGATTTTCTAAGTGATGATTTTTTAAATATATTTTGAAAATGATGAGAGCTTGTTGGATGATTTTCAAAATACATTGTAAAGGGTTATGATTGCAACCATGTTATGAGATTAAAAGTCATCTCTTGAATGAAACTTTTGCCCACTAATAACACTTGATAGTAGCTATAACTCATAAGCATTTTACAACAATATTGTGGCATTAAGAGCTTACTTACTTGAATAGCAATTGTGCTTATGAGTATCACTTGATAGTGGTCGTAACTCATGTGTAATTAGCAATCATGTTATGTCATTAAGAGATATCTTCTTGATTGATAATTATACTTACATCTTTATCATGTCGGTGTTGTTAAATAAGATTGATTCAACTTTTCTCTCATGGTGGGAGACATTTTCTACTTTGTTTTTCAAGAGGGTTTGCAAGTCTTTTTGTAGTACTAATTGGATTTGCAACATCATCATCTTGGCTTTCCCGACTTGTCTAAGACTTGGTTGCATTTGTGCAAGATGAATGAAAGATCTTATTTCTATCCTTAAGATGTTTACTGAAGTCTGTTACTTTCGGTTATTTGATACTAGTGGCAACAAATAAAGCTAAAGTTAGGGTTTTAAAGAATAATGTTTTTCTGACATTTTTTTTAGAGTTGCGATTCAATCTCTTGGGTACCGACCACTCAAGAAACCATGCCATCTAAAAGAAGATCACTCTACTCTTATAAGAATTACCATGTGAGTCAAGGACTTGTAATAAGTCTTCTAATTGCTGAATAGCATCATAGAAATACATGCATACATATTCAAGCAGGCACATTGATCCATTCGTGGTAGGGTTACCATGGGATAAAGACCAAAACCACGAGCAAACAAAGAGAGAAAAGAGAATATCTCATCATATTCTTTGTCCATTATCCATTTGTAGAGGCTTCTTTCTTCTATTTTTGTTTCTACAAGTTTTCCTATTGTAGGAATCATTCCATAATGAGATTTGAGAGCCAAGTGAAAGTCATGCCCGTGTATGAGGTTAACACATGGGCATCAAATCTTCTATTGATTATTTCCACATGGAATGCATTGTAGAAGAGAGGCATATATCTATTGAAGGAGGATGACCAGTCTCATTTGTGCCTTGAAAATGGAAAAGCCATCAGTGTCAATGAAAGAGAAAGAAAAGAGGGTTTCAGAGGTAATGGAAAATGCAATGAACTCAAAATCAGTGTTGAAAAAGTGAACGGGAAAGATAATCAAGTAATGGGGAATGGGGCTCTTTTTCATTAACAAATGTAAATATCAAGATAGCCCTTTGGGGCAAAAATTTGATTAACAATTGAGTGGGGTGGTTTATCCACCTAGATTTTATTTAAGGTGGTCTATTTAAAAGAGAGGTTGATTTTCGAAAATGTCTTTATGATTTTCTAAATCCACTACATGAGTCATGATCACTTATAGAGAATTGACTTACATGATTGTTCTTGTCATAGCAGCTAGATTTGTTCTAGTCTTAGTGATTAGTCTTTCCTCTTCTTTACTTTTAGCTTGAATTAAAATGCATATATCATAATATTTTTGACAGGAGCATTACGTATCCCATTCGTACTTAAGATCAAATTTGGGACTATCCCATGGAGCTTGCATTAACACCTCCATTTCAGTTTCATCAATCTGCTCTCTACCATCGTGACATGTCTTTTAAAGTCCAATTGAGTATCTTCCCCATAGTGCCAAAAATCTCTTTATAAAAATTTATCTTTCTTACCAAAAGAAGGTCTCTTTATGAAAATTTGTTATCTTTCTTACCAAAAGAAAATCTCCTTTGTCTTCCACTCTGTTTTATATATGGTTCATGGTACATCCCATAACAAGTCATTCTCCTTTTATCTGGTCATGCCTTAATACGATCTAATGAAATTTTTCTAGAAAAAAAGAATTTAGGTTTTACATAGAATTTCATACAAAGATTTCAAGTTATTCAAATAAAAAAAAATTTGCCAAAATATTTGAAGTACAATTTTAGTGTTCACTTCTTTGGT
Source organism: Brasenia schreberi (assembly GCA_036023115.1). Classification (NCBI taxonomy): domain Eukaryota; kingdom Viridiplantae; phylum Streptophyta; class Magnoliopsida; order Nymphaeales; family Cabombaceae; genus Brasenia; species Brasenia schreberi. Next base: position 18,943,721 of record JAYKKT010000075.1, on the reverse strand, counting down.
ACCAGCCAAGTTTTACGTTAATTGATGCCAAAGAGGGGCATATGTAAACATCTAATTTTTTTTAAGAAAAACATGGTTTTAAAAGCTGATTTTGAAAAGTTAAACTTGGGGCACATGGAGTGGTATCTTGAGTCTAAATTTTTAGAAAATTAGCTCACATAAGGAACCAAGTTGAGATGGTTTTAAAAAGAAACCCCCCAGCAATTTAGAGTCTTATTGCAGTTCAATCCAAGACAACCATAAAATTCAGTCCAAATCTAGATCCTTTTTAAAGGGAGACAAATGAGGAGCAAATATTTATATAACATATCTGGATCCACTTCATCAGCATATTTAATTAATGTCACTATAGATATTTCAAGGATAACAAATAAGATCCAACTTAAAGAATTGGTTGTAACCGTGTGATATCAATGTGGGTCTCACCAAGAATCCTTCAACATATTGGGTTCACCAAGGCCAAGGTCCATCCCCTTAGAGACATTTGAGCATGGTTTATTCTCCTTTGAGAAATCTTAGTCCAATTGCACCTACTTTGTCCTTAAAGCCTGTTGAGTCGAGCCTAAATTGATTTATATTATACATATATTAAAAATTATATGTAGTGGATACACAATATGGGTTTACTTTTAAACACACACATATATATATATATATATACATGTATATATGAATTTTGTAACATGTATATGCATATATAATGCACTAAATGTGGATTTAACATGTACAAGTGCGACTTCAGAACGTGTGTATATATATGTGTGTGTATTAGGGTTATTTTTCATAAGCATAATGTATTTAGAGCTTTATTATTGATACAAATACACATGGATTGCTGAAAATCATGAGAAATGTTATGAGAAGAGTCCTTTTGCTTTTGATTCATATCTTTGTGCCTAAAAAACCTCTACAATTCCATCTATTTAAGAAACCAATAATTTCTTTTATTACATAATTAAATTAATTATTTCATATTTTATACTTATGTAATTAAGTAAATTATACACATCTGAGATTTAATTAGCTTGGCTCGATTTTGACTTGAGCTAACCCGAGCATGACCAAGGTAGGTTCAGCCAACTTGACCCTGACTGTCACTCAACTTGGACCAAGTTATGTTCTATCCACTCAACCGTGACCCAAGTAAAGTTGATTCTACCCACGTTAGCCTAAGCCAAGTTAGGCTCTTTTGCCCCTAATTTAACTTAACTCCACTTGAGACTAGTCGGCCTACCTAAGCCAGGGGCTATGATCATTGCTTGTCACTTGGATGCCTACTTAACTCAACTTATCTAATCCAAGATTCAAGATCTAGCCAACCCACCGTGGTTGATATGCTACATTGGGGTTGAACCTGCAACGAGACAAGAAGGTTGGTGATGTTCCACCATAGGCTCACCCAGATAGGCATTTGATTAAGCCATAGAAACAAATGGAGGTTCACCTTTGCTAGAAATTACAGATATAAAATCATTTCCTGTTTTTGGTGAACTTGTTTCATTTGATTCTATCTCTCCACTAATAATTCAAGATTTTTAAATGATTTCTTAAATCTTGTGATCTATAACTCAATCAACGAATTGAGTTGAGATCATAATGCTTCAAACCTCCCATAGAGTTGTCTATCTCTTTCTAACCTTGTATACATATTCGTAACCTTACACATTATTATAAATAATATCATTAGGACAAATGTATATATATAGTATATATATATATGCATATGTAAATTACATACATGTATATATCCTTGCATGTGTATATATGTATACATGTATACACATATATGTGTGTTTACTATATACATTAGTTGTGCTAGTGGCATAGTTCATAATCCAACCAACCCATGATGACATTGTCTTTTTCTTATATGGGACCGACTTATTGCTTTACATAGTGTGATATGATAGTAAAGTTCTACATCACTTCCATTAGATTCAATTGCTCAACATAAATCCTTTACTCTCTAGACTCAATAACTTTCTTCCAACTAACACCACGTACAACGACAACAACAATTAAGCCTTTTCCCATACTAGACGGGGTCGGCTACATGGATTCATTGTTTCCACAGATCCCTATTGTGTGCCATGTTATCAGTTAACTCACCATAAGCTAGATCATTCTTTATTGTTTCTTTCCAACACTTTTGTGGTCGTCTTCTACCTCTTTTAATACTTTCCAAATTTAGTTTTTCTAACCTTCTTATAGGTTCTTCTTTTGATCTTCTTTCTATATGTTCAAACCATCTTAAACTATATTCTCTCATTTTATCCTCTATTGGTGCCACTCCTAATTTGTTTCTAATGTATACGGTCTTTTCTTGTATGACCACTCATCCATCTCAACATCTTCATTTCTGTCACAGACATCTTTTGTACATGTTGATGATTAACTGCCTAACACTCAGAACCATAAAACATGGCAGGCCTAATTGTTGCTCTATAATATTTACCTTTTAATTTTAATAGTATCTTCTTATTACAAAGAATACTTGATGCTCCTCTCCATTTTAACCAACCAACATTAATTCTATGCGTAACATCTCCATCAAATCTTCTATCACTTTGAAAAAGTGACCCTAGGTATTTAAAACTTTCCTTTTGGGAGATGCAATGTGTGCCAATTTTAATTTCTATCTCCTCTGAAGTAACCAAATGATCAAACTTACATTCCATATATTCTGTCTTTGTTCTACTAAGTCGGAGGCCTTTACTTTCTAATGTTTCTCTCCATAGTTCCAATTTTCTATTAACTTTTTCCTTAGACTCCCCCACTAATACAATGTCATGTGCAAATAATGTATACCAAGGTACTTCATCTTGAATATGTTTTGTTAACTCATCCACCACCATTATAAATAAGTATGGACTTAAAGTTGATCCTTGATGTAACCCAATATTAACTTCAAAGAAGTCTGTCGTTCCTTCATGAGTCCTCACACATGTTTTTGCACCATCATACACGTCTCTTATAAGGTTAATATATGTCAATGGGATACCTATTTTTTCCAAAGTTCTCCAATGAACCTCACTCTGTACCCTATCATAAGTTTTTTCTAGATCAATAAATATCATGTGAAGGTCTTTCTTTTTTGCTCTAAAATATTCCATAAGACGTTTCAAAAGGTGTATTGCTTCAATAGTAGATCTGTTTGGCATGAATCCAAATTGGTTCTCTATTGTACTTGATACTTGCCTTAACCTACGTTCGATAATTCTTTCCCATAATTTCATAGTATGGCTCATTAACTTGATACCTCGATAATTCGCACAATTTTGAATGTCTCCTTTGTTCTTATATATGGGTATAAGTGTACTTGCTCTCCATTCCTCGAGCATCTTTTGGTTTTTTCATATTTCATTAAATAGTCTTCTGAGTCAAGTGATTCGTATTTCTCCTAGTATTTTCTAAACTTCTATAGGAATATTATCTGGTCCTACCGATTTACCACCATTCATATGTTTAAGAGCCTCTTTGACTTTATTCTTTTGAATAAAGTGTATAGAAATTGTGGTTTATATACTTTTCTGACTTGGCTAAATCTCCTAAACTAATACTAACATCTTTATTTTCATTAAAAAGATTATAAAAATAGTTTTTTCATCTATTTCTTATATCATCATTTGCCACTAGAATTTTTTCTTCCTCATATTTTATGTATCTAACATAATTAAGATCTTTAGTTTTCTTATCTCTAGCCCTAGCTATCCTAAAAATATCTCTTTCACCCTCTTATGAGCTGAGTTTTTTATATAAGTCCTCCCAAATCTTAGCTTTTGCTTCACTAACGGCCTTTTTCGCTTCCTTCTTTGCTTTCTTATAAGCTTCTAAAGTTTCACTAGTTTTCTTAGCAAAATGTAATTTCTAACATGCTCTCTTTGCCTTGATTTTATTTTGTACTACTTCACTCCACCACCAAGCTTCTTTTTGTGCCGGTACACCTCCCTTAGATACCCCTAACACATCTTTCGCCACTTTCCTAATATGTATAGCCATATTGTTCCACATATCACAGGGTGTGCCAACATAATTCCAAACATCTCCTTGTAGGACTTTCTGTTTAAATATATCTTCTTTCTCGCTTTTGAGGTTCCACCATTTAGTCTGAATAGCTCGATGCACTCTTTTCTTCTTTGTCCATTTTTTTATTTGTAAATCCATAACTAAAAGTCGATGTTGGGTGGTTAAGCTTTCTCTTGAAATTACCTTACAATTTTTACAACATGCTCTATCTTTTTTTCTACAAATAAAGTAATCAATTTGTGTTTGTGATAAGCCACTCTTATAAGTAATTAAATGTTCATCTCGTTTTTTGAAGATTGTATTGACTATAAAGAGATCAAATGGCAATGCAAAATTTAATTACTAACATCTTTAAAGAGCCTCTTTGACTTCATTCTTTTGAATAGGTCGGTAGAAATTGTGGTTTATATACTTTTCTGATTTGGCTAACTCTCCTAAGATAATACTAACATCTTTATTTTCATTAAAAAGATTAAAAAAATAGTTTTTCCATCTATTTCTTATATCATCATTTGCCACTAGATTTTTTTCATCCTCGTCTTTGATGCATCTAACATAATTAAGATCTTTAGTTTTCTTATCTCTAGCCCTATCTATCCTAAAAATATCTCTTTCACCCTCTTTTGAGTTGAGTTTTTTTAAATAAGTCCTCCCAAATCTTAGCTTTTGCTTCACTAACGGCCTTTTTCGCTTCCTTCTTTGCTTTCTTATAAGCTTCTAAAGTTTCACTAGTTTTCTTAGCAAAATGTAATTTCTAACATGCTCTCTTTGCCTTGATTTTATTTTGTACTACTTCACTCCACCACCAAGCTTCTTTTTGTGCCGGTACACCTCCCTTAGATACCCCTAACACCATCTTTCGCCACTTTCCTAATATGTATAGCCATATTGTTCCACATATCACAGGGTGTGCCAACATAATTCCAAACATCTCCTTGTAGGACTTTCTGTTTAAATATATCTTCTTTCTCGCTTTTGAGGTTCCACCATTTAGTCTGAATAGCTCGATGCACTCTTTTCTTCTTTGTCCATTTTTTTATTTGTAAATCCATAATTAAAAGTCGATGTTGGGTGGTTAAGCTTTCTCTTAAAATTACCTTACAATTTTTACAACACGCTCTATCTTTTTTTCTACAAATAAAGTAATCAATTTGTGTTTGTGATAAGCCACTCTTATAAGTAATTAAATGTTCATCTCATTTTTTGAAGATTGTATTGACTATAAAGAGATCAAATGGCACAGCAAAATTTAATTACTAACATCTTTAAAGAGCCTCTTTGACTTCATTCTTTTGAATAGGTCGGTAGAAATTGTGGTTTATATACTTTTCTGATTTGGCTAACTCTCCTAAGATAATACTAACATCTTTATTTTCATTAAAAAGATTAAAAAAATAGTTTTTCCATCTATTTCTTATATCATCATTTGCCACTAGATTTTTTTCATCCTCGTCTTTGATGCATCTAACATAATTAAGATCTTTAGTTTTCTTATCTCTAGCCCTATCTATCCTAAAAATATCTCTTTCACCCTCTTTTGAGTTGAGTTTTTTATATAAGTCCTCCCAAATTTTAGATTTTGCTTCACTCACGGCCTTTTTCTCTTCCTTCTTTGCTTTCTTATAAACCTCTAAAGTTTCACTAGTTTTCTTAGTATAATGTAATTTGTAACATGCCCTCTTTGCCTTGATTTTATTTTGTACTATTTCACTCCACCACTAGGCTTCTTTTTGTGTTGGTACACCTCCCTTAGATACCCCTAACACATCTTTCGCCACTTTCCTAATATGTATAGCCATATTGTTCCACATATCACAGGGTGTACCAACATAATTCCAAACATTTCCTTGAAGGACTTTCTGTTTAAACATATATTTTTTCTTGCTTTTGAGGTTCTACCATTTAGTCTGAATAGCTCGATGCACTCTTTTCTTCTTTGTCCATTTTTTTATTTGTAAATTCATAACTAAAAGTCGATGTTGGGTGGTTATGCTTTCTCTTGGAATTACCTTGTAATCTTTACAGCACGCTCTATCTTTTTTTCTACAAATAAAGTAATCAATTTGTGTTTGTGATAAGCCACTCTTATAAGTAATTAAATGTTCATCTCGTTTTTTGAAGATTGTATTGACTATAAAGAGATCAAATAATCTCCCTATCTTCCTCATTTATATCCCCAAAACCAAAGTTTCCATGAATCCCTTGATATCCTAATGCCTCTTTACCAAACATGTCCATTTAAGTCTCCTCCTAAACAAATCATTTCCCTTTGTGGAATCTTTTGAATCACCTTATCTAACTCTTCCCAAAACGATGTCTTTATACTATCTTCTAGTCCTGCTTGGGGTGCGTAAGCACAAACTATATTCAAAACCTCTGCTCCTAACACTAATTTCAACATCATGATTCGGTCACCATATTGTTGTATGTCTACTACATTATCCTTTAAATATTTATTTATGATAGTACCAACTCCGTTTCAAGCCTTTTCTTTACCTGAATAGCATAATTTAAAACCTATATCCTCTATCTCCTTTACTTTTTCTCCAACCCATTTTGTCTCTTGTAAATATAGAATATGAATCTTTCTTCAAATCATAGTATCTACCACCTCCATTAGCTTACTGGATAATGTTCCGATATTCCAAGAACCAATACGAATCTTATTATCCGAGCTAGGCGGAGACGCCCCAAAGCACGTCGCTAGGGGGGGACACCCCAAAGCAATGCTCATAATTTTTGTAATCCATGTTATAAAAATCCGACAAAGTTTTATGCTGGCTGTCGGAAGCCTAACACAACCCTCCTCCTTTATCCGCGCTTGGGACCGGTAATGCAAGGGTGATCCCTTACATGGGCGGAGTTAACTAACACCAAGTACAGTGACATATTCTTTATTTTTTGGCAATTGGATAATATTGCCAACATCTTTCACAATATGATATGTGTGTAATAAATGTATTAACTTAAGTTGTCAATTGCATTCACCATTCTAAGCTCACCATCATCCATATCATACTAGGAAAAATACCCCAAGCAAATAACTCATTCAAACACTACAACACCCAACATTATTTTCCCCCTCTAAACTTACGAAAAGAATGCCATAGAAAATGTTTTATTAGTAGAGATATAAATCCCATGACCTCAACAGAAGGAATCTTATATATTATTCTTCTAAGTGTCATCAATCTCTAATACCTTCTTAAATGCATGGAAAAGTTTAATTGAAGCAAGATTTGCAAATACAATATCACTCACATATTTTGTCTCCAAACATATTTGATACCAAATGCATTATTAATGATAATTCATTTCATATAAGAGTTGTTAAAGAACTGCGAACCACCCATTTCTTCTTGCTTTATTTTATTTTCTCATTATAAGTGTGTTTGATTGTGGTAACATTTATATTATATTGTTTCAATAGTATTAGTACATGCTTTGGCTTACAATGGGATTTTGTGATCTCCTTTGCCAACTTAAATTCAACATCAACCAATTTGCCTACAAATACATGTCCCCGTAAATAAAATCAAGACTATGATTATGCATCTATTAATCATAATCAACTTTCATAATTCATCCACATCACCAACTCTTTGAAGTAAAAATAGACATCTTACTTTCTTTGCAATAATCCATTATTTACTTTCAACATCAACTACTTTCTTACTTTTATATTTACCACTTTCATCACATCCAAGTCAAACTTTACCCATTCCACCTTTTCGTTTCGAATGAATTACTACAATCACAATATTATAATCTCTTCCAACCCTTCTTATACCACCTAATTTTGGTATGTTTCAAATACAAATAAATAATCTACTCCATCACCCTCACACTCAATCAACAGATAGCTTGGTGCGAAAGTCCATTTCTTCATTAGTGATATATCTAGATTCTCCTTCGTCATTCAACATCCTATACTATAACAAAACAAATAAGATAACATATCATAATTACTAAAACAATGGAATTGGAATGGTATTCAACAACCTACAAATTTGTAGAGAGCTTAGATGTGCTCCCATATGCATCTATCCTCAAGTGCTGACACACCTATGGATGCATTTATAGGGCAGATGAACCCAAATATGTTTGGCCTATACTAGAGACCCATGGAAGTGCATCTATCCTTTAGCCCAAATGCAGTTTTGACACGTCTACACTGAAGAGTGTAGATGCATTTCATTGTATATGTGTTCTATTATGATGATAAGCTAAGATAAAAGAAGAGAAAAACATAAAGAAAAGGAGAACAACCTTCAATAGGAGACTAGGGACTTTTTTCACGGTCTTTGGCAGTAGTGACAAAATCTAATGCAACATAGAGCAATCAGCAACAATAGTGACAAGAGAGAATGATAGAGAAAGGGAAAGAAAGCATGCCTATTTGATCGAGAAACTTGCTGATCATAATGGAGAGAAAGAGAGAGAAAGTTAGCGAACAATGAATTGTGTATAAAGTGGGTTGAGGGTATGAATAAAAAAAAAGGTGTGTGCCACTAACTATGAAAACAAAGTGTTGATGTCAAAGTTTCATGGTCCAGTCAGTTGTTTTGTGGAACAAAAGTATGGAAATTCATTAGCCCAATATTTCTTTTGTTTCAATTGTTAAATCTCTTAACAAACCAAAAGAACCTCTAGAAAAGAAAGAATGAACCAAAAGAACCTTTTGAGATGTGTATGGATTAGTTAATCTCAACCAAATTTTGTCCACCTCCTTGCACAACTATATCACAACCCCGTATCCCACATGGGTAGATTGGGTTTCATGCAAAACTCACTTTTGTAGCATGGCCCATTAGATGACATTATCCCATATGATTAGTGATCTTCTTATACAACCAATCAGAATTTCAATAGTAAATGGTCTAGCATGAGTGTTGGATCCATTGCCACCCATAAAAAAGGAGCCATTGATAATTAGTCCCTCAATATTATTTCTTCCTTTATATGGTAGTAGTTGTCAAACTATGATGAGAGGAGAGCATACTAGTTTGGAATCACTGCACACCTTTGCACCTAGTGCTATCGAGGGTGAGCAGTAATGGATAAGAAACATGCAAAACCAAACCCAAATAATACAATTTTAATAATTAGGGTTTATATAGTTCGTTTGATTAGTGATCCTCTCATTCAACCAATCAGAACTTCAATAGTAAATGGTCTAGCATGAGTGTTGGAGCCATTGCCACCGATAAAAAAGGAGCCATTGATAATTAGTCCCTCAATATTATTGCTTTCTTTACATGGTAGTAGTTGTCAGACTATGATGAGAGGAGAGCGTACTAGTTTGGAATCACTGCACACCTTTGCACCTAGTGCTATCGAGGGTGAGCAGTAATGGATAAGAAACATGCAAAACCAAACCCAAATAATACAATTTTAATAATTAGGGTTTATATAGTTCATTTGTCGAGTTGAAGTAAAGGTTGTAGGGTCCACCTATAGGTCCCAAAATATACGAAGTATCAACTCTATATCTTCATCTATGTGTCTCCATGTAGGAGACTATAAACGTTAGTGGGATGAGCACACCAACAATTCCCTAAGATAAACAAATCCATATTATACTAACGACATGCATGTTTGGGATGCACAACACTAGCAACCAGAGTACTTCATGTTTTACATCCATACACAGGCACACTAACCTCTACTAAATTCAGGTATATGGGGCTCATCAAGGTCAAACTCTTGGTGAACCATCTACTCTATCCCCAACTCAAAAGACTCTTAGATGATGAGGTAACATTGTAATGAAAACATATCCCATAGATGAAGCTTTAAGGAGGAAGAGGTGGTGTCACCTGAAGTGTATCATGAGAAGACTAAGCAAAATTTTAATCTTAGGGATGGGAGAGGATTCTTCTGCTTGATGGATGGTAGGGTTTTCTTCATAGATGATGACAATATGACCATACCAAGGAGTTTTGACACATTGGTGATAGATGGAATGCACAACTTTAACATCATGAACCTAAGGTCGTCTAAGTAGGAGACTATAAGAAGGTAGTATATACATGATATAAAATATGTCCTTATAGATAATAGGACTAGCAACAAGGTCAAGAACGTACCCTCAATGGAAGTGGCATTCCCATCATATCCAACAATTTGGACATAGTGGGAGTGGGATCATCTCTTGATAAGCCAATCTTCTAAGATACTTAGAGTGGGAGGATATTCATGCCTTCACCTCTATCAACTAAACATCTAGAACAATTGCACCATTGACTTGAAGGGTAATAAAGAGAGGACGGTTATGAAGCAGATTGGGCATACATATATCCAAATCAAAAAATGTAAGTAGAATTTGAGAGAAAATAGGTAAGACAAGGGAGACCCAACCCTCAAGAAGAGTAACACTAGGGATTTTGACTTTGTTTAGGATATTAAAGAGGGCATCCCTGTACTTAGGAGAGTCGTAAAACAACTGAATGATAGACTTCTAATTTTCTTTAAATTTCTCCATAATTATCATAATAGCAATTTTCTCATCTATGGGGTTTTGCATCTTAGCCATGGCATTCTTAAATCAAGAAATTAAAGTATAGGGCATCGTCATCCTTCTTGTTCTTTATCTCTTTGAAGGTGCTAGTAGTGGGTAAGGACTCAAGGTTGCACTGAAACATCTTCGATAGGGCCCAATTGGTAGAATCAAATGTTTGATACCTAATCAAGTTCAAGGTTGCAAACCATTTAGTAGCTTCTTTCAATCTTGGCAGGAAGAGCTAAATCAACTTCTTATTCTTATGCTTATACATCTGTATAGTGCCATAAAATCTAGAGAGATGGGACTTAATGTCACCCGGAACTACTAAATTTCCTAAACTCCAATTTCTCCTCCAATCATCCTCATTAGAACAGCTTGACGGATCAAATTCATTCTCTTTCTTATCACCTTTTTGACTATTTATTTCACTAACTCACTAAGGTCAAGGCCTTTCATAGGGCTATGTGTAGGCTTCTTAGGCTTTTCACCCTCTAACTTAAATTCATCTGCTTTTATCACAATTTGCTTCTCCTTTTTCATTCTCTTCTCTTCTTCCTTAACAACTTTCTGAGCTCCCAAAAGTTGTTGTTTTAGGTAAGGAACTCTCTTCAGTGATCTCAACCTACTGGGCAGAGGCGAGGCTGCAAGTCAAGGTCAAACTCTTCAAACTGGTCACGGTCCTAGCACTTCGTCGCTTTAGAGGTTTTTGGTTTCGTCGACTTTTTCTTCTCAGAAGAGGGCGATTAAGAATTGGGCACATGGAAAGGATCTTCTTCTAGGTGTGGATTTCACTCAAGAACATGAAGATCAGCCAAACCACCATTTTTCTTCTTTGGTTTTCCATAGACCGAGTATAATAGGGATGGGTTCCACTCATGCAAACTTGCTAAGGAAAGGCTCACACAATGCCCAAACAAGACAGTGGCGTGTCAGGTGAGGCAAGGAAGCATGTGAATCAAGTGAAAAGGGAAGGAATTAATGCGTCTCATTGGTTGTGCAAGATAGTCCCTTATCGGTCAACTAAGACAGGGAGGGTTCACATAAAATTGGCATGCTACATGCAAGTCTCCAGCAAGTGTGTATAGTGTCAAGTATGTGCGATAATGTAAGATAAGAAATAAAGAACAAAAGATTGATCACATTAATACGAACCAGATCTACTATCACTCATTGCTTCGAAGATTACTAAGAGTCCCAACTCAAGTAGTTCACCATGAAAAGCAGCTTCTAGGTGTTCAAAGCAAAAAAGGAAATGTAAATAAACAAGAAGAAAAGTCTATGGGAACTAATCTTGAAATCCTAGAGACAACATAGTAGACCTTTTGGGTCTCAATGGGACTGCAACAAAAAAGAATTGTTATGCAAATGAATGCACCTATGTACAATCAAATATACAATGCAATCTTATTCCAAAGGTGTATGTCCATTTAATTACAATTTTTGAATGAATAATAAGAAAAGAACAGTTCTTCAAATGTGTAGGTCCTTACGCGCTTCATGCAAAATGTTTTCTCTCGCCCGAGGACGATCAACTCCTTGTGCTACATGGGTGTCTCTAGGGTATTCCTATTTCCACTCCAAGAATCATCAGCAATACAACTGGGCTAAGTGATCTCCTCCTCAAGGATCAGCTCCACGTGCGTGCACACTATGCCATCTAGCTCCAAGTTCTTTGGGGTTTGTGATATGACCATGATATGCATTAGTCAATGCTGGTTTCATGACTAATGTTGAGTGATAAGCATGAAGATTGATACATATATGCATGGGGACTAAGTGAAAAAATGACTTATGCTATCATTAATGACATACGACCTGTATGCAAATCTCTTGAAAAAATGCAGCAATATAAGACAAATTCGAACATGTCACATGTATACCAATAAATATTAAATATGATTAATTATGATGCAGTTTAATTATGATGAATAATATGATGTAACCGAACATATACAATGAAATGAACTCTAGACATGAAGTCGATCAGGATGAGTCCATGTAACGCAACAATAGCTTATGGAAAAACGTGCAATAATCATTCATGAGAGAACAAAGCTAAGTATGATCAAGGTCCTGAGACATGAGTATTGCGAATTAAGAAGCTGATTATGAAATGGAACACCCGAAACATATACTCATATGACAGTGATAAAATATGAAGTTATATACCATGAAACTATGTGCATGTGAATTTTTGGTTCCGTGGAACTTTCACAACACAAATCTACTTCAAAAGAAAGAGGCAAATCACAAATTAATTCTTAAAAGGCTCACCTCTAATCGCTCCTATGCATTGTACGTTCACTTCAGTTCTTTTCGTTGAACATCTTCTTACTCCATCAAGTAGGGGTCAACCTCGCGCTAATGATTTGTTTGGCTTGGGTAAATATGAATTTCTGCATACTTGAGATAAATGGTGAGCGTTGAGAGAGCTTTTGCTTGCTGTCTGAGTGGGTTTAAGTTTTCTATGAGCTAGGTTTTTGTTTTTCTAAGGCAAGGTAGTCCCAATACTTAGTATCTACTAATGGCAGACTGTCTGACTTTGGGATGATTGTGTGGGATTGATGGGGCTGAAAGTCCGGTTTATGGTTCGATTACTTCCTGGTTTTGTGGCCCATTGAGAGGTCTAGGGCTAGGTACTGATGGGCTGAGTCCTAACTGAAAGAAAGAAATCGATCCAGGTAGGGAAAGCTTGGTGATTCTCTATTCGACTAAGGAAGGTCGAGGGATTTTCGGTGCAATCGGTTGGATTGGGGTCAGGTTAATGTAGAGAGAACGGCTGGTTCTTGGGCTCAAGAGAGGCAAGATTGGTTTATGAATCGAGTGACTAGATGTGTTTTAGGTTTTGGTCAGGTAATTACCGGGGGAAAGTTAAAAGGCTAAGGGGGACGCTGAATTGGTCAAGAAAAGGATAGGTCGATTGAAAGGAAACAGGGTTGTAATATGGTAGAACAAAGAAGAGAAAGATTCTAAGGATGAAAGGCGATAGGACACAAGTATCATAGATATATCAGTCAATTGATGTGCGGGCAAATGAAGTCTAGATGCAGCGAGCAAGATTCAAGATTGAATGCATGTATGAATCTGATGGAAGGGAGTAACTGGACGGCAGCTTGATAGCAACAACGGGCACACCTGAAACAGATGCTCAACTTCAAATGTTTAAGTTTTTATGCAAGCGACAACTCTAGGGTGCAAGGGATGTATAATAAATACAGGATATATGACTGATAACGAACCTAATTATTGGTTAATGAAGACTAATGATCGAATCATTCTAACAATGCAAGGGAATTAGAGACTGATGTTAATGCGTAGCTAATGTGTTACGATATAACTAACAATGTGATCAATAATGATACGTATATGAATGTCTGAAGATGATTGATAGGCGGTAATGGAACCTATGTAGACGCAAATAGTAGTTACCTAATTCTGATGGAATAAATATGAAATGATTAACATGCAGCAACTAATTAATATGCAACAGATTTATATCAGCTGAGTAGCTAATGCATAATGTAAAAAGGATAATTAGCATGTAATGAATATTATTGACAATATGAACAGGTAGACTAATACGATATGGAGTACTAATAAAAATCAGCTAAGATTGAAATGCAACCAGTAACTGATATGGATAACAAAAATGAGAAAAATAATATGAATGACTATCACGCAGAGAAGAATAAGTAAACAGGAGGATTATCTACACGCCTCCTTATGATTGAATATAGCCTTGGCTGAACAACCTTTCTCTCTGGATTGAGGGCTCTCATGACACACCAAAGAGAAAAGAACAGGGGGAAAAGAAAGAAAAGAAGAAAGAGAACTTGATTGCTTGATAGCTGATTAAGAATGGATTACGGAGGGTGGAAGACCCTATTTACAGGTTTTTCCAACATTAATTCATAGGTACAAAGAATAACAGATGAAACAAATAAAAATTCCAGTTTAATCTAAACTCCTGAATGTTTATCTTCTTCATGGAATAAAAATTCAGGTCCAGCAGCATTTAAATGAATCTTGACTTGATTCGGATCAGATTCATCGTAGGTTTCCTCCCCATCAGTATCAAGAGTCTTCTAGGCTTCACCTGAATTTCCAGCTGAACCATGTTTACATTTTGATGCACCTAGGCTTAATCAACCTCCAGTTTGGCATGAACTAGACGGGCGATTTCCATCTGGTATGAGCTATGCTTAGTCTGTTCAGTATTGATGTGAGCTAAGTAGTATCCCTTGGTTCTCATATTGATCGGCCTTTGTCCCATAAGTCGAGTGGCTTTGATCAGAATGGATCTTGAGCCATGTGGGATTATCATATACAGGCTCTGTTTTATATATATATATATATATATATATATATATATATATGTGTGTGTGTGTGTGTGTGTGTGTGTGTGTATGTGGGTGTGTGTATGATATACGTATATATATGTTTGTATATATGTATGTGTATGTATGCATGTATCTATAAGTAAGTATGTATGTATGTATGTACGTATGTATATATGTACATATTGTAAAGTTAGAGGTTATGGGACCTGGGTTTATGTCCTAAAGGCTTGAGGGCTAAATAAAATGTTGACTAAATGGGCTGAACTTAGAGGTCAAGTAAGCCAAGCTAGGTGACCCTACAAATCTCAAATGCAATTAATTTTTTACCTACATAAGTAGAAAAGGTATATAAAGTTGTCCTTGAACTTATGTAACGATGTTGGTTTCCAAATACATAAGATTGGAGAGTCTTAAACACATAAGTAGCTGAACAAAGTTAAAAAAGGATTTCCCGCATATAAGATAGCTAATTTCACACGCCTTTCTCAATTTCACATGTATTTCTATTAATAATAAAAAATTAAATATATAAAACATATGAATAGGAAGTCCAAATCAAATCTATATACTCAAATATATATAAGTTTGTATTATGTAAATCAAATATATCAATATATTATATGAGGAAACGTCCCTAAACTTTTGACATACCAAAATGTATATTGCATACATACATACATACATACATACATATATATATATATATATTCAATGTAAGGTTCTATTCATATTTTTATGTATAATTATATGTTTCCAAGGTATAAATAATATATGTCTAACCATGTGAATTGGTACGAAGAAGTTTAAACTGGTCTTGGTTAAGCAGGGTCAAACAAGCTAAGGTTTCAAACAGTTCGTTGTCAAGGCTAAGAGAATCAAGTTTAAACTCATTTGGATAACCAGACTTGGCTCAGGACACACAAAATGTGCTTCAGCAAGGGCCACCAGGTACGTTGTACAGCTCATATTGAATCTTTATTAAGCGGCTCGTGATGGGGCCATGGTGTTGATGTGATCTATTGGAGACTCTCCCTTGGGGGATTACTATAAGCGCACTCTTAATTTTAAAATATCAAAACAATCTCTATATTAATTTCCCTCTCCTCTCCACACCCAATTCCGGCATACTTTTAGAAATACTCGAGAAACCAGTATTTCTTCTGCTTTATATCATTGTTGCTTTCTTCATGGCCAAAGAATATATGAGTGTAATCTTACAAATCTCACTCAAGATTTACAAAACTGATAAGAAGAAAAGAAAAAGACAATTGACCGAGTTGATTTTCTAATTTTTCAAGGTTTTGAGAGGTTGGTTTTTAGAAATATTTTTGTAGGTTTGTGTTGTCTTTGTATTTTATCATTTTGGTTGATATTTACGGTGATTTTCGATTTGAAGGATAATGCAGGAGCATTTGTCTTGAAGGAGAGAAGTGAAACAATGTCTCTACCTAAAGGGGAGATATGGTTGAGCCACATCTCTTTCTAAAGGAGTGAGCCACATCTCTTTCTAAAGGAGAGATTTGAGTTGCAGCTCTTTCTAAAGGAGAGATACGGTTGGGTCGCATCTCTCTCTTAAATATGAGATGTGTTAAATCAACCAAAAAATGTGCTTGGGCCATATTTTTATATTATATGTGTATATATTCTTTGACCCTTATATCCTTTTATTTATTGCAGAATGTCAAATAGCTTGAGCAAAATCACTTACAGTGAAATAGATTTTGAGAAGATGGTGACTGATCCAAATATTTATTATATCAAGAATTAGGAGATTGTGAGTGATTATAGTGAACCGGATGATATATTCTTTAATTGATTGACCACTTATGCAGAAGAATCATTTGTTGATTGTGAGGATGGTAGACTTAACTATTCACTCGTGTTTGTGATAGAAAATATGTTTAGCACTCGTAATGAGTTTATTGAGTATGCAAAAAATATTGTTATTATTATTCTTAGTTCGAAAAGTAAAGGCGTAACGAGCAATGTATGGCTTGGGTGTAAAAGAAGTGACAAATACAAGACAAGTAAAGTTATTAATATTGAAAATAATAGGTCAACAGGTACTAAGAAGGTAAAAATATCCATTTTTATTGATAGGAGAGGGTACAATCAATGTTATTGGAAGTTAAATATAGTGAATGGGATATATAACTACCCTCTAGGCTTGTATCTTAAATGACATGCTTTTGGAAGGAGATTGAGTAAATCTAATTATAATATGACAAATGACCTTACAAAAATTCAATACAAACCGAAGCATATTTTGATGCATTTGAAGCAGGTTGATGAGATAAGTGTTAGTACGACAGTGCATATTTATGATGCATGGATGAAACGGTCTACCACTACTATTACATGATCTAAACTATCATCAATATCATACATGATATCATAAAATGTTTGATACAAATATTTTTAATGATATTGTATTGTATATCCTTGTTTAGTAGAATTATTACATGTATTTCCATGAGTATTAAAGTTTGATAGCACATATAAGACAAACTTTTAAGGGTTTATTTCACTTTTTTTTTAATGTGGATCCATATATAGTGTATATCGGTTGTATATACTTTGTATTTTGCAAGTATAAGATGCTTTTCCTTGTGGTTATCTGATTCACATCAATGTCAAAAATCTTTTGTAGTCGTCGCTTTTATGAGTGCAAAAAGAAAGAGAATTACATTTGTGTATTGAGTTATATGAGAGAGTTAATACTCTAAATTACTTTTAATGTTTAATATATCGTGATTATGATCTAGTATTGGTTCATCATTCAAATCATATTTTCAGATGTGGCTCACATTTTATGTAGATAATATATAGCAAAAAATATTGAAGTATTCATTTAAATTTGATAAGGAATAAAGAAACGACAAGTGTGTTTGGTGTAAGTTAGAGAAAGATCATTCACTCATCAGATAGAGAAGTTGTAAGGAGGTAACTGTAGACACGCAGAAATTTCCACTCCGAGTTTCTTAGGCCTGAAGTGAACCTTTTTGTATGTCTAAGTCACTTAAAGGGCGTGCTAACTAGCTTACTCAAGCTAGCGAAGTAAGTTTTAAAATATCTGACTCAGGGGTTGACTATGGACAACTGGGCTCTTTTTGTCGCAAACCTTTTTGAACCGATGCTCAAGGGTCGGTTTGTACGCTTAGAAAACTCGATTTTGAATGAATATGACATGTTTGAAAAGTATGAGAAGTGTTTGATCGGTTTGGTTTGTCTAGTTGAAAATTTTATTTACGTGGGGTTTGCACGTATCCTATATCTTTGATTTTAGCTACTTAGGCGTGAGATGTGTGCATCAAGTGCCTAAGTCTCGGCGATTTTGCACAGGTGGTTCGAGGTTGCTTTGATGCAAGCAAACTCGTGGTATGGCGGATATGCAACGCAAACTCACACAACTGAACCTTAAAATCCGAAATTGAAAGACATAGCGGAAGGGAAATTGCAAAAGGAAAATATAGTTATATCTTAAGAGCGAAAAGGCTCAATTGTGGGCATGTGTGTTGTGTATAAATTGAAAGACAACTCACACGACTTGAATGTAAAACCCCGCTCGACTTAAATGTAAAGTGCGGAAGGGAAATACTTATATATATATGGGCCCGAAGGACGCCAACGTGTGCGTATGTGTTGTGTATAAATTGAAATGCAACACATGCAGCTGAAATGTAAAACCCAACGAAAAGGGAGATACAATTATATATATATATATATATGAGCCCGAAGGTCGTCAACGTGCACATGTTGTGTTAGTGGCTACCGAGGCCAAAATGGTGCGTGAGGTGCTTGAGCAAGCACCCGAGTGTTCTTTGGGTGCGAGTGTGTAAATGAAAGACAAACTCACACGACTTAATTTAACAACTCAGCTGAATGTAAATACATATATAATAAGAGCGAAGGCTCAATGCACACGTGTGTGGAGTGTGTAAATTGAAGACAACTCACGCAACTCTTACTAGAGTCTAGGGAGTAAGAGCAAAGGCTCAATCGTGCATGTGGGTGCTTGTGTACGAGTTAAGAGCTAAGGCTCAAGTGCTCGTATGTGCCTTGTATATCAAGCACCAATATTACAACCCGAGGGGAGACAACGCTCCATTCATACAACCCCATATCCAAATTGAATTTAAACGTAGAAGGAGATATGAAATACCAAATTTGAAACGCTTACAAGTGATTCGGATGTTTGTCTACTCCAGTCTACACGAGCTTGTGCTTTACAATCACGAACGGGCCTCCCTTGAAGCTTGAGGCGAAAAGTGGTTGGGTGGAGCCTTTGAGCTTGGTGCGTTTTGGCCTTGAAGGGTGAGGGTTCATGGCAAGAGTGGGTGCAGGTCTTAGTGTGTGGTATGGAATCGAGGTGTGTGGGAGCTAAAGGTCACGGATGGGAGGTTAGGTGGGGGAGTGTTAGCCTAGGATGGGATGTGGAGTTGGGGGTCACGGTAAGGTGTTGGGGATATGGCGTGGGAGTGGGTCACAACTGGCTTGTGAAGTGGGGGCTAAGGGCGTGGGGTGCTAGGTAGGTGATGGTGTAAGGCGGTGGGATGGGAGGCTAGGCTATGACGTGGAAGGGTGGCAGGTAGGTGGTGTTGGGTCGGCGGAAGGTAGGGTGTGGGTCGGCGGAAGGTGGTGTAGGTCGTCTAAGGGTGTAAAGCGGTGATGTTGGAAGGTAGCTTAGGCTAGGTAGTGGTAGGTAGTGTCTGGGGTCGGTGGAGTGGTAGGGAGTAGGTGGTAGTGGTAGGGAGTAGGTCGACTGAGGGTGAGGGTGTAGTAGGGTGGATGCTGGCGCCAGGCGCTAGTCGCCAAGCATGGAGTCAGGGCGATAGGCGTCAGGCGCGCATCGCAGGCGCTAAGGCAGAGAGGTAGCGGGGCGCGAGCATGGCGCGTGGGGTGCCTGCGTTATGCGCAAGGCACGTGCAATGCAAAGGGGGTAGTGAGAGGGTTCGGGTAGGTCTAGGGGTGGCCGGTTGGTTTAGGTTAGGGTCGGTTAGAGGGTTGGGTTTAGTCTAATGGGGATTAAAGGTGCTGTGAGGGTTTAAGTGGGGTAGATTAGGGTAGGTTTGGGGTGGTTTAGAGGGGTTAAGAAGAGAGGTTTAGGGTGGATTAGGGGCTTACCTCTTAATGACGGTTTAGGGTGTGCTCAAGCTCCAATCAGCCACCTTAAGCCTTTTTATTCAAGCAAATCCAGCCCTTCAATTAAGGTGGGGCAGCCCCTCTAATCCTTCACTAACCCACAATTAAAAACCCTAAACAAATGAAGAAAGCACTAAGCACTCACCTTAATACCCTCTCTCTCCTCCAAGCTCCTCCAAGTTGAGTTTCACGTGAACTTGTGGAGACCCCCTCACTCCTATTTATAGGCAAGTGAGGTGGGTATTGGATTTGGGTTTGGGTTTGAGATCTGGATCCAAATCCAAACACTATTTGGATATGGATCTTGGATCTCAGATATTTTGAGATCCGTATCCGATCTAAATCCAACATTTTTATGGATATGGATCTGGATATTTTGGTCTAGATCCAATCCAAACACTATTTGGATCGACCCAAATCCAAACATTATTTGGATATGGATATGGATCTGGATATTTATAGTCCAGATCCAATCAAAATTTTCTCTGGATGATCCTTCTTGGCTTCTCGAGGAGGACGATCTGTGTGGGCCCTGGCTTTATCAGTGCTCCGTCTGGTGTTGGGTTTCCCCAATATTTGTCGTCCGGACTCCTTTTCGCCTTTTCAGACTCTGTTTCTGCTCATTTGTGATTTTTCTGGTTCAGATTCTTGATGCTTGGATGAGGATGGTCAACCTGGCTGCTTGGTGCTCCTGGCTTGCAACCTGCTTCATGCTTGGGCCTTCCTTTCGCCTTTTGAACCTAGCTTTTGTCAGGCCAGACTGCTCTTCTAGGCTCTAGAAACTACTTCTAAGCCTGCTTTTGGAATTGGCCTTTGTGAGCCACTTATCGAGCTGCCTCTTGATCAGGTGTCGTCTTTGCATGCTTCACCTGTTCGTCTTTGGTTTCTTGGAGAAATGGGGCTTAGCGCGGGTTTAAAAACTCATATTCGATACAGGGCATCAAAACACTATTTACAGGATTTAAAGTAATATTTACAAGGTTTTGGGAAGGCTCCTGGGTTTTCAGAACTCAAAGTGCCTTTTTTAAGTTGATTTTGTAAACCAGGTATGTTTTATGAAATCGTGGGATTTTGGGGTGTTTATAATAACAAAATTAAAGCAGAAAAAAATTTTGCTATGCTTTCTTATGTTAAAGAGTAGTGGTTGAACCCATATAAGGAGATAATTATTTTAGCATGGACAAATTGAGTAATTCATTATGATACTTATACAACTAAAAGGTACATGAAATTGGTTATTAATGCATATATCGTCTATTATTTTTGAATATTATAATGATTGTTTATTAATGGTTACTAGGGTGAAAAGTGCAAACTCAAGGTTAAAAGAGTTCTTCGATAGCTCAACTCAAAGATTTGATATAATTTGGAGACATATTGATAGAGTTGTAGATTATAAAGTTGAAAAAGTTATTTGAAGAATTGTAAACCGTATCAGGCATTACATTAATGTGGCAGAAGCTATTTTTGCGAATCTCTAGAGAAGAGTATTACGATATGCTCTTGACTTGATTATAAGAGAGTACAATCACATAAATATAGTAAGTTCCGACCCAACCACATGTCATTGTATATTGTAATGTTCACATGAGTTTTCGTGTGCTCACGAGATCAACCTTCTCTCTAAATATAGTGAATTGATATAACTATCGATAGTTCATTTTGGAGGAAGCTAGACATAGAAGACATGTCATACATTGCCCATCATATAAAAAAGACAAAAGAACATCTATGATGGAGGCCGTTTGGAGAAGTTAAGGCACGATCTACATTGAGATAAATTTGTTAAGATGTTGAATGAATAATTGAGTCCTAAGTATATCACCCTATAGGAGTCACTCATTTGTCCTCCTAAAGTTAGATCACATAACAAATCTACAAAGAGGAATTTATGAGTTTGAGAGCATGCAAACATGAATACCTCTATTAGAGAAAGGTGTGGATGTGAGTCGTTTCTCTCTAGGGAGTTGTGATCTTCTTTCAAATATCGATTTCCCTACTTGTATTATGTCTCCCTTTTAAAAGAATATTTCAATGTGACTAGACTTTGAACTAGCATATAAGGTAGTGATATCATACTTTATAGGCATCATTGTAAATGCTTTGATAAATGTTATTAATTGGAGGTAGAAATTGTAGGTATCAAGTCATTAGCATATTTTTGATACTAGAGAAGTGGTGGCATGAAGCTAGCAAAGAGTATTTGAATGAAGTGACACCTAAGCATGACATATATTCACAAATTTTTATAGAGGATTGTGGTGTTAATAATGTTATTCATTATATTATATACATAAAGGATGGGCCATGTCCTAGTAATTATTGGGATGTTCATGTCAAATATGGTACTTCTCTCTATTATAGAGTTGACAATATTTCTATCACTAGTGTCACTTGATGAACACCTAGTTGAGACGGATGTGGAGTACATGTGCTATCATTATGTTACACAACATTTTCTAATGATAATCACAATATCTTTAAATGTGATTATAGTCATCACACCTCATATCATGTGAAAGTTGTTTGTATGTTGTTCTCAATGC
The DNA here is from genome assembly GCA_036023115.1 of Brasenia schreberi. Lineage (NCBI taxonomy): Eukaryota > Viridiplantae > Streptophyta > Magnoliopsida > Nymphaeales > Cabombaceae > Brasenia > Brasenia schreberi. The sequence goes on along the minus strand of JAYKKT010000075.1, from coordinate 18,921,162 downwards.
TCAATAAAAGTAGTCAACAACACATGGTATATAACTTCATATGACTAATCTTTATTCTCGGTCAGTACATTCCCATTTGCAATCTCAACCTAATTATCAGGTTTCACATTGGTTCTTTTCACTAACCATGATCTCCTAGTAGTATACTTTGTGTAGGTTGTTATCACTTTTCGTATTATATGTATATTTATATAGTCTAAAATAGTGAGTATTTGATATTGAATGTACTATTTCACTAAAGCAATGTGATCTTATAAGCAATATGACCTTCAAAGCTAGGGAATAATACCAATATATCAAGGAATCTCTCATCATCACTCTCTATAATATCAATGTCAATCTTAGAGGTATCTATATTCTCCTCATAACATAAAGACTCAACTTCAACAATATTTGCATCTATCAAAATATCATTGTCTTCTCCTCGTTGTCATCTATGTAGTCGTCTTATATAGAATATGGTGTCACGTCTCCTACATAAGACGGTGACATTCTCATTCCCTATAAGTTATATCCGTATATCAAAAAAGAAAAATCAATTACTCAAGTTGGAGATAGCTCGAAACAAAAGCAATGTGGACCAGCCACATCCCCTATCTAGTGAGACGTGGTTGGGTTGCATCTCCCGCATAGGAGAGACACACTTGTGCCATGTATCAAAGCAAAAACCTAACGTGATTCCAGCCAAAACAATAAAAATTAATAAAAACTAAGCAATTAACGACATAACTCAAAAAATCATCGAATCTCTCTTCGAATCGGCCTCTTATTTCTCTCATTCTCTTTTTCTTTCTTCCTATTTCTTCTTCTTTTTCAAATAATTTCATTGAGTTGCTTGACTCCAAAGTGATGTAAATCAATCAATGGGTGGTTGGATGGCTAAAGGATGGTCACTTGAGACTCTTCCGGTGCCTAACGGTGGTTCCTATAGAAAGAGTGAGATTTTAGATAAAAAAGGATATCTTATTAATTACAAGAATTTATCAAGAGTATTTTGAGAAATGCATGTGGGTGTATCGATAATAAAAAGGGTGGGTGTGTATCAATCACACTCTCTTAAGCTGGATCTTATCTTTCTCAATGAATATCTGGATATGAGGAATCATCATTTACATAGTGATTTGAATCAAGCACGATAAGAGTTACCTTTTGACCAACTTGGAAGCGTCTGTTGAATGTTGTGTTAGTACAACTTTTGGGTCGATAATGTTACACCCATTAGTATGAAATGACAATCAATCACCTTTGCGAAACATATAGTACATGAATTATATGATTCAATACAACATTTTTTTAGTAGTAAGAACATTATGTCTTAATTTGTTCTATTGAGTTTGGTATCACTTATCTTATACTACAATTTTCTCCATATGCATATGGTGGATGAATCTCTAATACTATCAATCGTTTTGTTTTTGAAACTATTGCCAATTGTGATTTATTGCTATGTACTTGTATATACCTAGAATTAAGAGGACCAAGCAATGATAATGTTTATGATTTTGATCATGATTAGCTAGTTATGTTATATAAAATGACTTGTAATTAAATTGTAATTGCTTCTTTTATTTCAATTGAAAAATTATTGTTCTTTTGCCTCAACTGTAAAATTACTTATTATTTGAGTTGAGGAGTATTTTCTTTAGTTTTATAAAAGTGTTGACATATGTTTCACGTATAAATTTATGCCAGCATTTTTTCGTTAATTTGATACACTGGTATAAGGCCTTGTGCTTCAATTTTACACACACTCCACTATGCTTTGTGAACATGATAATTATCAAGGTACAAAATTTGTCAGAGAGGGAAATACATTTAGGCGTTGTTATCTTCTTAGTGCGAGAAGCCAACTGGGCTCAATTGCTTCTCAAGGATGAAGAGACCCTCACCACATCATCATTTTACAGAGAAACTCTTGCATGCTATTGTGTCACAGTTACCACTTGTTTGCATATCCTTATTTTAAGGGAAATGTGTTGTAAATGTGCTTTTGTTCAAGCATAGGTTACTTATATTATTATTTATTAGTATCAATCCCTAGAGTTGAACTTTCACGATATATAATAGGATAGGCATGTCATAACGACCGTAACAATGAGCCTGAGCCAAGCGTTGTGAGCCAAACCTCTATATAAAATAGGATAGGCATGCCATATATGATAGCTTTGGAATCATTTATGCACGCCTTCTTTTTGAAGGTGGTGGGGTCTGTCTTGTATGGTGTAAATAATAACCTTGCAAACTTATCCCTGCTCTTGATTTCCAAGAATTTTCTGTGATCATCTTTGAAGGCAATCACACAGCAGCCGCCTATGAGGACACATGTTATCACAGCTTTCACACACACACACACGCAGAGAGAGAGAGAGAGTAGAATACATCTAAGATTTGTCATGAGAGCCACAAGCATACATCTCAGATTTGTTTGTCATCCCAACTCCTGATAGGCTGAGACAAGCATGAGTAGCCATTGGGTTCATCTTAGCTTGAATAGGCGCGCTTTACAGTTAACATTCATGTTATCATGCGAAAAAATTGTTAGTATGTCATCGTCTATCATTGGCCTCAATGGTAGATTACGAATTTGGAAACTTTGTGATCTTCAAAGCAACACAAAGGAAGAGCCTTGCATAAAAAACACCACACTTCAAAATATGGTATGCGTCACGTGTATAATCAGGAAAATAATTTCGACACAAAAGCAGGAAGAAAAATATGTCAAAACTTTGGCTTAGAAATTTATCTCACGCCTCTCCGCAAAGAACTTCCCGGTGGGAGGCTCCCCAGGAAAGAGAGCGAGCCAGACTGCAGTATCCGCACCTTCCTCTGTGGTCATATTCCCAGCCCAACCAGTCATGGCCGTTCTCACCCAACCAGGACAGTAGCAGTTTATGTAGTTCCTCCGCCCATGTGGTTGGCTTGAGAGTTTCTTTGCCATCAGACGAGTGTAAGCATTGACTGCCAGTTTTGAAACTGAATAATCAGTAAAAATTTGCGGCCATCCACCAGATTCCCAGGAGCCGTTTTTCACTTGCTGAAGAAATTTCAAGACAGTGGAATCAACCAGCTCTTCAGAAAGTTGTTCCTCATCCAAAAGCTGCTGCCTAAGATTAGCATCCCCCAGCCTCTGAGAAAAACATAACAAGAAGATCAGAGAAGTTCACACTTGAAATGACGTTTTGTTGTATAGTCTCCTAACCTGAGTACCCAGTTGCCCCATTTCATGAACAGGATAACGTAGAAACTGATATTACCATACAAGTTATGAAACTAGTGTTCAAGTATACCCTGTTTAAGTCAAGGAATAGAATTAGAAAGTATGCCTTCTTGATAATTTGCATACTTCTTTGTATGCTACACACCTTGAATTCTGCAGAAATATCTAGCATCAACCTCACAAGTGTTGGCATCATCAAGTTCATGGTACATGACTCAAATATGAACTTTTTCAGTCCTTCTAGACAGGATTTTCAGGGCAAGAAGATGGCCACTCTAGAAAAGCTCGACATGGGAAAAAGCAACTAACCATTTCATTTGCAGCTGAGCAGTCGACTGATTAAATTCACCACATGGACAGGGTTAGTACAACTTTATCATGCCATTCTTCTAGCAAGTAGTAATTACCATGGGAACCATGAGGCAGCACTCGACTATCATTCTTAAACAGAAAAGTTGGTAAACATATTGGAGTACATAGAATCGGATGACAAATATATATCAAATATCTAACATTTGCAAACACAATGCCCTCAAACAGTTGCCCGGTATCAAGGCTGTTGTCATCATCCATAATTCCACCTGTGGATATAAAGAAGAGAGAAAGAAGCCGAGCAACAAAAATGACCTTAACAAAGGACAAAATTATAATGAGGGATATATACTCTATTTATACCAATGCCCTCAAACAGGGGCACGTATCGCTTATCGCAATTTATCGTGTCGTATCATACAATACGGGAATGGATCGCACCATATCATACGATACGCCCCGTATCGTACGAGTCGATGTCGATTTTTTTGTTATAAATACCGAAAATCCGAAACTTGTGGATTTCATTTATGCTTCTTCTCAAACCCTTTTTCACGCCATTTCCTTATTTTCAGATCCTCTTCTTACCTTGTTTTTGTTGATTTTGTGGTTTATTCATAAGATTCTTAAGTATTTAACCCAATCCAAATCCCTATCTCTAAGGTTTTTGTCAAATCCGTGTCATATACCTCTTTCCTTTGGTATTTTACCTGATTTTTCACTTGAAAATTTTGAGGTTTTGCAGATTCTGTGATTCTTAACCTCTAAAAAGCCTTTTCCTTCTTGTTGATTGTTCACTCTTGTCTTAATGACTTCCGATTGAGTCGATCGGGCTTAGAAATATTGCACTCCGATGTATGAAGGCAATAGGCTTGTGAACAAGTACATGTTTTGCAATGCTATAAAATATGATGGTATTTCTCATATGAAACGTCACCTTGCGGGAACCAAAAAGGATGCTAGTATATGTCCTCAGGTTTCCGAAACAGTGAAGTATGAGATTGAGCAAGTATTAGAGGCTTCAAAGAAGAAGAAGAGATTAAGGGTGAGAGAGAGGGCAGAAATAGGTGGTTGGGATATGTCTCAACCATTTGAAGATGCGACTGCTTAGGAGATGTATGGTCATGGTGGTGATGAATTCCATGGTGCAACTCAGATGGCTAAAGAAGAGAGGAGAAAGCGAGAAAAGGGAAAAAGTGTAAATTCTGGTGGAAGTAACAGTGGAGTTGGCTCTTGTTCTACTACAAAAGCTCCTACTCGCCCGATGCTTACGAGGGGTACTAGAAGAGGAGTAAGAGGAGGTAGTGGCTCTAGTGGGATGCCTTTATTTTTTCCCCCACGTACGACTACTAGAGCTCAGTCAGGCTTCAAAGGAGGTAATTGAGAGAATAGATTTAAAGCATGCTGAATTTTTTTATGAAAATTGCCTCCCTTTCAATGTTGCAAACTCATTTTCTTTTCAAGGTATGGAGAATGCTATTGCCAATGTGGGATCGGGTTATAGAATCCCTACTTATCATGCTTTGAGGGGCACATTATTGTAGAAATTGGGTTGATATTGTTAAAGCATGGAGTTTTGAATTTAGGGAGTCATAGAAGGATATGGGATGTTCTGTTATGGTTGATAATTGGATAGATGGTCAGCGTTGGTCTTTCGTAAATTTTCTAGTCTATTGTCCTAAAGGCATATTATTTTTTAAATCATATGACTTATCTCATATTGATAAAATTGTTGGTAATTTACTCCCTATTTTTGAGAAAGTTGTTGAGGAAGTAAGTGTTTCAAATGTTATTCAATTCATTACTGAGAATGTTGCAAATTTTAGAGCAGTTGGTAAGATGCTTGAGGCAAACCATCCATCCTTAGTATGGACTCTACGTGTTGCACATTACATAGACTTAATGCTTGAAGATTTGAGTGCAATTGATGAAATAAGAGGGACTATAGATGTATGCAAAAATATTACAAAGTTTATTTATAATCATTGTTCTGTATTGCATTTGATGTGAATTCATTCTGTTGGAAGGGAATTGATTAGGCCTTCATTTATAAGATTTGCTACAAATGTCATTACTGTGTAAAGTCTTGTCATACATAAAAATGCATTGAAAAAATTGTTTGCATCTTATGAATGGGGCTCTATTAGTTGGTCTAGAAAGAGGGAGGGGATTGTTATGGTAGATGTTGTTTTCAATGCTGATTTTTGAAAAAGTTGCAGCAAATTTTTTAGGATGATTATACTTTTAGTTAAGGTAACAAGGATGGTGGACAATGAAAATGGACCTGCTATACCTTATATATATGATGCTATGGATAAAGCTAAATTAGAAATACAAGCAAACCTTACCCCAAGCGATCAATTTTAAAGAAAGTTTGGAAGATAATTTATGCACATTAGAACCGCCAAATGCATTATGATTTGCATGTTGATGTATATTTCCTTAACCCTTCTATTTGATTTTCTCCTAACTTTGTGGAGGATGAAGAAGTGAAAAAGGGTATCTTAAATGCAATTGACCTTGTTGAAGATCCATCTACTCGTTGTAATATTCATTTAGAGTTAAGCAAGTGAGTGTTTGAGATTTTGAAAGGCCAATTGCAATCCAACTCCACTCCCAAATGCGAACAGGTATTGTGTTTTTATTAATATTCATTTAAGTTATTAATTAATTGACTCCATGTGTTTCTTATTAATCATTATCGTGTTTTATTTCAGATGAATAGTAGGCTCATTTTAGTGTAGATGTACCAAATTTGGAAAGGTTTGCTCAACGTGTATTGAGCCAAACATGTAGTTCGAGTGGGTGTAAGAGGAATTGGAGCTTTTTCGAATGCATTCACACGAAAAAGCGAAAAAGACTTGAGCATGCTCGACTGTATGATTTGGTATAAGTTGCCTATAACATGAAGTTAAGGCAAAGGTAATAAACAACAACAACAACTAAGCCTTTTCCCATACTAGACGGGGTCGGCTACATGGATTCTTTGTTTCCACAGAACCCTCTCGTGTGCCATGTTAGCAGTTAACTCCCAATAAGCTAGATCATTCTTTATTGTTTCTTTCCAACACTTTTGTGGTCGTCCTCTACCTCTTTTAATACTTTCCAAATTTAGTTTTTCTAACCTTCTTACAGGTTCTTCTTTTGATCTTCTTTCTATATGTCCAAACCATCTTAAACGATCTTCTCTCATTTTATCCTCTATTGGTGCCACTCCTAATTTGTTTCTAATAACCTCATTATGTATACGGTCTTTTCTTGTATGACCACTCATCCATCTCAACATCTTCATTTCTGTCACAGACATCTTTTGTACATGTTGATGATTAACTACCCAACACTCAGAACCATAAAACATGGCAGGCCTAATTGTTGCTCTATAATATTTACCTTTTAATTTTAATGGTATCTTCTTATCACAAAGAATACCTGATGCTCCTCTCCATTTTAACCAACCAGCATTAATTCTATGTGTAACATCTCCATCAATTCTTTCATCACTGTGAAAAATTGACCCTAGGTATTTAAAACTTTCCTTTTGGGGAATGCAATGTGTGCCAATTTTAATTTCTATGTCCTCTGAAGTAAACTCCGCCCATGTAAGGGATCACCCTTGCATTGCCGGTCCCAAGCCCGGATAAAGGAGGAGGGTTGTGTTAGGCTTCCGACAGCCAGCGTAAAACTTCGTCGGATTTCTACAACATGGATTACAAAAATTATGAGCATTGCTTTGGGGCGTCCCCGCCTAGCGACGTGCTGCAGAGCCCGAATGCAGTAAGAAATAAGCAAGGGCCACTACATTTTCGCCCAAATGTAGTGAATCAATTGCAGAGAGGGTCCCACATCATGGACGGGTGTGGGTAAAGAAGTTAGTCCCGCTACATTGCCGCCCGAATGTAGTGAAAAATTTTCAGAGAGGGTCTCCGCATTTTGATTATGGACGGATGCGGGGGGTAAGGAAGCTAGTCCTAGATAATAAGATTCGTATTGGTTCTTGGAATATCGGAACATTATCGGGTAAGCTAATGGAGGTGGTAGATACTATGATTCGGAGAAAGATTCATATTCTATGTTTACAAGAGACAAAATGGGTTGGAGAAAAAGCAAAGGAGATAGAGGATACAGGTTTTAAATTATGGTACTCATGTAAAGAAAAGGCCCGAAACGGAGTTGGTATTATCATAAATAAAGATTTAAAGGAGAGTGTATAGACATACAACGATATGGTGACCGAATCATGACATTGAAATTAGTGTTAGGAGTAGAGGTTTTGAATATAGTTTGTGCTTACGCACCCCAAGTAGGACTAGAAGATAGTATAAAGAGTTTTTTGGGAAGAGTTAGATAAGGTGTTTCAAAAGATTCCACAAAGGGAGATGATTTGTTTAGGAGGAGATTTAAATGGACATGTCGGTAAAGAGGCATTAGGATATCAAGGGATTCATAGAAACTTTGGTTATGGGGATATAAACGAGGAAGGTAGGGAGATTTTAAATTTTGCTATGTCATTTGATCTCTTTATAGTCAATACAATCTTCAAAAAACGAGATGAACATTTAATTACTTATAAGAGTGGCTTATCACAAACACAAATTGATTACTTTATTTGTAGAAAAAAAGATAGAGCGTGTTGTAAAGATTGTAAGGTAATTCCAGGAGAAAGCTTAACCACCCAACATCGACTTTTAGTTATGGATTTACAAATAAAAAAATGGACAAAGAAGAAAAGAGTTCATCGAGCTATTCGGACTAAATGGTGGAACCTCAAAAGCGAGAAAGAAGATATATTTAAACAAAAAGTCCTTCAAGGAGATGTTTGGAATTATGTTGGCACACCCTCAGATATGTGGAACAATATGGCTATACATATTAGGAAAGTGGCGAAAGATGTGTTAGGGGTATCTAAGGGAGGTGTACCGGCACAAAAAGAAGCTTGGTGGTGGAGTGAAGTAGTACAAAACAAAATCAAGGCAAAGAGGGCATGTTACAAATTACATTATGCTAAGAAAACTAGTGAAACTTTAGAAGCTTATAAGAAAGCAAAAAAGGAAGCAAAAAAGGCCGTTAGTGAAGCAAAAGCTAAGATTTGGGAGGACTTATATAAAAAATTCAACTCAAAAGAGGGTGAAAGAGATATTTTTAGGATAGTTAGGGATAGAGATAAGAAAACTAAAGATCTTAATTATGTTAGATGCATAAAAGACGAGGATAAAAAAATTCTAGTGGCAAATGATGATATAAGAAATAGATGGAAAAACTATTTTTATAATCTTTTTAATGAAAATAAAGATGTTAGTATTAGTTTAGGAGATTTAGCCAAGTCAGAAAAGTATATAAACCACAATTTCTACCGACGTATTCAAAAGAATGAAGTCAAAGAGGCTCTTAAACATATGAAAAGTGGTAAATCGGTAGGACCAGATAATATTCCTATAGAAGTTTGGAAAATACTAGGAGAAATAGGAATCACTTGGCTCACAAGACTATTTAATGAAATATGGAAAAACCAAAAGATGCCCGAGGAATGGAGAGCAAGTACACTTATACCCGTATATAAGAACAAGGGAGACATTCAAAATTGTGCGAATTATCGAGGTATCAAGTTAATGAGTCATACTATGAAATTATGGGAAAGAATTATCGAACGTAGGTTAAGACAAGTATCAAGTACAACAGAGAACCAATTTGGATTTATGCCAGGTAGATCTACTATTGAAGCGATTCACCTTTTGAGACGTCTTATGGAACATTTTAGAGCAAAAAAGAAAGACCTTCACATGATATTTATTGATCTAGAAAAAGCTTATGATAGGGTACCGAGGGAGGTTCTTTGGAGAACTTTGGAAAAAATAGGCATTCCATTGACATATATTAACCTTATAAGAGACATGTATGATGGTGCAAAAACATGTGTGAGGACCCATGAAGGAACGACAGACTTCTTTGAAGTTAATATTGGGTTACATCAAGGATCAACTTTAAGTCCATACTTATTTATAATGGTGATGGATGAGTTAACAAAACATATTCAAGATGAAGTACCTTGGTGTATGTTATTTGCAGATGACATTGTATTAGTGGAGGAGTCTAAGGAAAAAGTTAATAGAAAATTGGAACTATGGAGAGAAACATTAGAAAACAAAGGCCTCCGACTTAGTAGAACAAAGACAGAATATATGGAATGTAAGTTTGATCATTTGGCTACTTCAGAGGACATAGAAATTAAAATTGGCACACATTGCATTCCCCAAAAGGAAAGTTTTAAATACCTAGGGTCAATTTTTCAAAGTGATGGAAGAATTGATGGAGATGTTACACATAGAATTAATGCTGGTTGGTTAAAATGGAGAGGAGCATCAGGTATTCTTTGTGATAAGAAGATACCATTAAAATTAAAAGGTAAATATTATAGAGCAGCAGTTAGGCCTGCCATGTTTTATGGTTCTGAGTGTTGGGCAGTTAATTATCAACATGTACAAAAGATGTCTGTGACAGAAATGAAGATGTTGAGATGGATGAGTGGTCATACAAGAAAAGACCGTATACATAATGAGGTTATTAGAAACAAATTATGAGTGACACCAATAGAGGATAAAATGAGAGAACATCGTTTAAGATGGTTTGGACATATAAAAAGAAGATCAAAAGAAGAACCTATAAGAAGGTTAGAAAAACTAAATTTGGAAAGTATTAAAAGAGGTAGAGGACGACCACAAAAGTGTTGGAAAGAAACAATAAAGAATGATCTAGCTTATTGGGAGTTAACTGCTAACATGGCACACGATAGAGATCTGTGGAAACAAAGAATCCATATAGCCGACCCCGTCTAGTATGGGAAAAGGCTTAGTTGTTGTTGTTGTTGTTTTTGTTGTTGTTATGTCCTCTGAAGTAACTAAATGATCAAACTTACATTCCATATATTCTGTCTTTGTTCTACTAAGTCGGAGGCCTTTGCTTTCTAATGTTTCTCTCCATAGTTCCAATTTTCTATTAACTTTTTCCTTAGACTCCTCCACTAATACAATGTCATCTCCAAATAACATACACCAAGGTACTTCATCTTGAATATGTTTTGTTAACTCATCCATCACCATTATAAATAAGTATGGACTTAAAGTTGATCCTTGATGTAACCCAATATTAACTTCAAATAAGTTTGTCGTTCCTTCATGAGTCCTCACACATGTTTTTGCACCATCATACATGTCTCTTATAAGGTTAATATATGTCAATGGGATACCTATTTTTTCCAAAGTTCTCCAAAGAACCTCCCTCGGTACCCTATCATAAGCTTTTTCTAGATCAATATATATCATGTGAAGGTCTTTCTTTTTTGCTCTAAAATGTTCCATAAGACGTCTCAAAAGGTGAATCGCTTCAATTGTAGATCTACCTGGCATGAATCCAAATTGGTTCTCTGTTGTACTTGATACTTATCTTAACCTATGTTCGATAATTCTTTCCCATAATTTCATAGTATGACTCATTAACTTGATACCTCGATAATTCGCACAATTTTGAATGTCTCCCTTGTTCTTATATATGGATATAAGTGTACTTGCTCTCCATTCCTTTGGCATCTTTTGGTTTTTCCATATTTCATTAAATAGTCTTATGAGCCAAGTGATTCCTATTTCTCCTAGTATTTTCCAAACTTCTATAGGAATATTATCTGGTCCTACCGATTTACCACCTTTCATATGTTTAAGAGCCTCTTTGACTTCATTCTTTTGAATACGTTGGTAGAAATTGTGGTTTATATACTTTTCTGACTTGGCTAAATCTCCTAAACTAATACTAACATCTTTATTTTCATTAAAAACATTACAAAAATAGTTTTTCATCTATTTTTTATATCATCATTTGCCACTAGAATTTTTTCATCCTCGTCTTTTATGCATCTAACATAATTAAGATCTTTAGTTTTCTTATCTCTAGTCCCAGCTATCCTAAAACTATCTCTTTCACCCTCTTTTGAGTTGAGTTTTTTATATAAGTCCTCCCAAATCTTAGCTTTTGCTTCATTAACGGCCTTTTTCGCTTCCTTTTGCTTTCTTATAAGCTTCTAAAGTTTCACTAGTTTTCTTAACATAATGTAATTTGTAACATGCCCTCTTTGCCTTGATTTTATTTTGTACTACTTCACTCCACCACCAAGCTTCTTTTTGTACCGGTACACCTCCCTTAGATAACCCTAACACATCTTTCGCCACTTTCCTAATATGTATAGCCATATTCTTCCACATATCACAGGGTGTGCCAACATAATTCCAAACATCTCCTTGAAGGACTTTCTGTTTAAATATATCTTCTTTCTCGCTTTTGAGGTTCCACCATTTAGTCTGAATAGCTCGATGCACTCTTTTCTTCTTTGTCCATTTTTTTATTTGTAAATCCATAACTAAAAGTCGATGTTGGGTGGTTAAGCTTTCTCCTGGAATTACCTTACAATCTTTACAACACGCTCTATCTTTTTTTCTACAAATAAAGTAATCAATTTGTGTTTGTGATAAGCCACTCTTATAAGTAATTAAATGTTCATCACGTTTTTTGAAGATTGTATTGACTATAAAGAGATCAAATCTACTACTACAACTAAGCCTTTTCCCATACTAGACGGGGTCGGCTATATAAAGAGATCAAATGCCATAGCAAAATTTAAAATCTCCCTACCTTCCTCGTTTATATCCCCAAAACTAAAGTTTCCATGAATCCCTTGATATCCTAATGCCTCTTTACCGACATGTCCATTTAAATCTCCTCCTAAACAAATCATCTCCCTTTGTGGAATCTTTTGAAACACCTTATCTAACTCTTCCCAAAAAACTGTCTTTATACTATCTTCTAGTCCTACTTGGGGTGCGTAAGCACAAACTATATTCAAAACCTCTGCTCCTAACACTAATTTCAACGTCATGATTCGGTCACCATATCATTGTATGTCTACTACACTCTCCTTTAAATCTTTATTTATGATAATACCAACTCTGTTTCGAGCCTTTTCTTTACATGAGTACCATAATTTAAAACATGTATCCTCTATCTCCTTTGCTTTTTCTCCAACCCATTTTGTCTCTTATAAACATAGAATATAAATCTTTCTCCGAATCATAGTATCTACTACCTCCATTAGCTTACCGGATAATGTTCTGATATTCCAAGAACCAATACGAATCTTATTATCTAGGACTAGCTTCCTTACCCCCCACATCCGTCCATAATCAAAATGCGAAGACCCTCTCTGAAAAATTTTCACTACATTCGGAAGGCAATGTAGCGAGACTAACTTCTTTACCCACACCCGTTCATGATGTGGGAACCCTCTCTGCAATTGATTCACTACATTCAGGCGAAAATGTAGTGGCCCTTGCTTACTTTTTACTGCATTCGGGCTCTGCAGCACGTCGCTAGGCGAGGACGCCCCAAAGCAATGCTCATAATTTTTGTAATCCATGTTATAAAAATCCGATAAAGTTTTACGCTGGCTGTCGGAAGCCTAACACAACCCTCCTCCTTTATCCGGGCTTGGTACCGGCAATGCAAGGGTGATCCCTTACATGGGCGGAGTTAAGGCAAAGGTAATAATTAGAAAATATATATTGTTTGTTGTTGCCTAGTTCTTGACTTCTTTCATAATCTTATTAATAATGAATGCTTGATGTGGCTATATTGCATTTGATATTCTTTATAATTTGAATATTTTTTCTTTACAGGCAAATGCAAAAAGATGCAAAAAGGACAAGAAAGGTGCCATATAACCCGTTGAGTTACAAAAATATTGATATTCTTTATGATTGGGTCGAAGAGAAGGAGCCTCCTATCATTTTTAGGATGAAAATTGGAGGACACTCCAAGCTCAAGCAAAACTTGAGTTGGAGACGATGAAAATGAAGCCGAAGGTGTTGGATCGGCATATCCTATTATAGAAAAAGAAGAGGGAGGAGATGATGATGATGATGATGATGATGATGATGATGGTGATGGTGGTGATCTTGACTATTTTGATTATAATGCTTTTGTTGATTATGATCCATGTTGTGGATGATTGTAATTTATTTTAACTTTTATTTGTAACTTTGTAACTTTGATTTATGATCCTAATAGTAAATGCCTAATGTAATGGATTCTATGGATTATGGAATATGGAATTATATTTATGGATGCTTGTAGCCTTGTTATGGAGATATTTTTGTTATAGTATGAATGCTTCTTCATTTTGTTATACATGTTTTGTTCATTAATTTTAATTTTTGAATTTTTTTAATTAAAAAAAACTGTGTATCATACCTTAACATACGATACGATATGATACGATACAGCCGTATCGGTGCCCAGTGCGATATGAGCACCAATACGGTTTTTACAACATTGATATATACCGACCTTAACGCTCCCCCTTAGGTTAGGAGGAAAATATCAATGAGTCTCATCTTTCTCAGAATCTCTTAGAGACTTCCTCTACTCATTAATAGCTTTTTATTGAGTATATCAGCTACTTGGTGTTGTGTTCCAATACAGATATGAATGGCTTTTCAACCTTTTTAATAAAATGGTAGTCTATACTATGTGCTTGGTTCTTTCGTAATACACAGGATTACAAGCAACCTCTACAGCTTCTTTGTTTTCACAAAGAAGCAATACATGAGTTTCCACTTCTTGGCCTAGTTCTCATGAGCCTTAGGACAACCATTTACACATTTCTAGCCATATATTGGCTTTTTTGCTTGGCCTACAGACTACTGATTGCTTCTTGCATAAACTTAAATTCCCACCAACTAAGGTAAAATATCGACACAGATTTTCTATCTTATAGAGAATGTGGTCAATCTACATTTTTACTGGTAAGTGGTTCTCGTCAGCATCCATGGAAAGAGAATTCTTTCCATTCTCCCTCTGTCCCTAGCTATGTAAGCACCAATTGAAGCCACTTCATGCTCGTAAGAGTCCTCTCACCTCCATTCCATGTGTGTGACTCCAACTACGAGAAATAGTGGAGAAATGAAGGTCTTTAGGTGATTTTCGGTAAGTTCTTTCTTTAAGTTTTCCTTTCATTTATGTGTGTATTGTTAAGGTCGCGGATATTGACAAGGCTTTTGGGAGAAAGGATCGAAGAATAGGCTTGGGCTGTTTCATGTGGGTAATCGGCAAAAAGGAGTCCCAAGGGAAACCACCTCATTAATAGTAATCCCTAATTTCATGGATTTCAGTTGTTACATGTAACCTGTTCCCTATCCCTCTGAAATCTTACATAAAAAGACAAATAAATTCTTTGTAAAATTCTGTCATGACACATTATCTAGAATCATATAATTATTGAACGTAGAAACAATTAGAGAAAACTAGAATTAGTTACTATACCTGCGGTAGTCAAACAAAGAATCCATGTAGCCGACCCCGTCTAGTATGGGAAAAGGCTTAGTTGTTGTTGTTGTTGTACCTGCGGTAGTCATCTTTTGATTTCATAATGTTATTTTGATTGATTAAATCAGTGTTATCCGTATCGCATCGTATCGTACGATACGGTGCGATACGTATCATATCATGTAGGTAAGTGTATCGTTATTAACAACTTATCGCACCGTATCATGCGATACGGTGCGTTGGGACCCTTATAAAGGGTCCTCGGCCGACCGAAACCCATGATTTTTCGCGGGTTTCCTCTCTCCTTTTGGGTTCCTCAAGCTCTCTAAGAGTCAGTTTTCACCTCCTTGGTATTCGAAACTCTAAAATCGTGCCCTACGGTGTCCGTGCAAGCCTCCAAACTCGGATTTAGGTATATTTTTAATGTTTTTTCTACTTTTTTCTTTTATATTTGTTGTTTTTTGTGTTATTTCGTTTATTTTTTTTTTAATGACAAAATATTAAGTTATTAAGTGTGTGTATACGATTTTTATTGCATTCATGAAGTGGGAGACACTCCATTTGAGTGTTATTTGAAGATTGGGGGATTTACGAAGTGCTTTTATTTTAAGATTTTTGTTTGAATTAAAGTACTCCATTGAGATGTCAGGAAGGGGTGGTAGAGACTCCCATTATCGGTCTGATGATCTGGCATGATAGTGGGGTATACCAGTTGAGGGTTTCAGGTTAAAGATTAGATACTTATTTTGTGAAAAAGTGGTTAGTGGTGAAATTTCAAGGTTGAAACATCACCTAACAGGAACCAGGAAAGAAGTTGCTTCATGCACAGGCAGAGTTAGAAGTGTGCCAGAAGGTATTAATTGGCAATGCCTGCAGATGATTGAGAGAATACAGGAAAGGAGACAACAAAAGGATGATTTCCAGATATGTGAAGATGTTGATGATGCTACTGCCACTAGAGTTGGATTCACTGATAGTTTGCCTTCAGATGCTAGAACAGAGATTGGTAGCAGCAATTCACGAACACCTAGCAGGGGAAAGAGGGTTGCAACTGAAGACTTTGGAGGTGGCAGAAGAGGAAGTTTAAGAAGGAGTAGAGGAAGAGCTTCTTCTACCATACATTCGTTCTTTCCTCCTTCCACTACACCTAGTGCTCAACCTGAAATTCGTGTTGCTATAGCTTCAGAACAACTGCATGATCAGGCAAACCTTGCAGTGGGAAGATGGTTTTATGATGCATGCATTCCATTTAATGCAGCAAACAGTTTCCATTTTCAAGCAATGGCAGATGCAATTGCTAACATTGGTCCAGGATACAGGATGCCCTCTTATCAGAAGTTGAGAGGGAAGATATTAGATCAGACCGTCATTGAAGTGCAACAATATTGTTCGACTTTGAGACAATCGTGGAAGGAAACGAGATGCACTATCATGACAGATGGATGGACCGATAGCCGAGGAAGGATATTGCTAAACTTTCTTGTATATTGTCCTAAAGGACTCATGTTTTTTAGATCTCTAGATATGTCAGAGGGGAGGCATACTGCAGAGATCCTATGACAGGAATTTGATAAGGTTATAAAGGAGGTTGGACTAGAGAATGTAGTCCAATTGATTACATATAATGCAGCTAACTACAAAGCAGTTGGGAAGGAGTTAGCTAATATTTATGGGACTTTCTACTGGACACCATGTGCAGCCCATTGTTTAGATTTCATCCTCGAAGACATTGGTGAGATGGATGAAATAAAGGCAGCAATTGAGTGTTGCCAAGATATTACAAAATTCATTTACAACCATGCATTTGTTTTGTGTATGATGAGGAGATATACAGAAGGTGCAGAGCTTCTTCGCACAGTTGCAACTCAGTTCGCAACAAACTTCTTATCTATACAGAGTATTGTGAGACAGAAGCAAGCTTTGAAGAGAATGTTCTCCTCAAATGAGTGGCAACAATTTGCAGAGTTGCCTCAAAACAGAAGAAATAGAAAGTTAAATGAGATTGCAGAAATAGTTTTTAGAAGTTTATTTTGGAATGCATGTGTCAGATTATTGAAAATTACTTGTCCTTTAGTGAAAGTTTTGAGATTGGCTTGCAACGAGGAGAAATCAACCATCTATGGGCTACCTTTATGAAGCCATGGACAGGGCAAAAGAAGCCATCAGAAATAACTTTAATAGAAAAAAGAGAGATTATGTGCCCGTGTGGAAAATAATTGATAGTAGATGGAATAAACAATTGCATCAGCCTATTTATGCAGTAGCCTACTATTTAAACCCATCATTCAGGTACTCAGCAACCTTCAAAAGGGACGGTGAGGTTAATCGAGGAATCATTGAATATATCGACAGATTAGTCCCTGATGAGAGCACAGCAGATGCGATACATCGAGAGATGGAGATATATAATAATGCTCTTCACTTAATGGGTTTGCATGTTGCAATTCGCAACCGCACTACGATGCGTCTAGGTAAATTGTTTATTTTCATATTTAAGTTTCATCTTACATTACTGTGGATTATGTCTCTAATGTTTATCGTTTTCTACAGATGTTTGGTGGAACAGGTTTGGAACTGATTGTCCAAACCTTAGAGATTTTGCAGTGAGACTCTTAAGTCAAACCTGTAGTGCAACAGGTTGTGAAAGAAATTGGAGTGTTTTTTAACACATCCATACAAAGAAGCGCAACAGGTTGAAACACAAAAGACTAAATGATTTAGTTTATATTCGTTGTAACATGCGCCTTCGTTTGTCGCAACAGGTTGGAACGCAACAGTCTTCAATTGTTAATATTATTTACTAATTGTTTATCTTTGTTTGTCATAGACAATTAAAAAAAGTAAATAGAGAAGAAAGTCAGTTTGATCCAATAAGTTTGGATAATTTTGATATATTAGAAGATTGGGTTATGGAAGACACTGAAGAAAATGCCCTCCTAACTGAAGAAGACGTTGCTTGGATTAATTTGGAAGGAGCACAACAACATCAAGGAGATTTTCCAAGAAGAAGGTGTCGCTGATGATGATGAGGAGGATCTGTAACAAGGAGAAGATGAAGATTATTTAGTTGATGATCCTGATTATAATTTGTAAAATGTAACTATGTCTGTAATCTGTATTTCATTTTTTGGATTCAAAATATGTAAATTTGGATGCAATTGTTCAATGTTGAATGCTCAATCTGTACTAAACTTACAGTATATGAATTTAAAGCAATTACCAGATTTTTCCTGAATTTTTCTTGAGTTTTTTTTTTATTTTTTTCGGATTTTTACTAATTTTTATTGATTTTTAATTAATTTTTGTATTATTTTAATATTAAAGTACGATACGATACGATACGATACGCCCGTATCGTGGAGCCCAGCGATACACGATACGATACGCGTCAGACAACACTGGATTAAATCGAAGTTCCTTCAATAATTCTGCTTTTTGTGGAATATCATGAACACTTCCTATGGGTTGAAGTTGAACTTCTATTTTGAAGCACAGATAGAATGGTAAGACATTTAAGAAGTTTGACTCTTTGTTGGGTTATAAAAGCCCACATTCTGAAGATCTCTCCCCTCTCTGGGATATAATATTTATTGCAATAATTTGACAGTTGGCTCATTATTGATGTATGTAAACAAATAACTCCCTCTACTAAAAATAGGTTGGAGCACTTGTATGCCTAATCTAGCTAATGCGTCATTTCTCTGGTAGAGTTTCAAAAAGTCAAGAAACACACCTTTTCCTCTTAATTTTAGTGTAACCACAAATTTTTAGTCATAATTTTAGCCATAGTGGATTGGCAGAGAGGCTCTTAAACATATGAAGAGTGGTAAATCGGTAGGACCAGATAATATTCCTATAGAAGTTTGGAAAATAGTAGGACCAGATAATATAAGAAATAGATGGAAAAACTATTTTTATAATCTTTTTAATGAAAATAAAGATGTTAGTATTAGTTTAGGAGATTTAGCCAAGTCAGAAAAGTATATAAACCACAATTTCTAACGACGTATTCAAAAGAATGAAGTCAAAGAGGCTCTTAAACATATGAAGAGTGGTAAATCGGTAGGACCAGATAATATTCCTATAGAAGTTTGGAAAATACTAGGAGAAATAGGAATCACTTGGCTCACAAGACTATTTAATGAAATATGGAAAAACCAAAAGATGCCCGAGGAATGGAGAGCAAGTACACTTATACCCGTATATAAGAACAAGGGAGACATTCAAAATTGTGCGAATTATCGAGGTATCAAGTTAATGAGTCATACTATGAAATTATGGGAAAGAATTATCGAACGTAGGTTAAGACAAGTATCAAGTACAACAGAGAACCAATTTGGACTTATGCCAGGTAGATCTACTATTGAAGCGATTCACCTTTTGAGACGTCTTATGGAACATTTTAGAGCAAAAAAGAAAGACCTTCACATGATATTTATTGATCTAGAAAAAGCTTATGATAGGGTACCAAGGGAGGTTCTTTGGAGAACTTTGGAAAAAAGAGGTATCCCATTGACATATATTAACCTTATAAAAGACATGTATGATGGTCCAAAAACATGTGTGAGGACTCATGAAGGAACGAGAGACTTCTTTGAAGTTAATATTGGGTTACATCAAGGATCAACTTTAAGTCCATACTTATTTATAATGGTGATGGATGAGTTAACAAAACATATTCAAGATGAAGTACCTTGGTGTATGTTATTTGCAGATGACATTGTATTAGTGGAGGAATCTAAGGAAAAAGTTAATAGAAAATTGGAACTATGGAGAGAAACATTAGAAAACAAAGGCCTCCGACTTAGTAGAACAAAGACAGAATATATGGAATGTAAGTTTGATCATTTGGCTACTTCAGAGGACATAGAAATTAAAATTGGCACACATTGCATTCCCCAAAAGGAAAGTTTTAAATACCTAGGGTCAATTTTTCAAAGTGATGGAAGAATTGATGGAGATGTTACACATAGAATTAATGCTGGTTGGTTAAAATGGAGAGGAGCATCAGGTATTCTTTGTGATAAGAAGATACCATTAAAATTAAAAGGTAAATATTATAGAGCAGCTGTTAGGCCTGCCATGTTTTATGGTTCTGAGTGTTGGGCAGTTAATCATCAACATGTACAAAAGATGTCTGTGACAGAAATGAAGATGTTGAGATGGATGAGTGGTCATACAAGAAAAGACCGTATACATAATAAGGTTATTAGAAACAAATTAGGAGTGGCACCAATAGAGGATAAAATGAGAGAACATCGTTTAAGATGGTTTGGACATATAGAAAGAAGATCAAAAGAAGAACCTGTAAGAAGGTTAGAAAAACTAAATTTGGAAAGTATTAAAAGAGGTAGAGGACGACCACAAAAGTGTTGGAAAGAAACAATAAAGAATGATCTAGCTTATTGGGAGTTAACTGCTAACATGGCACACGATAGAGATCTGTGGAAACAAAGAATCCATGTAGCCGACCCCGTCTAGTATGGGAAAAGGCTTAGTTGTTGTTGTTGTTGTAGTGGATTGGCAGAGAGGGACAATCCCCTGTTGGGGTAGCTTGTGAGTGGAAACAACCATGAGCAGCATGAATCAAGAGACAAACACTGTGGGATACATGGGCAAAACCAGACACAGTGGGGCATTGGGTTGTGTATTGTTTGGCTCGACAACATGTATAAGTATCCTCCAAGACAGAATGTGCCACAGTGGATCGGGTTAGTCGATTGGGTCTGAATTTGGTATTAACTCGATCATTCAGTATTTTAGACATGATTTGATCCAAAGTGTCATATCCCCATCCACAGTCTCTAAGTGAGTCTAGTCTAAGTCAAGCTCAATTAGAATGGTCCAATTTCATAAGCTTTGTGACCACAAGTCAAAGCCAAGTTTATAGGCTCATGTAACATGTAATGCATTGACCAAAGCCTATAATAGAGCAAATAACTCCCTGAAATCTCTTCATTTGCAAAGTCAGGCAGGATTGGCACGTACATTCAACACCATTGTCATTCCCTACATCAAGGTTATGCCTTGTGAAACAAGCCAATAACTACTACTTACAGCTCTAGTAGCTGCTACCTTTCCACCTTCTAGTATATATAGTGTTATATGGAATAAATCCAATATGAGTTATTTATTTCATTTATGGACAAGAGAGAAATGAGAGGGAAGAGAGAAGAAAGGCAGCTCTTACTAGACGTCAGCGTGGGATTCAAAATAGTAGGCACTTTACATAGCCTATAGTCAAACACCTTACATAAATAATAAACATCTTGCAGGAAAAATATTGCATACCCTGCTTCATACTGAGTTCTTCTACTTAATGAGCACGAAATGGGTCGTGGAGTGCCTTTTTCCGAAAGAAAAGCAAAGAATTCTGACTCATATGTAGGTTGCCCAACTTCCCTTTTGACTTCTAATCAATATGAACCTAAGGTGACATATTAGGCTTGAAAGACATGCACAAGGATTGAATAAATCAAGGGAAGACTTATGAGTTCATCCAAGTGAGGATCAAGGTGCTTACATGAACTTTCCCAATGCACTCAAGGTGGATCACAAGGACATATCCTCAAGAAGCCATCAAATGATAATTGGTTCACAATGAATCTCCCTCAACATCAAGGACCAAATTAACTCCCAGGGGAGCAAGAATAGATGTTGTGCATATTGCTTGTTTACATCTATAAATACCCCTTCTACTTCCATTTGGAGGATTTTATGAAATGAAACGAATTGGCCTTTGGTTATCTCTACAGCCTACTCTAGAATCATTAGAATTCCCTAGATTGGGTGAAAGAGAAATCTCATAGATTGGGCTGGCTAGGATCTCCTACCTAGTTCTCTCTCCTTCCGTTCATTCTCTCTTTCATACCATTTAAACTCACATAACTATCTCTTGCCTATACAAACTGGGAGTTGACCTTCCACACACAAATACACTCTCTCACATCATGTTACTGTAAATATTTGTTGATACGTGAATGTTGAATCGGCCAGAGTACAAATCGTCAAAATGTTGGTGGAATCACCAAGATATCATAGCATCCAAATATGGATGTCGCAAGTCAAGAATGCAACAAGAGTCGAGAGAGAGAGAGAGTCAAATCACGAATCAAAGGTTGCACTATACAACTTAATTTATTGATGGAGTAGAGCTCTTATTTATAGAGCAAAATGGTAAAAGAATACAACATAGAGAGAGAAACTAGAGAAGGGCTAGCCATTGGAAGCAGCCTGGCCTCCAATAGCTATGGCAAATAGCAACAATCACGGGCCCTAATAACCCATGATCCTATTACATTTAACACCTCTCCTCAAACTTATGGTGTATATACCAAAAGTTTGTCTCATAGGAAATGAAATTGAGGAGCAGAAAGAGATTTGGTGAAGAAGTCGGCTAATTGCATTTCTGACGTGACAGACTGATCTTTTTCTATAAGCATTCTTCACGAACAAAGTGACAGTCCATTTCAATATGCTTTGTTTATTGATGAAAGTTGTTGTTAGAAGCAATGTACATACATTTTTATTATCAAAGAACATAGTGGCAGGTTGTTGAAGAGAAATACCCATATCTTTTAAAACTACCATAATTCAAGAAATCTTTGTAGTAGCAGTAGCCATGGCTCGGTATTCTGCTTCGATAGATGAGAGTGATACCTTCTGCTACTTCTTACATTTCCATGAGATGAGTGATTCACCTAAAAAAATATAAAAACCAATCGTAGAATATCTGTTGTTGACATCTTCGCCCCTGTCTGCATCAGTATACATAGATAAATCAAAAGACGAGGAAAAAGTTAAGAGTGCCTCCTTATTTGCAGAACTTTTCACATATCTAATAATTCTCATAAGAACACTCATATCAACAGTGATAAGTGCTTGCTGAAATTGACTAGTTGTATGTACTGCATGAGAAATATCAGGATGAGTAATAGTAAGATAGGTAAGAGCACTTATTAGTTGTCTGTAGGGAGTGGGGTCTTCTAATTTTTCTCCATCAGTTGATCTTAACTTAGTACCAAGAACTTCACGAGTATCAACTATCTTGTTGTCAGTGATACCAGAGCTTTCAATTACATCAGTTGCAAATTTAGTTTGAAACATAAAATAGCCACGATTGTTTCTAACAATCTCAATACCCAAAAAATAATTAAGAAGACCTAAATCTTTCATATCAAATTCTTCATGAAGGTTATATTTAACCTCGACAATCCCTGCTTCATCACTCCCAGTGATGATCATATCATCCACATAGAAGAGTAAAATAACAATACATTCATCTGTCTTTCGTACAAACAAAGTAGTATCCGTATAATAATATATAAAGTTGTGTAAATGCATGAATTTTTCAAATTGATCAAACCAAGCCTTGGGGGGCTTGTTTCAAGCCATATAATGCCTTTTTTAGTTTAAGAACATGATCCTGAAGAATATTAAATCTAAGAGGAGGAGTCATATAAACATATTTAGTTAGATATCCATTCAAAAAGTGATTTTTAACATCAAGTTGATACACATCCTAATTTTAAATAGTACTAAGGGTTATGAGAATTCTAATAGTAGTTATTCTAGCAACAGTAGCAAAAGCTTCATAGTCAATTCCATGCTCTTAAACATAACCTTTTGCTATCAGTCTAGCCTTATATCTTTTAATATTACCATTGCTATGAATTTTGATCTTATAAACCCAACGACATCCTATAACCTTTTTATCCTTAGGTTTAGGTACAATAGTCCCACGCTCTCTATGTCTTCTAGTATAATGAAGTAGAAAGGGTTCTATAATTGGTTATGTGTCAAGAGTTTCATCAGGGATATCAATTGTATTATGAGAAATATCATGATGAACTTCTGAGTCACTATCATCGTCTTTCTCTAAATTGAAAAAATCCTGTGAAAAGGATGTTTTATTATTTTCAAAAGATCTACACTTATAGTAGTAGTCATTTTCAAAAAACTTTACATCTTTAGAAAGATACAATTTATCATTAATAAAATCAAAATATCCATAACCTTTTTTGTTAATCCCATAACCAAGAAATACACATTAAATGACCATGGGAGATAATTTACCATTTTTGTCCGTATAAACGAAGCATTTGCACCCAAAGACTCAAAGCATTTCATAAAAAAGAGGTAAATTATTATATAATTTTTTGTTAATCCCATAACCAAGAAATATACATTAAATGACCATGGGAGATAATTTATCATTTTTGTCCGTATAAACGAAGCATTTGCACCCAAAGACTCTAAGTCTTTCATAATAAAGAGATAGATTATATAATTTTTTAAAAGGAAAAGATTTTCAAGACTAGTTGAAGGCATTCTATTAATAAGGTATACAACAGTAAGAGTGACTTATGCCCATAAGAACTTAGGAACATTGCTAGCAATTAACAGAGTTCTAAAAGTTTCTATAATGTGCCTATGTTTTCTTTCAGAAGTCATTTTATTGTGGAGTTTTGGTGCAAGATTTTTTATATAATATTCCATTGGTTTCAATAAATTTTTGAAAATCATTTGAAAAGTATTCTCCTCCCGAATCGGACCTAAAAATTTTAATGGTGAAATCAAATTGATTTGTTACTATACAACAACAACAACTAAGCCTTTTCCCATACTAGACAGGGTCGGCTACATGGATTCTTTGTTTCCACAGATCCCTATCATGTGCCATGTTAGCAGTTAACTCCCAATAAGCTAGATCATTCTTTATTGTTTCTTTCCAACACTTTTGCGGCCGTTCTCTACCTCTTTTAATACTTTCCAAATTTAGTTTTTCTAACCTTCTCAGAGGTTCTTCTTTTGATCTTCTTTCTATATGTCCAAACCATCTTAAATGATGTTCTCTCATTTTATCCTCTATTTGTGCCACTCCTAATTTGTTTCTAATAACCTCATTATGTATATGGTCTTTTCTTGTATGACCACTCATCCATCTCAACATCTTCATTTCTGTCACAGACATCTTTTGCACATGTTGATGATTAACTGCCCAACACTCAGAACCATAAAACATGGCAGGCCTAATTGCTGCTCTATAATATTTACCTTTTAATTTTAATGGTATCTTCTTATCACAAAGAATACCTGATGCTCCTCTCCATTTTAACCAACCAGCATTAATTCTATGTGTAACATCTCCATCAATTCTTCCATCACTTTGAAAAATTGACCCTAGGTATTTAAAACTTTCCTTTTGGGGAATGCAATGTGTGCCAATTTTAATTTCTATGTCCTCTGAAGTAGCCAAATGATCAAACTTATCAAATACCTCTGATTTATGTTTTAAAAGATATATCTAGGTAAAACGAATAAATTCATCTATAAATATTACATAATATTGGACTCCTCCTATGAAAACAATAGGAGCAGGACCCCAAACGTCAGAATGTATTAAATCAAAAGCTTTGCTTGGTACATAATTTATTTTTCCAAAAGAAAGATGATGCATCTTTCTAAGAACACATTCTTTATAATCAAATTTTTGTTCCTCAATTTTTTTCAACAAAGGAAAATTACATAGATTTTGCATATCCAAATGTCCAAGCCGTTTATCCCAAAGAGTAGCATCATGGGCTATATTATAAAACTTTGGCATAAATAAACAATCCATTTTGTATAGTCCACTTTTTCTATAGCCTTGACCAATCACCTTCTTCGATAGGTGATCCTACACCACACAATACGTGATAAGTGACCATATAATCAACAACAACATACAACAACAACAACTAAGCCTTTTTCCATACAAGACGGGGTCGGCTACATGGATTCTTTGTTTCCACAGATCCCTATCGTGTGCCATGTTAGCAGTTAACTCCCAATAAGCTAGATCATTCTTTATTGTTTCTTTCCAACACTTTTGTGGTCGTCCTCTACCTCTTTTAATACTTTCCAAATTTAGTTTTTCTAACCTTCTTACAGGTTCTTCTTTTGATCTTCTTTCTATATGTCCAAACCATCTTAAACGATCTTCTCTCATTTTATCCTCTATTGGTGCCACTCCTAATTTGTTTCTAATAACCTCATTATGTATACGGTCTTTTCTTGTATGACCACTCATCCATCTCAACATCTTCATTTATGTCACAGACATCTTTTGTACATGTTGATGATTAACTGCCCAACACTCATAACCATAAAACATGGCAGGCCTAATTGCTGCTCTATAATATTTACCTTTTAATTTTAATGGTATCTTCTTATCACAAAGAATAGTTGATGCTCCTCTCCATTTTAACCAACTAGCATTAATTCTATGTATAACATCTCCATCAATTCTTCCATCACTCTGAAAAATTGACTCTAGGTATTTAAAACTTTCCTTTTGGGGGATGCAATGTGTGCCAATTTTAATTTCTATGTCCTCTGAGGTAACCAAACGATCAAACTTACATTCCATATTTCTGTCTTTGTTCTACTAAGTCAGAGGCCTTTGCTTTCTAATGTTTCTCTCCATAGTTCCAATTTTCTATTAACTTTTTCCTTAGACTCCTCCACTAATACAATGTCATCTCCAAATAACATACACCAAGGTACTTCATCTTGAATATGTTTTGTTAACTCATCCATCACCATTATAAATAAGTATGGACTTAAAGTTGATCCTTGATATAACCCAATATTAACTTCAAATAAGTTTGTTGTTCCTTCATGAGTCCTCACACATGTTTTTGCACCATCATACATGTCTCTTATAAGGTTAATATATGTCAATGGCATACCTCTTTTTTCCAAAGTTCTCCAAAGAACCTCCCTCGGTACCCTATCATAAGTTTTTTCTAGATCAATAAATATCATGTGAAGGTCATTCTTTTTTGTTCTAAAATGTTCCATAAGACGTCTCAAAAGGTGAATCGCTTCAATAGTAGATCTGTCTGGCATGAATCCAAATTGGTTCTCTGTTGTACTTGATACTTGTCTTAACCTACGTTCGATAATTCTTTCCCATAATTGCATAGTATGACTCATTAACTTGATACCTCGATAATTCGCACAATTTTGAATGTCTCCCTTGTTCTTATATATGGGTATAAGTGTACTTGCTCTCCATTCCTCAGGCATCTATTGGTTTTTCCATATTTCATTAAATAGTCTTGTGAGCCAAGTAGTGATTCCTATTTCTCCTAGTATTTTCCAAACTTCTATAGGAATATTATTTGGTCCTACCGATTTACCACCCTTCATATGTTTAAGAGCCTCTTTGACTTTATTCTTTTGAATACGTCGGTAGAAATTGTGGTTTATATACTTTTCTGACTTGGCTAAATCTCCTAAACTAATACTAACATCTTTATTTTCATTAAAAATATTATAAAAATAGTTTTTCCATCTATTTCTTATATCATCATTTGCCACTAGAATTTTTTCATCCTCGTATTTTATGCATCTAACATAATTAAGATCTTTAGTTTTCTTATCTCTAGCCCTAGCTATCCTAAAAATATCTCTTTCACCCTCTTTTGAGTTGAGTTTTTTTAAATAAGTCCTCCCAAATCTTAGCTTTTGCTTCACTAACGGCCTTTTTCGCTTCCTTCTTTGCTTTCTTATAAGCTTCTAAAGTTTCACTAGTTTTCTTAGCATAATATAATTTGTAACATGCCCTCTTTGCCTTGATTTTATTTTGTACTACTTCACTCCACCACCAAGCTTCTTATTGTACCGGTACACCTCCCTTAGATACCCCTAACTCATCTTTCGCCACTTTCCTAATATGTATAGCCATATTCTTCCACATATCACAGGGTGTGCCAACATAATTCCAAACATCTCTTTGAAGGACTTTCTGTTTAAATATATCTTCTTTCTCGCTTTTGAGGTTCCACCATTTAGTCTGAATAGCTCGATGCACTCTTTTCTTCTTTGTCCATTTTTTTATTTGTAAATCCATAACTAAAAGTCGATGTTGGGTGGTTAAGCTTTCTCCTAGAATTACCTTACAATCTTTACAACACGCTCTATCTTTTTTTCTACAAATAAAGTAATCAATTTGTGTTTGTGATAAGCCACTCTTATAAGTAATTAAATGTTCATCTCATTTTTTGAAGATTGTATTGACTATAAAGAGATCAAATGCCATAGCAAAATTTAAAATCTCCCTACCTTCCTCGTTTATATCCCCAAAACTAAAGTTTCCATGAATCCCTTGATATCCTAATGCCTCTTTACCGACATGTCCATTTAAATCTCCTCCTAAACAAATCATCTCCCTTTGTGGAATCTTTTGAAACACCTTATCTAACTCTTCCCAAAAAACTGTCTTTATACTATCTTCTAGTCCTACTTGGGGTGCGTAAGCACAAACTATATTCAAAACCTCTGCTCCTAACACTAATTTC
Organism: Brasenia schreberi; assembly: GCA_036023115.1. Classification (NCBI taxonomy): domain Eukaryota; kingdom Viridiplantae; phylum Streptophyta; class Magnoliopsida; order Nymphaeales; family Cabombaceae; genus Brasenia; species Brasenia schreberi. Next base: position 18,892,926 of record JAYKKT010000075.1, on the reverse strand, counting down.
AACGTCATGATTCGGTCACCATATCATTGTATGTCTACTACACTCTCCTTTAAATCTTTATTTATGATAATACCAACTCTGTTTCGAGCCTTTTCTTTACATGAGTACCATAATTTAAAACATGTATCCTCTATCTCCTTTGCTTTTTCTCCAACCCATTTTGTCTCTTATAAACATAGAATATAAATCTTTCTCCGAATCATAGTATCTACTACCTCCATTAGCTTACCGGATAATGTTATGATATTCCAAGAACCAATACGAATCTTATTATCTAGGACTAGCTTCCTTACCCCCCACATCCGTCCATAATCAAAATGCGAAGACCCTCTCTGAAAAATTTTCACTACATTCGGACGGCAATGTAGCGAGACTAACTTCTTTACCCACACCCGTCCATGATGTGGGAACCCTCTCTGCAATTGATTCACTACATTCAGGCGAAAATGTAGTGGCCCTTGCTTACTTTTTACTGCATTCGGGCTCTGCAGCACGTCGCTAGGCGGGGACGGCCCAAAGCAATGCTCATAATTTTTGTAATCCATGTTATAAAAATCAGATAAAGTTTTACGCTGGCTGTCGGAAGCCTAACACAACCCTCCTCCTTTATCCGGGCTTGGGACCGACAATAAAAGGATAATCCCTTACATGGGCGGAGTTGATAAGTGACTATATAATCATTATCACAAATTTGAGCAATTGAAAGTAGTTTTAAATTAAGTTTTACATTTTGAATTTTAAAATCATCTTTTTTAAAATACCTAATTTTTTAAATTTGAGGCTTTGTACCACGGCCATAAACATATGTTTTCCAATGATGTCTTGAGAATTATTTAAAGATTTGTCACAATGGGTCATACGAAAACAAACACCAGAGTCTAAGAACCAAAACATAATTTCCAGAAATGCTTGCCTTTTTTTTAAACATTTCTTCTATGTACGCTTTGATGTTGGTAGGCAACACTCCTCCAACCTTATCCTCTACGACTCTCACGTTTCCATATTTCTTTCGAAGAAAGGATAAGTAGTTTTGACATGACCACTTTCCTTGCAATAATGGCATATTGTATCTTTGTTCGGCCATGGTCCTGTGGGCTTTTTGTTTGCTCCTTCTCTTTGTCCTTCGAAGTTTTTCACATGAGAAAGCTTATATGTCTTCATATTTTCTCCCGACTTGAAGGCATCAAGAATAGTTTCTTTTGTTATATTTATGTTTTTTAATCTATTTCCTTGATAATTAGATCGGCCAAAAAGGAGTCTCCCTTTGGTCTAGGTTTTCTATGTATTAGGTTGGATCTAATATTTTCAAATTCATCCCTTAATCCGCGCATAAACAAAAAGAAATATTGGTTGTCTAAAAACTCTTGAAATTCATCCATTTTTTGAAATTTTCCAAATTTATCAAAACTTCTTAGTTAAGTCCATAACTCAAAAAACTTAGTGTGATATTCTCTAATGCTTACATTCTCTTGTTTAAGCGTTATCATTCTTTCTATTAAATCAATTTAAAAAACAAAATTATTTTGAGAGTCGATCTTTTTTAAATACTCCCAAGTTTCAAAACCACTTTCGAAAACACTAATTTTATTTCTAAGTTTTTCATCCACATTTTGACTAATTATCGAAGTTATTTTTGCATTCATCTTTTCTCAAGTTTTTAAATCTTTCTTGTATTCTTCTTGAGCTTTGAAAATATCATCATCATCTAAATCTTTAATGTCTAAGATAGGTTCTTGAATTGTCAAGTCAATGTAATCCCAAAAGTCTTGACAAAAAATACTTTTCATAGTTCTTGCCCAACTTTGATAGCATTTTGGGTTAAGAATATATTTAAAAGACTCATTTTTGCTTTCCATTTTAAACAACAATCAAAGGTCTTAGTGTTACCTCAAGTTTGGAGTGATTTTACGAACTTTACAATCTTGGTACACTTCCCGATGTGCTCGAATTCTTCAAAACAAGACTTTGATACCATGTAAATATTTGTTGATACGTGAATGATAGAATCAGCCAAAGTGCAAATCGTCTAAATGTTAGTGGAATCGCCAAGATATCAAAGCATCCAAATATGGATGTCGCAAATCAAGAATGCAACAAGAGTCAAGAGAGAGAGCCATATCACGAATCAAAGGTTGTACTAGACAACTTAATTTATTGATGGAGTAGAGCTCTTATTTAAAGAGCAAAATGGTGGAAGAATACAACATAAAGAGAGAGGAACTAGAGAAGGGTTAGCCGTTGGAGGCACCATGGCCTCCAACAGCTATGGCAAATACCCAACAGTCACGAGCCCTAATGGCCCGTGATCCTATTACATTTAACAGTTACCCCTCTTGATATACAAGTATCTCAATTACAATATACATTTATTCACACATATCTCCTTTCCTTTGAGAAATTCAAAGTGGATGAGCTATACAGCTCATGTGTTCTCCCAAGGAATGTTATCAACCGTTTTCTGCTGCAATTGATAATGCTTCTACCACACAGATATGTTACACAATGTTCACCAGATGTCTATGTTTACACTAATATAGCTGAATCTTCTAGATCAGAGTAAGACATATCTCATCTTCACTAGTTATCCAGACGTTGATCATGATACTGATAAGTAAATAAATGGAAATCATGATACAGCATCATTTGCTTACTGTTTTTGGATCTATATGTATTTCAGCAGAATCAATTAAGCAGAACCATTACCTGTTGAGGTTACCTGTATCATCCTCGTTACTTTTTCATCATAACATCTAAAAGGTTCTTAGCATATCAATGGTAATAACTTTCGGAGCACTAAATGCTATCAGTTCAGCAGAGGAGCAACAACAGCTTCTCATGTTTACAGAAGATTGGTATCAGTCTGACACTGAGCAACACGGTGTCTAGAAAGTATGATCACAAACTCATCGATATCTATAGAAATTTAGGTGAATCATATCAATCATTCAGAAGACATGAAAACCAAGGAAGTGTACTTACATTCCTTCGACCATTTAGCCTACCGAGTCTGGAACTAGTGTTAATTATTCGAGCCCCAGAAGATGATCTTAGCAGTGGCAGCATAGTTTCAGTCATACGCTTAGTGCCAAAATAGTTTGTCTCAATCACTCTCTCAGCGAATTCCACAGAATTGTCTGATCCAACATTGAAATTAACACCTGCGTTATTGATCTGCATGTAGCAAGACACATCAAAGGGATGGGCTATAGACATAAAATGATGAAAAGACCATATTAGATTATAAGGCTTCAGCAGTAACACAGTAATTATGCCATTCAGAACACCAATTGACTAGAGAAAGGAAATACGATGAACACCAGGGACTCTTTACTGTCATACATCATAAATAACCATCAACTATAGTAGAAGAAGGAAATGTATCTGTAAGATTTGGTCACCCATACTCATGCATATTAGCTTTATTAATGGTTATCCTCACTGAATAATATAACAACAACAACAGCTAAGCCTTTTCCATACTAGATGGAGTCAGCTGCATGGATTCAGTTTCCGTAGAGCCCAATGGTATGCCATGCTAGCAGTTAACTCAACATAAGCTAAATCATTCTTTATTATTTCCTTTCAACACTTCTGTGGTCTTCCTCTTTTTCCTTTAACATTTTCACCAACGAGTTTCTTATACTTCTTACCAAAGCTCCCTTTGATCATCTTTTTATATGTCAAAACCATCTTAAACATTTTTTCCTTATTTTATAATCTATTTGGTCCTACCCCCAATTTGTTTCTAATAACTTCGTTATGTATATGGTCTTTCCTTGTGTGGTCACTCATCCATCTCAACATCTTCATTTCTGCTACGAACATCTTGCATGATGATTAGTTATCCAACACGCACAACCATATAACATAACGGGCCTAATTGCTCTATAATATTTATCTTTCAACTTTAATGATATCTTCTTGTCACATAGGTATATACCTGATGTACTACATTTTAACTAACCTGCATTAATTTTATATGTAGCATCTTCATCGATTTTTCTCACTCTATAAATCTGACCCTAAGTATTTAAAACTTTTCTTATAAGGGATGCAATATGTGTAAGTCTTAATTTATGTATCATCAGAAGTAATCAAATGATCAAACTTGTATTCTATATATTCTATCATCGAAAGCCTTTACCTTCTAATGTTTTTCTCCATAATTTCAATTTCTTATTAACTTTTAACTTAGTCAACCACAAATAACATACACCAAGGTACTTCCTCTTGAATATGTTTTAACTCGTCAATGACCAATATAAATAAATATGGACTTAAAGTTGATTCTTGATGTAATCCAATATTAACTTCAAAAATACAAATTGTGTTGACAGGGGTACACCAAGATAATTCCTCGCTGAATAACATGCATACAAATAATAGCAAACACTTCATCATTATATGGCCTTGATAGTGGTATAAGAATAAGCCCTAAACCAACCACAATCAAGCCAAAACCCTACTAATAATAGCAAAGTAGAGTTTCAACCAACAAAAACCAAGCATTTTCCATACAAAGTGGGAACAACTACACAGATTCTTAGTCATCGTAGAAGTTTATCTTGTGCCATATCAGCATTCGACTCCAAGAAAAATAAGATTATGTTTTCTCATTCCCTAACAACACTTTTTCACCTAAGTTCATGTTTAACTTGAGCTCTTGCTATGCCTCTCTAAAGTTAATCAGCATCTAGTCTCTCACCTAATCAACTGAGCTCATTACATTGTCTTTCCAAATGTCCAAACAACCTTAAGTGGGTCTCATTATGGATCCAGTCATTTTTGGTATGATCACACATCAACCTCAATGTGTTTATTTCCAATCATCCCATACATATACTTTAATGTGTCACTACCCAACATTTGAACAACATAAATTATCATTGGTCTTGTTCTTGTGTAATGTTTACCTTTTAATTTCAGTTGTATGTTCTGTAACGAAGACTATGCTTCAATATAGTTGCGGAAAGTCAATGAGTGGACAACACCACAAAGAATCAATCACAAAGCCTTAAAAAAGGCAATAGCCAAGAGCAACAAGTGCATGCTAAAAGGAGAATAAACACAACACAAACTTGAATAAATAATCTTTATTCATTAGCCATCAAGCTCCATGACATGAAGTTTGTCAGTTAAAGATTGAAATCAAGGAACTGGTAAGGACTTGGTGAACACATCTGCAAGTTGATATTCTGATTTTACAAACTGTAATGTCAAATTGCCTTGTAGATGCTCTTCACAAACATAGCATCTCTACGTGCTTTGTGCGCTCATGGAAGGTATGGTTGTTGGCTATATACATAGCACTTTTGTTGTCGCAGAACATTATTGGAGGAGCTTCCAGTTGTATGCTCAAGTCTTGAAGTAGTCGTTGCAGCCAAGTTAGTTCTGTAGTAGTGTTGGCCATAGCACGATACTCAGCTTCAGTGGACGAAAGTGTTGAAGAATATGTTTATCTAGTGTTTTTGTGTTAGTTTTATGTTTTTAGGTATTATTGTACTCGCCCAAAACTATAGGGGCATTTTGGTAATTTTTTATACTAGGGGTATTTTGATCATTTTACGTTTTACAGCTCCTTATATAAGGGTTGATAAGTTGTATTAGGGTTTAAGAGTCTGTGAATAAGAAAGAGAGAGAAAGAGGGGGGGCGGTCTCTATTGGAGGTCCGCCCCCTCCTCCGATCTCAACATTTCCTCTTCGTTTATGTTTGTGATTTTAATCTCCGCTGCGCATCTGCGTTTCCAACATGGTATCAGAGCTTGTTTCGGTGAAAATCGTGGGTGAAACGAAAGAAAAATGAGGAGAGGTCATTGAGAAGATGTGCGAGGAAACTAGGGCTCGGATTCGCATACTCGAAGGACCCCTCGGCTCCAATGATCGCATCGTTTTTATATATGAAAGGGAGGAACCGGACACAAAGGTTCCCCAGCCATGGATGCAGCTTTACGTGTCTTCAAGAGTACTACTGGATTTGCAGAGGATGAAAGGCTTGTTAATAAAGTCCATCCAAGAGAGAAGTGGTACCCATATGCATGTATTATCTGCAGAGGAGACTCCATCTTATGCTACACCAGATGAGAGAGTTCTCGACATACTGGAGAAACACTACAGGTGAATATTTCTGTCTACATAAAGGACACGGAAAGTAGGGTCACTGACGACCTTAACGCAATCAGGAGACAACAATCTCTCAATCACTTCTCATATAAAGAGAAGTTTCTCATAAACCACTAAACGAGAACCAAAAAGTGGTTCTCTGGGTATGTGAAGTTTCCGACTGGCCTATCTTTGGATTGAAGGCAAGGCATGGGATCAAAATAGAATATGATGAATTAAGTCAGATTTACTCTTTAAGGATATGATGCACGCCAAGTGTTCGACGGAATGCATGAACCAGATGTTGTGCATAGTACTCTAATTGCAGCGTATTCGCAGTCTTAGCAGAACGAACAAAGATGCGAATTGCGGTGTGCAGATTAATTCTCTGGCTGATATATATACCATGCTCCACCAAGGCCATTATCTTATGAGTCAGACTCCAGATATTCTCTTTTACACCATGGACCAGTAAGGCATGAAAAGGCCTCCTGTCATTTGCACGAAGCATCTAAGACACTTAGAAGAATTTGCAGTAGTAATGGCATGGATATGGCAGAGAAGGGGAATCTGCAAGAGCATGAAGGGCATTCAAAAATAGGTCGCTTGGAATCCTATATCTAGGAAAAGAGTGTGTTATGTGCAAGAAGAGATGATTAACCTGCACATCAAATGTTTGATTAAATGGCTAAGAGAGATGTTTATCTGCATATCAAGTGTTCGCTGAAATGCTGAAGAAGATATATTTACCTATACATCAAGTGTTTGAAGAAATGTCTAAGAGACATGAAAATTCAGGAAAAGAGTAAAGATGAGATTAGTTCATGATGATTGTCTCCATTTGAAAAACAACATGAAGAAAGTTTATAGAGAAGAGATATATGCTGAAGATTGCAGTTATGAGGACTTCAAAAATGTTTTATTCACAGCCAGTGAGGTTGCAGGAATTTGCTGCTATGAAAGTTGCTTGAAGAAAAAAAAATGAAGGTTGATAAAAAGATTGTTGCAGCCATAGATACTGCTTGAGATGACAGCCAGGATGGCTGCTTTGATATTGTGACAGCCAGGATGGCTGCTTTATTGTTGTGACAGCCAGGATGGCTGCTTTATTGATGTGACAGTCAGGATGGCTGCTTTGATGTTGTGACAGCCAGGATAACTGCTTTGTTATTGTTACAGCCAAGAAGGCTGAGTTGATGTTGCAGCCAGAGATGCTGCTTGAGATGATTAGCCAGGAAGGCTAAGTTTACATTGCAGCTAGAGATGCTGCTTGATATGATCAGCCAAGAAGGCTGAGTTGAAGATATTGCAGCCAAAGAAGCTGTTGAAGATTAAACCAGTGATAAAGACAGATGAAGAACGTTGCAAGCAGATATGAAGATTGTTTGGCAAGTTTGGAGTTCGAAGTATCTCTCCCAACTTGAGGGGGGTGTTGAAGAATATGTTTATCTAGTGTCTTTGTGTTAGTTTTATGTTTCTAGGTATTATTGTACTCGCCCGAAACTGTAGGGGCATTTTGGTAATTTTATGTACTAGGGGTATTTTGATCATTTTATGTTTTACAACTCCTTATATAAGGGCTAATAAGTTGTATTAGGGTTTAAGAGTCTGTGAATAAGAAAGAGAGAGAAAGAGGGGGGGCCTCCATTGGAGGTCCGCCCCCTCCTCCGATCTGAACATTTCCTCTTCGTTTATATTTGTGATTTTAATCTCTGCTGCGCATCTGCGTTTCTAACAGAAAGAGACACCTTTTGTTGTTTTTTGCATCTCCATGAAATGAGTGAGTGACCAAGGAATATGCAATATCCGGTAGTAGAGTGCATGTCATTCACATCACCACCCCAATCAGCATCAGTATATGCAAGCAACTGAAATAACGAGGAGGAAAATAGAAATACTCCCTTAGTTGAGGTTTATCGAATATAACGAACAATCCTCATAACAACACATATATGCACCGAGGTGGGTGCATGCTGAAACTGACTTATAGTATGAGCAATATCAGGCCGTGTTATGGTGAGATATGTGAGTGCTCCAACCATCTGTCTATAAGGTGTGGGATCACTCAGAAGTTCACCATCAACTAGGCGCATCTTCTCATTTATTACTTCTGATGTCTCAACGACTTTGTCATCTGTAATACCTGATCTAAGAATAACATCATTAGTAAACTTAGTTTGTGATAAAAAGAAACCTCTATCATCAAGGGTTACCTCAATGCCAAGAAAATAGGAAAGTTGACCCAGATCCTTCATTTCAAACACATTACCAAGTTCTTGCTTGATTTGTTGGATACCTGTATCATCACTACCTGTAATAATCATATCATCGACGTAGAGCAAAAGGATAACAATACCTACAAAGGATTTTCTTATAAATAGGGCTATATCAGTATAACAGATAGTAAAGCCATGCAATGTCATGAATTCAGTCATTCTATCAAACCAAGCCTTGGGAGCTTGTTTGAGACTATATAAGGCTCTTTTGAGCTTTAAGACTTGGTTTCTAGGAAGATTGAGACCAAGAGGAGGCTCCATATATACTTCTTCCTTCAACCAACCATTCAAAAAAATATTTTTAACGTCTAACTAATAAATATTCCAACGATGAATAGCACATACAGCTATAAGTGTTCTAACAGTTGTCATTCTAGCTACAGGAGCAAAGGTTTCTTCATAATCAATTCCATATTCTTGAGAATAACCCTTGGCAACCAATCTAGCTTTATAACGATCTAATGAGCCATCACCATTAGACTTGATTTTATAAACCCACCTACAACCTATAGTCTTTTTGTTTGATGGTCTAGAGACTATATCCCAAGTTTGGGCTCTAACTTTATAGCTGAAATATTTGTTACTAAAGCTCTATGTCTTGGTAAAAAACTATCATATGACACAAATCTTTCAGGAGGTCTAGAATCACGATTTGACCTTCTAGGGATAGGCATAGATCTCCTATTGTAATGTTGATCAAAGGGAGTAATAGAATGTATGGTAATCATAGGTTCATCAAGCGCATTTTCTTCATGAATTACCTCTTCACCTAAAATATCATTCAAGAAGGAGTAGGAAGGGTCATTAATAGAGCTATCCTCATCCATGCTTTTAAAAACATATTCATTTTCAAAAAATCTAACATCTCGAGATACATAAAGCTTATCATTTTTACAATCATAACACCTATATCCCTTTTTGGTTATTCCATATCCTAGAAAGACACATTCTATGACCCGAGATCTTTGTTAGTATAAACAAAGCATTCACATCCAAAAACACGCAATCTTGAATAGTTAGGAGAAACTTTAAAAAGTTTTTCAATAGGAGACATATTTTGTAAAACCGAAGAGGGCATCCGATTAATTAAATAGACTGCAGTCATAATAGCTTATGCCCAAAAATTTTTAGGAACACCACTTGACAAAAGCAAAGTTATTGTGGTTTCCAAAATATGTCTATGCTTTCATTCGGAAACACCATTTTGTTGAGGAGTCTTAGAACAAGAATTTGATGTATAATCCCAGACTTATTGAGATGGTTTTCAAAATCTTTTGATATAAACTCTCCTCCTGAATCTGATCTAAAAATTTTGATTTCGGAATCAAATTGATTCTTTACAAGATTATGAAAAATAACAAAAATTTTGAAAGACATCGGATTTTGCTTTTAAAAGATATACCCATGTATACCTAGTAAAGTCATCTATAAAAATAACATAATAAGAAATGCCTCCTTTAGACAATACAGGTGCCGGACCCCATACATCCGAATGAATTATTTCGAAGGGTCTTGTTGTAACATGTGTTTTATTTGGAAATGAGAGATATTGCATTTTACCAAGAACACAATCTTTGCAAGAAAAAGATTCCTTAAATTTTATTTCAAGAGGACATTGATACAATTTTTGAGCATTAAGATGTCCAAGTCTCTTGTGCCATAAAAGGGTATCATTTGTCAAAACATTAACATATCCTATACTATGCAAATAGTCCATAATGTAAAGTCCGCCCTCTCTATGGCCACGCCCAATCACCTTCTTCAAGAGGCGATCCTGTACAATACATCCAGTGGATGAAAAGATTATAACATAATTTTTATCCGAAATTTGGGATACGAAAAGTAAGTTTAAATTTAGTTTTAGAACAACACTAATTTTAGAAACTTCAAAATTCTTGTTTTGCAAGTCACCAATTTTATCAACATTTAATTGTGTACCATCCGCCGTATAAACACATGATAGGGGTTTTTGAACACATGATTTTAAGATATGTTCATTACAAGTCATATGAAATGAAGTACCCAAATCAAGAATCCAAGAGATCATACCTTGAGTTTCTTTTGTTGAAGAGGAGCAAGCCACACCAACCGTTGCTTTTTCCTTCATTTGGGCTTCAAGTTGCTTTAATTTTTGTTCAAGTGCAAGAATGGAAGATGAAGCATGTTCTTCTACTACGGCCACCTTCTTTTTCAATTTTGGGCAATTTGGCCTTATATGCCCGACTTCTCTACAATGATGGCAAATGATGTCTTTTCTTCCTTCTTCACTTTTGAAATGAAGAGGTCGATAAGTCTTCATATTTGATGCGGCCAAGGCGGTGTCTTTTTGAAGTCTTGCTTCATTCATTCTTGTTTCCGCCATTTGAAGATCGGTAAGAATCTCTTCTTTTGTAAGAAAAGGTTTTCTATAAATGAGTGATGATCTTACCCCTTCAAATTCTTCTCAAAGACTTCTTAGAAATTGGTATACAAAGTTCTCATTGTCTTCACATTATCTCTCACTAAGACATTGTGTACATTTCTTTTTGTAACCATACAATTGATTCCAAACATTAGAAAATTCCCCAAAAAATTCGTTTACCCCTTTATCTCCTTGTTTGAGTAAGACCAATTTGTCTCTTAATGCCATCCTATGAGCCATATCGCTTTGAATATGAAATTTTTTTAAATATTCCCATGCTTCTTTAGCGTTGGTGAAATCGGCCACAGTGTTCCTAGTGTGCTCGTTTACATTATTCATGGGCACCCATAGGATCGTTCTATGGCCTCCTTCATATTCCTCTTTTTGTTCAAGTGTGACATTGATAGAGGGTTCTATCTTCGAACCACTTATATAGCCCCATAATTTTTTGAAATACAAGTAGTTTTCCATAGATTGGGCCCATGTTTTATAGTTCGAAGATGTTAGACGGAAATTGAAACCCCCTTTATCATCCACATTTCAAGGAGAAAGAAACTAAAGAGGTAAACTTACAAAATATGATTAGCATGCTTTCCGAAGCGATGAGCAATACAAAATATGACCGACATGCTTTCCGAGACCTAAGTTATCAATAGCGCGCTATAGCGGTTTAGCGGACCCGCAACCGCTATAGCGGGTCGTCCTTAGCGGGCGACCCGCCATGGTGGAGCTAGCGCCGCTTACAGCGCTAAGCGGTCGGATCCACTTTGGATCGGGTCGATCCAGATCGACCCGACCCAACGTATATAAAGGGTTTCACGGAACCCTAATCCAGCCCGCGTCTCTCGCTCTCCCTCTCTCTTGTCGTCCGTGGCGCTCCCGCCTCTCGCCGCCACCATCTCCAGGTATGTGCTCCAGCTTGCTTAAAGCATCATCATGCCAGTGAGATACTCTCTTGAACCGCTGCCCAAACTCCCACCATTTAGTGGCCTTCTGCCTCTCTTTCACACACACACACGAGCAGCACAATCACGCAGCTGCTGGTGATTACTAGTATTACAGACATATTAATACCTTAATATGTGCTTCACGAAGTGCGCATAAAGAAAGCCAACCATTCAACTTGGTTCGAGTACAAACATTGGAAGGAACCAACTCAAAGTTGAGCAACTGAAGATCCTTTTTCACGAACTCGGCAAGAAAAGAGGAATCGTCACAAATGTAAACTAAGACACCAAATTACATCAGATTCTGCAGTCGAGAAGAATTTGAGAAGAGAAAAATCTGCAACTATTTGACCGTTTCTTTTTCTTCTCTTCCCTATCTATTCAGTGGGAGCTACTTCTCGATTTCAAGTTCATTATTCAGGTCAATATCATTAAGGATTCTATCCACACCAACTTCATGCCTATAATCTTGAAATTTGTTAGTTGTTAACTTGTATTGTAACTTATTTCATTGTTCATACAGGGCATATAGCTCCACTCACACAGTGGTCCGTATGGAAATCTCCCTTGAAATCAAATGCAATCTCCCTTGAAATCAAATGCAATTTATCTCAACTTAAAAGACCTTGAGTACAGCTAAGTTCTATGGGGTATGCACATGTGTATGTGCCTCCGTACAATGCTCTCGCTATGCCTATATGATGCATCCACTCTCCAACCATTCATTTAAAGACATTAAGTGTTGAATACTGTTTTCCAAACTGCTGGCAATTCTCTCAAATGTGTATCTTCAACATGAAGAGTACTAACGATACATTCCGTTGCACCTACCCATTCAAGATGATGCATTATCATATTGTCCACAACAAAATCATGTGCACCTAGAGAAGATTATGTAGGATGAAAAGCTGCAACCAATCAATAATCTATGTCTGCTTCCTTATCATCGTGTTTCTTTTGATGATTATTCTGGTCTAACCTTGTTCATTAGTAATTGTTTCATGATCCATGCAACGATTCGTCTTCTTCCGTTCTTCTGTTTTTATTGTTCATTGGTATGTGATGGTTATCTGTTAACATCACATACCAATGAATGTTAATTATTTAATGTTCTATTTCTTGTATAAGGTTGAAAAACTGAAGTTGAGTCGTTATTCTTTTTTTGTTGTAGTGAGTATGGAATCATCAACAAGTGCAACTGCTTGTTCTCAAAGTGCCAGTGCCAGTGGTAGTTATGGCACAGAGACTAGTAAAACAACTGGTATTAGGTTTTCAAATGCAGCATACAACTATAGACCCCCAGGTTCGAAGGATCCAGGATGGAATTGGGGTTTGACAAAATGTAAGACGGATAATATGTCAGTATTTTGTACATTATGTGGTCATATTTCTACCAGTGGAATAACGAGGTACAAGGACCATTTAATGAGAAGCAGAAATGTGGCAGCTTGCAAGAATGCAACTGAAGAAATAAAGAAAACAATTTATGATTACGTGCACGGTACATCTAAGAAGAAGGCCGAAAAGATTTCATTTCCATATCAAGGAGAACTTTCTAGTATGGAAGGTAACATAGTGACAAGCACCCAATGTTCATCATCTTCATCGTTATTTGGCTCACGACCACCGCTTTCGAAGGGACCCATGGATTCATTTGTGTGTTCATCGCCAGACTCACTACGACAAGCTATATTGGAAAATCGATATAAGAAAGAAGAAAGAGAACGAGTATGCATATCCATTAGCAGGTGGATGTATCAAAATGGAATTCCTTTTAATGCTTGAGATCCCCTAACTTTCAAGCGATGGTAAATGATATAGGGCAGTTTGGACATGGAATGAAGGCTCCATCATATCATGAAGTAAGGAAAACATTCTTAGAGAAAGAAGTGAGAAGAGTAAGAGAGTTTACAAATGGATTTAGAAAGCATTGGATTACTTATGGATGTTCTATTATGTCAGATGAATGGACAGATAGAAAATAGAGAACATTAATAAATTTTTTAGTGCATTGTCCTCAAGGTACAGTTTTTCTTAAGTCCATTGATGCATCCCATGAAGTAAAGGATGCAAATAAATTGTATACATTGTTAAAAGAAGTAATCTTACAGGTTAGAGAGAAGAATGTTGTGCAGGTGGTTACAGATAATGCAACAAATTATGTTGCAGCTGATAGAATGTTGATAGCTGAATTTAATCATTTGTTTTGGACACCATGTGCTGCACACTGTATAGATTTGATGTTTGAGATATTGGAGAGACAAAAAGACTAAAAGGCATCTTCAGCAGGGCAAAGAAGCTAGTGACATTTATGTATGCTCATGGTCAGATATTGCATATGATGAGACATTTTACAAGAGGAAAAGACATACATAGACCGGCTGTGACCCATTTTGCTACTAGATTCTTAACTCTGGACAGCTTGTGGCAGTCAAAAGAAGCTCTAAGATCGATGGTTATTTCTGAACAATGAGAAAAATGCCTTTTATCATATAGTATTGAAGGAAAGCAATCTAAGGCAATAATTTTGCAACTTAGATTTTGGAAGGGCATTAGTTTTTCACTTAGAGCAATGGGTCCTTTGGTAGATGTTTTACGTATGGTCGACAGTTATGAGAAACCAGCCATGGGCTACATCTATGAGAAGATGGATCGTGTAAATGAACAAATAAATGTGCGTAAATATTTTAATTTTATGTGTTATTTATTAATCTTTACTTACTTATTAATCTTATAAATTAATAACATTTAACTTCTTGTTTTATAGGTTAATATGAAAAACAAAGAAGAGCAATATGCTTTTATTTGGGAGATCATAGACAAAAGATGGAACAGGCAAATGCATAAGCCATTACATGCTGCTGCATTGTATCTGAATCCAGGGTTGTATTATGATTATGATGGGATAGAATCTAATGTTGAGATTAAAGGTGATTTGTTTCAAGTTATAGCTATACTTGTACGAAGTAAGGAAGAACAACAACAAATCAGTCATCAACTTATAAGTTATCGAAGTGCAGCAAGTGGTTTTGGATTAGAATTAGCTATAAGTTCGAGGAAAACATGTGCACCAGGTAATTAATTCAAGAAACTTTGCTTTCTTTTAATTATTTCATTATTAAGATATGATTTAAGGTTTTTGAATATGATTAACTTATTGTTTCCACATGATTTTTAACTTTTTGTAATAGCTGAATGGTGGATGACATTTGGTTATGGATGCCCTGAATTGCAAAGTTTTGCTATACAGATTTTGAGCCTTACTTGTAGTGCTACCCCATGTGAGCACAATTGGAGTACTTTTGAAATGGTAAGAAATTAAGAATTATGCTTTTTATTTACACTATAAATAAATGAAAGTTCTTTTATTGAGTTAACAACTTACCTAAATTCTTTCTCTTATCTTAGATTCATACGAAGAAAAGGAATAGATTATTGCATCAAAAGCTTAACGATTTAGCTTTTGTGCAATATAACGAAAAGCTCAGAAGAAGGTACGAAGAAAGGAAATCTAATGGAGCAAATTTTGACCCCATCATGTTGGCATCGGTTGAAGATCACGATGAATATCCTACTGATGATGAGTTCGTTGGTGACGATGATTCCCTTACTTGGCGAAATATCGATATGGCATCTGAAGCATCAAGAGCGGGTGCTACTGCTGTTTATACAAGGTCGAGGACACGAAAGCGACAAAAAAGGCAAAGCAAAGGGAAGGATAAGATGCCTATGGAAGATGAAGAAAAATTTAATTTTGAAGAAACAGATGAAGAGGAAGAGGAAATAGAAGAATACGGATCTTTTTCTGAAAATGAATGACCATAACCTAAACAATTAAGTGTGATACTGATTGTAAATTTGTAATTGAATTTTGATGGATGTTATGTACTTTTTGAATTAGCTTAGCATTTATGTACTTTTGATGGATGCATAAGCATAACATGTACAATCTTTAAAGATGCTTTCTAAGGCTACTTTCGATGCTTTATTGCAAATTATTGTTCAATGAAATTGTCATTGTCTTTGTTTAGTGGGTAAGTATGATCAAAATAATGTAATATGTTATCTGCAGTTGCAACTTGCAAGTGATCATGTTTTTTATAGTTTGTTATTCGACTTGTATTAAGCATTGACAGTGATGGCACATTCGTTATCTTCTGTTGTAGGTGATCATCGAGTGGATATGGTTAATATATAGTTCAAACATTAAAGCAAAAATAAAAGGCAAAAGAAGATTAGAAACTCCTATCACCAACATGTTCAACATTTGAAATAATGAGAGATTAGAACGGTGCATTCCATATGCTATCCAGCAAATTCATGAACATCTGGGAATCTCGTGTGGATTTGATATGTCTGTGCAGGTGCTATTGTGCAGGTGTTATTGCCTTAATCTCTCATTATTTCAACTGTTGAACATGTTGTGATAGGAGTTTCTAATCTTCTTTTGCCTTTCATTTTTGCTTTAATGTCCGAACTTTCATGCACCTGGGTTGGAGATAAGGCATACTACAAATAATATGGGCTAAAAGGTATGTGGCATTCCTCCTTTACTAGTTTTTCCTGTTCATTAGTGAGTGTTTTGCTCATTCATTTATTAAAGAACTTGTTATGTTTCTTGATATTTCTTAGAAGTTAGAAAACCTATTATATATATATATATATAATTTTTAATCATAAATAAAAGTGTACCACTAAATCCGCTATATCCCCGTTATATCCCCGCTACCGCTATATCAGGGTCAACCGCTAACAACCCGCTAACCGCTATTGACAACATAGCCCAAGACGATAAACAATACTCCCACGATCGAGAAATGGTTTTTATACCATATAATGAAGACTATGCTTCAATATAGTTGCGGAAGATCAATGAGTAGACAACACCACAAAGTATCAATCACAAAGCCTTAAAAAAGGCAATAGCCGAGAGCAACAAGTGCATGCTAAAAGGAGAATAAACACAACACAAGCTCAAATAAATAATCTTTATTCATTAGTCATCAAAGGCTTGAATTTACAATGGTTTCCAAGAGGTATTTATAAAGAAAAGGGAGTGAAAGAGAGTGAGAGGAAGTGAAAGACTCAAGAGGGAAAAGAGGGGGCCCGTTGGGGACCCCGTTGGGGACCAGGGCCCCCAACGGCTAGTGGCCCTGGGGGCCCTGGCCCTGATGGCCCAGTGGGCCAGGGCCGGGCCACTCTGACCCAGTTCTTTAACATGTTCTTGTCACATAAAACACCATACATTTTTCTTTCAGTCAAGTTGGGTTTATGTTATGTGATACTATCATTCCTCCCATCAACTTGGACTGCTTGTTAAGTATTTAAATCATCTTTTACGTGACGCAATATAAACCAACTTAACTTTTGTATCATAGTTTTAGCTAAAACATCGATATTAGTAGTTTATCTTTGTTCTTCTAAGTTGAAAACCTTTTATTTTTAGGGGTTCCCTTCATAATTCATGTTTTCTCTCAACTCCTCTTATCTCATCCACCAACACAATGTCATCTTTAAATAAGAGGCACCGTGTGGTCTATTAGTAAACCTACAACCGAAGTAATAGGTGTGGGCTTTTCCAGTCAACTCTTGTAGTGAGTCATGATAACAAAAATAAACAACTTAGTTGTCCATTTCCAAGTCCAAACATAAGGTGTTCTCCCATCATTCATCTTCTTTGTAAGATTTTTGTATATAATAGAGGATTTTCAGTCTTCCTCAAGTGGTTGCTCCATCATACACTTATTTCATTATGTTTGATGAATTTAAGGGATATTGCTTTATTCTGCCATGGTTCTTTAAACAATATCCCAATTTCACTTGATACCATATCATGCACCTTCTCTAAGTTAACATTTGGAGGTTCTTCTTCTTGGCCTAAAGTACTTCATATGATGTAATCAGTGAATAGCATTAATAATGGTTCTCCTAACATAAATTCAAATTGGCTCTCTCAAGTACTAGAAACTTGTCTAGACTTTCTCTCAATAACTTTCCAATACTTTCCTGGCTTATCAACTTGATATCCCTACAAGTGAGAATTTTAGATTACTCCTTTGTTATCTATATTATGGATATAACTACGCTCTTTCTGTGTTCCTATATTACCTTCTTGAACTCATATGTAACTTTACATATGTAACATTAAGTAATGTTTTAGGACAAGTGAGTCTTGTCTCTCCTAATAATTTCATTATATGAAAATATCAATCTAACCCAACCAATACCAGGTTTTAGAAGTTTAAGAGCCTCTTTTACTTAATCACTTAGATGCTTTAGTAAATGTCACAAGACTATATACACGAAAGGTCCTTTTCTATCTCTTTTCAGCCCTATCTCTCCTATCCCTAGGGGATATTACTCTTTTAGCAGTTTTTTCCCAAAAACTCTATCTATTATGGTGTTGATGGCAGGCAATCCTATATTTCTTGGTTCCAATTAGAACTCCTTATGAGTATTGCTTTTTCTTGGTTTCAATAGCACTCCTTATGAGTGTTATTTTTTGGTGTAAGCCCTTCACTAGTTATCTCTCTCAAACTAATTTGAACACGAGTCTTCTCGTTACAAAGTGTGATGGGTGGAGACCCACCATTGTTTACCTCTCCTTAGCATCCTTGCTTTATTGCATGCTGCATTGGGACATGAAGGTGTTCCTACTGGTATTTTCCTGCTTATATAATCCAATTCTGTGGGTGTTCACTAGTTACAGTTGCATAACTCGACAAAATTAAAAATCTAACTCATTATTTGTTTATAGATCAACACAATATGCACATGGAGGTACAACTGAATTATTACATACTCCAAGTGAGAAAAGTCAAACTAACCAAGACCTATCATCGTTACCATGATACAGCGAAAGTATCCAATCATCCAACTCCCTCAAACTCCTAACCAAGAAACATATGTTAAGTGGGGACGAGCACCAACTATTGTGTTCATAGGTGAATATGATTTCCTATAGGTGTAAACATGCTAAAGACGTGCACATTTGAAACCATATAAGTACATATAAGGAAAAAATTAGAGTAAACATCAAATATCAACATCATCAAACACTTGCCATCAATGATATATTTTTCGTTTTGATATCAAAACCACTACTATGTACAACCACTACTACCATGCCATAGGAGGCATCCATCTCCTCCCGATTAACCACATTGTCTTTGACACACATCACAGAAACCCATCAAACGTCCCCTCAGTCTAAAAGTAAGATCAGTCTTTAGAGACACACATGTAGGGTCATGCTTTCATACATGATAACAAGAAGTCTTAAATACATCAAATTGGAACTACTTCAAATCACAAACTAGCTGAATATTATATATTCAAACAGGTGTCAAAGCAATTATGTTACAAAACCACTTACTCTCCCCACTAGTTTACCATATTGGCCCAAGTGTTCGTACCCAGGCATGCCATAAAATAGGACACAAGCTGTCAAAAGCAAACTACATGTGAGCTAGTATGTCAAACAAAACTGCCAATGGGTTTCTATCACAGGACATGCCCATCCGTAAGTCTATATCCCCATTAGCAATGTTGCTTGTCTAGACAACTGAGATACGTACCACAAATTCATATCGACTGACTGTCACCCCGTACACAGAAACCTCCGAACTACCATTCTCCGTTATTCCCATTTATCATCCCACAAACATCACATATTGCTATGGTGTGAGTGAATCCATACTCAATAATGTTACACTTTGCACTATGCATAAATACAAGTAATAAAACAGTTCTAGTACACCCATTAAGCAATCATATATAATAATTTGAAATCATTAACAAAGCAATTCTTAATCACATGCATTGTTGAAAACAAGCAAAAATTATCTCTAACATTTATCTGAAAAGAGAATACATCCGCCTATCTAAACCATCTAGTTGGATCCAATTCCTATGATGTCAACTCGAGATCATCTCAATTTAGCCCCTAATTCATGATAAGAAAGTATTGTATTAGTATTCTATACTTGATTATGGATATAACGGTTCAAATGCGTTAAAGTTTGAATCTTGAACGGCCAAAAATGACAAAAAAATCCAATTTAGATCTATCTTAGTCTTGCTAGGATCCAACTAAGGAATCTGAATTTATTTACCATTATTCTGTTATGGACCTGCCTTAATAATATGGATCTTAACCCGTGTCAAACCAGGACTCAGTTACTAGGACCATGTCTAGCCTGACCTCACACAACACAGGTAGGTCAAACATGACACGCCTAGTCAAACCCTTGACCAGTCAAAATCCACCGGTTCTTTCACCAAATCAAGGACCTGGCCAGGAACTAGATTCTCTGGCCATCCTTTTGCCTCAAAGAATCGGTCATGGCTGAACTTCTAGATTTCTCATTGGAAAAGGTTGAGATACCCTTTTTTATTGAAATCTATTGGAAACCTATCAATTCTTGGCAGTTTTCATTTTCAAGGCCGACGAACCCTGGGAATGACCAAAGGACCCCATCTCCCCCTTCTCTTCTGTTCCTAAGTCTAAATGGAAGTAGGTTGTCTGCTTTTAGCTGGAAAACGTGAAGTGAGAAAAGGGATGAACACTTCACCTCAAATCCAGTGAGAAAGCCTATTGTTTGGTGCATTCATCGACTAATGCGACCACCCTAGATGTCAGATAGCTTCCCCTTTTCACTCTCTCTCCCCCCCTCTCTCTACTCCCTGGAATTGTGAATTTATTGCCTACTTCAGAGTGCATGAAATCAGCCAACGAAGAAAACTTTGTGGTAGTCGGGCAGGGGGTCGACTGCCACCCCTCCAAGTGGACTCTAAATTTGGATCGGACCTGATGTGGGCCAATCTGACCCAGGTGCTAAAGACATTTTCCACGGTATATAAACTTGTTCTTTTCATTTTGGCATTTAACTTTGCAATTGATTTTTGCTTTGCTCCACTACCAAGACTAGCTTTGATTCAGTGTGCCTCCTTTAAGACTTATGTATCACCTCCCGTTCTAACTTTTTGGTTCCATCATTTGGTGCCTTTTTACATTTTGATAGCAAGTTTCTTTAGGGTTCCAAGCATCTCGCCAAAATTGTTTACCCTATAAATCCTTTCTAACTTTTAAAGTCCATCATTTGGTTTAATTGTGAGCTACAGGACGACCACAAAAGTGTTGGAAAGAAACAATAAAGAATGATCTAGCTTATTGTGAGTTAACTGCTAACATGACACATGATAGGGATATGTGGAAACAAAGAATCCATGTGGCCGACCCTGTCTAGTATGGGAAAAGGCTTAGTTGTTGTTATTTGGTTTAATTAGCTAGATGTGACCTTTTCCTTGTTTTGAATTCTTTACACGCAATCTGCTACTACCGATCTTTTGGGTATGTAAAATTTCTCCTCAAATAGATCATAATCAATTTTTCTTTCAATAAAGGTTGCCATTTGGGTTTTATAAACCATTTTTGTAATTAATCAAATGATCGCGAAGCTTTTTAAGAATGTGTCCATTATTAAAAGGTGACATATCACAAGAAGGTTCTCTGTGAACAATTTATTCTCAAAAGCCTTAAAACCCCTCTATCCACATGGTCATTTATGTGTGTAAGAAGAAAAAGTAAAAACAAAATTGTTCTATGCGAAATTTCCGAATAACCATGTTTAGCTTCTCTCAAGGGTTCCATTCATTTCTCTTCTTCCGTTCTGACTTGAAATACATAAGGACCACCTAATGCCTTGATAGCCCAAGTATCAATTCAAAATTTATTTTTTTGACTAGCTTCCTTGGTGTCCCACCCCTCCATCCACCCACCGAAGACCCCATTTGTCCATAACAAAAATATGGCAAGCTTTCAACAGTTTGTGTTACAGTGGTCTTCAATGTAGCATGATTAGCTTCTTTACCACATCAATACATTAAGCATAGTCTTCTCTATAGTTGACAAACAAGGAAATAAAGTCCCTTATTTAAGGTTCACTTTTGTTTGGGACATATAATGTCACTAGGAAGCATATACAAAATAGTCTCATAACTTTTAGAATCCATATTGAAAGATTTCAAGTGTTTTACATTGGTCATTAGCTACCAAATAAGACACTCCTCCTCTATGCAGACTTGGGACCATTATCTAAAGGTCATTGCTTAGCATAGGATTTAAGGAAAAGTTGTGAACTGTGTATATAAAATGTGCACACATGACACAACAGTAGGGTATAGGACAATACTAAGTTAAATGTTCCATCTAAATCATGTTTTTTTTGTCATACAACATTTTAGTTCTAACTTGGTAGGCCTTTTATACTTCCAAGTCGAGGATGTAATCATGCCATTGCTTTGTGCATGAGGCAACCAACTCTTTCTTCTTTTAAAACTATTCTGATTGAGAAGAAAGAGAAAGTTTAGTTAAAAATTTGTAGCCATGTAGGTTCTAGAAGATATGAGAAGAAAAAAGAATGAAATATTCATAGTAATT
Source organism: Brasenia schreberi (assembly GCA_036023115.1). Classification (NCBI taxonomy): domain Eukaryota; kingdom Viridiplantae; phylum Streptophyta; class Magnoliopsida; order Nymphaeales; family Cabombaceae; genus Brasenia; species Brasenia schreberi. Next base: position 18,870,762 of record JAYKKT010000075.1, on the reverse strand, counting down.
GGCTTATAGTACGAAGACTACATAAAATCTTGATGCTCAACGATTAACACAACAATGTGAAAAAACCAACTTTTTCACATTGTATCTTAATAGCTAAGAAATTCTTGTTGTTCTACCTAGTGTTATATGTATCGTATCTTGATACGTGTTATATGTACTAGATCTTGATACGTGTTATATCGCACGATAGAACTTATCATTTTGTATCATGCGATACAGCATGTATCGTACGATACATGGCGTATCGCCTGTATCGCCCTGAACTTTTTAGAAAGGTATGTCAGCCGAACATAACCCCGTGTTTTTGTGTGGTATCTAGCTTCCGTTTGTGTCTTCTGACAGATCCAAAGCGACTTATAGCTTGGGTGAGGCATCTCTAGCAGTTTTTAAGGTCTCCAACACCACAATCACTCTCGTAGTGACAACATCGACGATCTTGTGGTTGTGGTATAGTTTTTTTTTTGCTTTTTCTTAGTGTATTTAGCATTTTCTTGTGTTATTTATTTTTTTAATGACAATATATAAAGTGCGTGAATATCTTTTCATTGTATTTGGGAAGTGGGAGACACTCTATAATAGTCTACTTAGTGTTTTGGTAGTTTATAAAATGAAGATTGGAGATTTATGAATTGCTTTTATTTTTAGGATTATTAAGATTGAAGTGTTAAATTAAGATGGCAGAAAGGTGTGTTAGGGACTCCCAATTTAGGTCTGATGATACAGCATGGCAATGGGGTATTGCAGTTGAGGAAAATATATTAAAAATCAAATGTATTTTTTTGTAAGAAGGTGATTAGTGGTAAAATTTCTCGTTTGAAACATCACCTAACAGGGACTAGGAAAGAGGTTGCTCCTTACATGGGCAAAGTTAGAAGAGTATTAAAAGTTATTAAATGGCAATGTATAAATATGATTGAAAGTATAATTGAGAAGAGGCAAGTAAAAAAAGATGCAGGAATGTTTGAGGAAGAAGATGTTGGACTTGGTGGTGGTGGTGGTGATGATAGCATCCTTTCTGATGCTAGGACAGAGATTGGTAGTAATAGTTCTCGACCACCAACCAAAGAAAAGAGAGTTGTTGAAGAGGTTATAAGTGATAGAATAGGAAGGGCTAGAGGAAGATCTTATTTTGGCATATCGTCATTTTTTACTCCTAGTACTACACTAGGTGCTCAACCAAGAATTCGTTTTACTATGGCTTCAAAACAATTAGATGCGTAGGCAGACCTTATAGAGATGATTTTATGATGCATGCATTTCATTTAATGCAACAAATTCTTTTCATTTTAAATTAATAGCAGATGTCATTACTAACATTGGTCCAAGGTATAAAATGTCATCTTATCGAATGTTGAGAGGAAAACTATTAGATAAGACTGTCCTTGAAGTCGAAGAATATTATTTGACTTTGAAAGAGTCATGGAAGGAGACATGCACAATGATGGCAGATGGATGGATAGACAGGCGAGGAAGGACTGTTAAACTTCTTTATCTATTGTCCTAAAGGACTTATGTTTTTTAGATCCCTAGACATATCGGAGGAACGACATCCTGCAGAGGTTGTAAGGAAAGAATTTGATAAGGTGATATTGGAGGTTGGGCTTGAGAATATAGTTCAATTAATTACAGATAATGCAGCTAACTATAAAGCATCTAGAAAGGAGTTAGCTTATACTTATGGGACTTTTTATTGGACACCATGTTCATCTCATTATCTAAATCTCATCCTGGAAGATACTGGAGAGATGGATGAGATGAAGGCAACAACTGAGTGTTGTCAAGTTATCACAAAATTTATCTATAGCCATGCTTTTGCATTATATATGATGAGGAGATATACATATAGTGCTGAGCTCCTTCGTACAGTCGCTATTGGGTTTGCAACTAATTTTTTATGAGTACATAGTATTGTTAAACAAAGCAAGCCTTGAAGAGAATATTTTCTCATATGAGTGGCAGGCTGGCAACAGTTTGCAGAGTTGCCTCAAAATAGAAAGAATAAAAAATTGAATGAGATTTCAGAGACAGTCTTTAAGATTATATTTTGGAACTCATGTGCTAGACTATTAAGGATCATGTGTCCTTTAGTTAAAGTTTTGAGATTAGCTCATAGCGAGGATAAGTCACCTATTGGCTATCTTTATGAAGTCATAGATAGGGCTAAAGAAGCAATTAGAATCAATTTTAATGGAAGAAAGAGAGATTATGTATTTGTGTGAATTATCGATAATAGATGGAATAAATAGTTGCATTAGCCTATTCATGGAGCAACTTACTACCTAAATCCAACATTTAGGTATATTGCAAGCTTTGAAAGGGACGACGAGGTTAATCGAGGTATCATTGATTGCATAGACAGATTGGTTCTTGATGAGATCATGAGAGTAGAGCAAATGCTATACATCAAGAGATATAGATATACGATAATGCTCTTCACTTGATGGGTTTTCCTATAGCCATTCGCAACCGTAATAATATGTGGTTTATTTTAATATTTAAGTTTCTTAAACTTATATTTATTGTGAAATACCTATTTATGTTTATAGTTGACCCCGTCTAGTATGGGAAAAGGCTTAGTTGTTGTTTTGTTGTACCTATTTATGTTTGGTGGAATAGGTTTGGAAGTAATTGCCCAAACCTAAGAGATTTTGCAATAAGAGTTATGAGTCAAACCTTTAGTACAACTGGTTGTGAAAGGAATTAGAGTGTCTTTTATCATATCCACACAAAAAAGCGCAACAAGTTAGAACATAAGCGGCTCAATAACCTAATTTTTATCTGTTCCAACATTCAGTTCCAACAAAGGTAACAAAAGATTAGTTATTAATTAAGTATTCAATTCAATATTTTATTTTATTTAATTATTAATGTTATTTACTTATCTTTCTTGTAGGTAATTAATAAAGTTAAATAGGAAGGAGAACCAATTTGATTCAACAAATCTGGATAATTTTGATATCTTAGAAGAGTGAATTATGGAATATAGTCAAGCAAATACACTCCTAAATGAAGAAAACATTCAATAGATTAATTTGTAAGGAGCACAGCAACATGAAGGGGATGATGATTTTTATTTTGAAACTAAAGGTGGTGATGATCTTGAACAAGAGGAGAAGATGAAGATTATTTAGTTGATCCTGATTATAATATGTAAATATAATTCTTTTTTCAATTATAAAAGTTGTAATTTTGCTAATGATGTACTCCTTAAATGCTTTATACATTGAAAATTGAATGGTGATTGATGAATATGCATTCAACTTATGCATTATATGAATTGTTTTCAATTTGCATGATTTTTCTTGAACTTTTGTGATTTTTTTATTTTTTTCAATATTTTAGTATTAAAAAACGATATGAGGTGATACAATACGATACACGATACTATAAGTATCGTGGACCAAATCGATACGTGATGCGATAGGCGTCGAACAACAGTGGTTCTAACTTTTATTGATAACTAAGGAAGAAAAAGCACCGTTTTAAGGAGAGAAGCATATAATATACGTTACCAAAATATCCAGTCCACCGTACTTCTCAAGAATCCACTCAGCAAATAACTTGATGGAGTCAACATCAAGAACGTCCAGTTGATGATAATTAACGCTTAAACCTTCTTTTTGCAACGAAGCCATTGCAGTTTCACCTTCATTAACGTTTCTCGATGTAATGATGACATGGATGCCATGATTCGCGATTTGTTGAGCAATCTCAAATCCAATTCCTCTATTACTTCCAGTGACAACGGCAACTGTTTCTGGAGACCACCATCTACAGCATAAAACACAAAGAGCTACTGATTCTTACAATCAAACAAATTACAGATTCATATTGGAATCTTCATGCTTCAAGAAACACTGGTGAATTGAGTACTAGGCAGCTTTCCATGTTTCACAGGCATAACGCACACGGCAAAATGCAAAAGCAGTGGCTTTTAGCCTACCACCTCCGTCATTCTGGACGTCGAATTTCAGGAGCATGACAGCTACGCGAGAACCCAACTCCGTTACATACGAAAAGCATTTCGGAAAAGTTTGCGGATTTATGTCTTGAATCACGTGAGATACCTCACAATTCGTGGTTGCCTGCTTTTACCGAGGAAAAAGTCCAAGCTAGGATTCTACTATTTCATGATTGTCATCGAAGCACATGTATTGCTTTCCTTTTCCTTTCTGAAGCAATTGGGGCACCTCTGTTCAATCGCAGGCTATGGTTCTACCTATTCGCGGCTTAAGCATGATCTAATAGGTCAAAGTTAGAGGCACCAATTCCAATTATCTGGCCTAGGTTTTAGGCGCATGTCGGAATCTTTGTGATCACGAAAAACAGAAGTGTATAAGCAATCAATTTCAATCTCTCTCTCTCAAAATAATAGAGGAAATTTGAATATGGGATTTGAGGATTTAGGTACCTCTCGTGGTTGGCGTAGGGGACGCTCCTCTGGCGCGCCAACTCTTTGAGACGGCTCTCCCTTCGCTCTCGTGCTTTGTCTGCTCGCCCCATTTTCTGCATTAACCCGCTACAGACTACCACGTACACATGACCGGTTTGAAACCGATTTGGCGGTTCGAATCGGTCAAAATCGTATGATTTCGGTTTCTGAATCATAACTGTTATTGAAGGTCCCCAGTTTGATTACGGTTAATGATGTCCGTAAAGGAACTCGGAATCAAAACCGGCACCAACTGATGGCTCTTATATTAAAAGATATTATATGAATCTATTTATAAAAAATGCATATGTAGCTCAATGGCATTGTTCTTTCGACAACCTTAATTGGTTTGGAGTTCGACTCTTGATTCATAGTACTACGTGAGTCGGAACCGTTATTTAACTTTGATATCAAGTTCACATGACAAATCAAACGAGAAATGTGACAGGCTACCAGTTATTTAACTATAGTACCAAATTCATATGACGAATCAAACGAGGAATCTGACAGGCTCATATTTTGACTTAAAAAAAATATGAATTTCTACCTTTTATTTGTCGTGTTTGATGCCCACCTTCCTTCTCTCTCTCTACTTCGTCGCTTTCTTCACGCTTTCTTCCTTCCAGTGCCGCTCTTTCCAGCAAACTTATGGTAAAGTTCCTTGCAAACGAGATCGATCTTGAGAATATCATGAACACACTTGAAATGAAACTCTTTTATATCCCATTGTTCAAGATCTACTGCCGTGTCATGGGACTATTATTTCGGGTCTCTTGGTTACACCTTCAAGGTTGTCCCGTTTTCGATTCACTATCATGCTTTCTACTATCTCTAATAGCATAAAAATAGATATAGGAAATAATTTTTGTGTTCAATTGAGTTAGCAATGCTTTAGTTGAAGATAATTACAGAAAATCCTGCTTCTTATTTGTTTAGTCTTTTTATTGGAAATTACTTAATGGTGCAAAGGGGCCAAACTATGGTTCCAAGCACCAGTTTCATTAACGAATCAAACATGAAACCATGAATGGTCCGTACTATAGTTTTTAGTCTCATGTGGACCTAAAACTGTAGTTCCAATACCAAAAGCTTGATACCATGAATCAAAACATACCCTAAGGTATATAACCCTTCATTTGATACTTTTTAAATATAAAAACAAAATATTTGAATTGGATTCGAAATTGTCCCGGAATTGTCGATTTCGGGACGGTTTCAAAACCGGAACCGAAACTAGAACCCACAGCAGTTCGGTTATGATTTCAAGTTTCAAGGCAACTAGAACTGACGGTTTAAAACTGACAGTTCTAATTTACCCGAAAATGGACATGTCTACACTCAAAAAATGAATTATAAATCATATACTATGTATAGACATGGCCAATTTCGATTATGGTTCAAGAACCGTGAGTTCCGATTTTGTGGCAGTTCAAGTTTAAGTTCCAAGCACGATTTCAAAGCTGTTTTGAAGCCGGTTCCCAAAATGTTGTTTGATTGTTTCTTGAGTGTGTTTGACTTTCATTCATTTCATAATTTACTTTATAATGATATAATATTAATATATTATTTAAATATCATTTATATGCTTTAAATCATTATAATTTTAAAATTCAAATATATATGTTACTTATTATTAATTATTATACTTATAATCGTACAAGAAAAAATAAATTAAATAATAGGTTAAACCTCAATTCACTTATTTTTAAATTAAGTTTTCCATATAAAACTCTTGCATAATTAGAAATCAAAGACTACGTGGTTGTGGACACTGCATTTGAGGACAGAAACGGGCAGGCCCCAGTCGACACATTTGGTTCTTTTAGAATTTCTTAGGATACTACTTACATTTCGTTTTTCAGGAGTCCTAGTCGAGTCTTACAAGGAGCAATCCCTCGGATTTTTACATAGGATTTTAGAGTTTTTACATTTGAGGAATAAGAGAGCCTTCTTTATCTTCTCTTTTTGCCTGCTCTCCTTTCGAGCATGGTTAAGGTTGAGAGACGCCTACGGCCAGAGCAAGAGTCGAGTCCTTGGGAAAACCTCAGAGAGTGGCTACCTGGAAAGAGTGAAACCGCATGGTAGATGGCGAGTTGCAGGCCAGAACCTTTCTGGTTTGTTGTGGGTTGAGCGATCCAAGTCGGTTGTTACCAACCTTTTGCGGTAGAAGGATGGTGACAAACTAGTACTAAGGTTGGCTTCATCGGACATGTAGCAGACCATTGGCCGTTGTTCAGAAGCAACCGAAATTGATTTAGTGTTGCTGTTGAGTTTTCAGTGAAGATCACGAGGTTCAGGATTGCTAGTGAGCTTGAATCAGATTTCTGCAGTCCTTTATCGTATAAGAGCGTGCAAAGTTTGGCTATGGAAGCCTTGGGACGATCTAGCATCATTCTCCTCGAGATTTAGGTGTGTATTCTGCGAGACAATGAGTCATCGGAAGTCGAACTTATTGAAAGACCCAGCCTCTTTCGAGGCAACGAGGTTTGTGAATAGCCAAGCTACCGTGGTTCTCTGATCTTGAAAACACAAGCGACTGAAACCAGTAATCTAAGTTCTGCCTTCCATAAATTATAGGTGTAGCTGATTGAATTGGGTGAAACAGTCACCATGGCGAGAGATCAAACATCTATAGCCGCTAGTGTCGTGAGCAAATTAGTCCTTATCACGCGGGGATTCCACCCTCAAACCACTACTTGTGCAGTTTACCAACCACCTGTCTTCCATGAATACTGAACGTGTGTGGATGAGGTATGATCAGAAAAGGATCGCCCTTTTGGAAGCCGAATCAGCACCAGTAAATGAGTCATCAGTTCGTTGTCAAGACGTTCAAAAGTTTTGAAACCTAAACCAGTTGAAGGCTGCAGGACGAAAAGCTTTCTGAAAACTTTTTGTGGAACATGAAACCTTACTTCTAAGCGATGAAGGTATCGAACGAAGACCAGATAATTGTGGTGATGCTCTTTCTTATGGGAGAGTTGTGCTAGAGAATAAAGCAAACAATTGTTGTTGAGGCTAGGTCACCGGGTATCACTACATGATTGCAGTTGAAAGCCGAATTGTGCAAACAATTCTCCCCAATCGACTCTCTTGAGGGCGGAAGATACTTTAGCAATTGGAGCAAATTGGTTCGGTTCATGATTATGTTAAGCAATTCAGCATTTTTTTCCTTTGACAAAGTTGTGGTTATAGCAGAGTTATTCATGGATTTCAAAATCTTCAAAGTAGACCAGTGATGATTCCTCCATAAAGAAGAAAAACTAACAGGACTGGTCCAACAAGTCAAGTGATAGAGGAAAGAAGAGGAATAATCGGCGATAGTGCAAGAGGAGATGTCAGTTTTAGTTGCAGTCAGAGCAGCAGCAACAGCAAGCATCGGGGTTTTCTAGTAGGGCTGTGGAGTCTTCATTTGCAGCAGAGCAGAAACCTCAGTAGTCCATGCTACATATGTAATGGACCCCATCAGATGAAGGTACGTTCGATACGGGACAAGTTACATGTGGTTCTTTTTTAGGATGATCAAGCCAATGGTGTTGATAGCTACAGCGAGGTTCAAATATTTAGTTTTCAACGCTTGAAGTGTGGTGTAGTTGAGAAACGAGCCACAAAGGGCCTGGTATTTGTTGAAGCACAGGTTGGTTGAGACACAGTCCATGGCATGGCATGGCAGTTTCTGGCATGACGCACTCCATTGTATCATCGGCCACTGCTTATTCATGCCATTGAGCTTTTGTTAGGCTTGGAACCACGATTTGAATCTGCTTATTGTATAGCACCCTTGGAGTTGCCAAAGCACCTTCCTCCTAAGCGAGAGACGGTTCATGCCATTGAGCTTGTACTAGGCTCGGAACCACCTTGTGGACTTGCTTACTGTATGAGCACCCTTGGAGTTGAAAGAACTCAAGAGACAACTAGGGAGCTCTTGGAGGCTGGTATGATACAACCATCCAAGTCGCCATATGGCTCCAATCCTTTTTCGAAGGAAAGTAGACAAGACCCTATGTGTCGTCTATGTGGATTACAAAGCTCTTAACGTCTAGTAGATGAGAAAAAGAACATAACGGTGACATGGTACGGTTTATATGAGTTTCACGTTATGCCATTTGGGTTGACAAATGCACTAGTTACATTTTACCACCTCATGAACGAAGTTCTCCATATGTATCTTCACAAGTTTATCGTGGTATGTTCGACTGAAATTGTTGTCCATAGTAGGATTTTGGAGGACCATTCTTGTCATCTTGCTCCTGTGTTCAACCGCTTATGAGAGCACCTCCTTTACGTGAAGAGGGACCAGGGTGAGTTTGCACAGAAACAAATATCTTTTCTTACCCACATTGTTGGAGGTGATGAAGTCAAGATGGATCTGCATAAGGTGAGGGTGATCAGGGACTGGGAGATGCCAAGGACTTTATTGGAGTAGCGTAGCTTTTTAGGCTTGCTTGGCAAATTACTACATGTTTATCATACACTTCCCACAAGTATCACACCTCTTACTAATCTACTAAAGAAAGGCTTGACTTAGGATTAAACCATGGATTGTGTAGAGGCATGTTCGGCTTTGAGAGAGATCCTCAACAGTGAGCCAATCTTGCACATACCAGATTTTTGCTGTCCTTTGAGGTGCACACGCATGCAAGTATCAAACGAAAGATGGAGTTCTAGTTAAGAGGGACACTCGACTGCATTTGAAAGTAGGAAGCTAAAGGAGGCAGAGACACTTTGCATCATTGGAACCCATAGGTGTTGTTTTAAATTATCAGCTAATTTGAAGCCTCAAGTGGTATGGATATAGAAGTCTAGGTTCCTAGCTGCATTCTTAGAGAAACGAAAGGTTGTTTCTTTAAACATGCTACTCGTGGTACAGCTTATCAGTTCTATTCGCATCCTTTTGACTCGACCATGGATTACATTGGCTTTCTCCCTCGAACAGACAGAAGCCTTGTAAAACATTCAAAATAATCTCGACTTGAAGCCTCTAAGAGTGGAACAATATCATTTGTTAAGAAGAGGTGAGATAAAAACCTTGTTTGAACCCAATTTAATGGGTTGTCAATCACCGTCCCTACCAACCTTGTTGATGGTTTACGAAGAGATACCGACCTTGGCTGGTCTTTTCCTATTTGAAGGTAGCTAGTCATCCTCTTCAAATGTATATGGTCCAAGGGACAGCTCTCCAACCTATCTAGGATTTCTCCGTTTCCTTTCCTTAATGGGGAAGGAGTGATCTATTGCAACTCAAAGAAATTCCAGCACCTTAGCAATTTCAATTTCCTTGGGATCCTCATTGAGATCAACGCTTATTTGGTGAATAACCAAATTTTTACCATACATCTTTCTCTCTTGGTAACGACCATGGACATCTCAAAAATTCCAGAAAAATGGATCTTTGACAACTTCATTATTGATCCAAATCACACTATTTTCAAAACACTACCTTGTTTCCTTTAAAATCCATATCTTGTCTCGTATGATTTTTTTTTCCCATTTTCACTCTTGAAACTTTTGAAATTTCAAATCACTGCACTAGACTTGTAGTAAGGAGAAAAACAATGTGCCTTTGAAAACCCAATAAGTTAGAAAACATGTGATTTAGAAATCCAATAAGTATGAAAAACGTTGACATCATACATTGCTCATTTAGTTTTTATGATTATCATTAGTCTTAAAACAGAAATCTATAACATCCAATGAGAAATATACAAGTTTGCATTCTCTGATATTGTCTCTATAAAGCAATCAAATGTTTAATATGGTACCCATGGAATGACAGTTTTTACTTTAGTACCTTGTAGTTTGTTATTAAGTTAGTACTTCGTAGTCTTATAATTTGTTAGTTTGTTCCCTATTATGTTCTTATCTTATTGCTGGTTAGAAAGAAAATGAAGAAGATATACTGTGTATTTATTGGGAGGGTTTCGGGCATATACAAATGTTATAAAGATTGACAAAGCTAAATAAACAAGTACAATAAAGTTGTGTATTATTTGTTTTAATATGAACATGATACATAGATTACATTTAGAAGATTCATGAAAGAAAGGTCTTGGTGTGAAAAGGTTTTTGCACAAGTTTATATCAAATGCCAAAGCTCAATGGACAAAATTTGAAATATTGAAAGATAATTAGGCACCATTTCTTCTACTATCGGAGCAATGTTAGTATTATCATAATGTTATATCTTGTTACATTTATTGTGAAATAGTAATTAATTTATTGTGAAATAGTAATTAATCATACATTTGTACATTCTTATTTCAATAATATGGGTGACAGATGTGAAAAGCAACAAGTCTAATGTAGGTCAAATTGAAGATATTTCGACCACATCGAACTGTAATAAAAATCTCATGTGTAGAACATGTTATAACCTTGAGAAAATCAAGAAAGAGCGAGACCTTGTAATTAAGAAATGTATCATGTATAAGGGTTTATTAACTGGGATGAAAAAGTTAAATATTGAAGATTATTGAATGTAACATTTATAATGTAACATGCTTTTGCTTTATATCATTTGTTTCACTTCATTGAAAATAATGTATATTTAAAGTCCCCTATAGATAGATATACTAATGTTTCACACTAATGAAATACAAAATGGTGCAATTAACATGTGACACCATATGAGGTACATTTCATATATAATATATTCCACATAACCTATGAATATTTCATACTAATATAACATCATAACCTATAAATGTTCACTTATCATATCATATGACCTATGAGAATTTCATAAGATATGAGAATTCCATTTTGTTTACTAATAATATAACCTACCTCCATTATATAAACAAAGGCATACAAAAATATATAACCTACAACACATATAATACATTCCAAATAACATGCAACAATTTCATATGACATCATAACTTGCAAGTATTGACTTATCATACCATATGACCTGCAAGCATTTGATAGGCTATATGAGTAATTCATTTTGTTTGCTAATAGCATAGCCTAATGGCATTTCAAAAATATCATATAAAAATATATAACCTGTGACACATATAGTACATTCTACATAACTTGTGAGTATTTCATAAATCATCAAACCTATAAGCATTCACTTATCACACCATATAACTTGCGAGTATTTTATAAATAACATCATATGAAAGCATATTACAATGCATAGAACCTTTTGACATTTCATAAATAGCATCATGTGAAAACATATTATATTGTACATAACCTACTAGAGTTTCATAAATAACATCATAAGATTACTATTATTGAGTAAATCATGGTTTGATGCATGATTATATGTGTCATTAGAATAAAAACATGGTTTAATATATTTTATTCAGCCATTATATGTAAATCTACAAAATAATCATGGATACCATGTCCAACTTGTCGGAGAATGCAATTTTTGTTCCTCACCTTGAAATCCATTTTTTATTGATAATACTTAAGAGAATATCACATTTTAGCATGTCCTCGTAACACTAACAATACCTAGCCATGAATAACATTCACAAAAGACAATAAACCATTATTATTGAGGAGGATATAAAAGATATAATTAATGAGTTCAAGAAAAAAGAAAAAGATAGCAACAATGATAATCATAACACCTAGTCATCAACAACCTATTGATTGTCTCCAACATGGTTAGGATAGGGTGGGTACTTGATGGATAAGAGCACTGAATGGGCTCATATATATTGTTGACTAACAAATTTGTCTTGCAATGCTTTGAGAAGTATGATCTATACTATGTGTTAGGCTCGTTTTGCATCAACCATACACAGATAGCATCTCCATCAGGCTTTATTATTAACTTTTCTAGATGATATTTCTTTTATTTATTAAAGATGTGATTGCAATATCCTATACTAGTCTCTTATACTTCCACCCCTTTCCCTTCCACTTGCTCTTCAAATTCTCCCATAAGTGATTAAGACATATATGATGCTCCACTCTAGGTATAACCCTTCTCATTGCCTCTGATTGACTATGATGGAATATATGATGGGCAGCTTTGGTCATTGATCGACTCTGAAAATGTTCATTGACAAATACAAATTGTATTTTTATTTTACAACTTCTAGCATTAGTGACAAACACCATATTACAGTAGTCCCTAATTCTCTTATATTATGTTCAATGCATCCTTGAGAGCTTCTCCACCTTCTTTTTTGCTCCATATCACTATTAGTATGATACATGTAACCCCACCTTTATTTCCATTTGTACTTGCATTGCAGATATTAGTCATATTGAGTTATCATATATGTCTTTCTTGTGCTATATATATTGGTAATCAACTAAATGGTTCCTAAAGTTATATGTATATCTTTATAAATAGAACCCTCAACAAAGTCTACTCTAAATATAATCCTTATCTGATCCTAATGGGCTAGGCACATAGTTATCGTCATGTATATGAAGAAACAATTGATGTGTATGGTGCAACTCATCGATATCCTCATCCAACTCTTCATCCTCTGATTTTACTTCCTCTAAATTCAAGGGACACCAATTATAATCTTCATTCTCATCCTCTGAATGCTTTGCATTATATTGTGTATCGTACTCTCTCTAAATATGACACTCTCTCATCCCTCTCTTTAGATATCTCATCTTCGTCAATTTTTGTAGATGTCTCTTTTTTTCTTGTGATTTAGATATATCTTCTTCCTATGACTTCTCTTCTCTATCCTCAGTGTCAATATTAATTGCCTCATCATACTTATCTCCTCCCAGTGCCTTTTTGTGCTCAAGTTGAGTGTCAACATCAACTTAATCTACTAATTGCCTGGCTCCTCTTCTATTGCTTCTTTTTTTGTTTGGGTAAATAATGTTCAATGCATTAAAGTCATACAATATAGTTGGATAATATCGTAACCTACATTAAGACATGATATTATCTAAATATGATCATCTATATACAACTTAACATATTAGACTTTCTCGTACATCCTCAAGCTTATACCATATCATAAAGGTACTATATCCTTTGTCTAAGAACAAGTGAAACATCTAAAATCTCAAACAGTTTGGATCAATCTAAACTATTGGTGTCAATCCACCAATATAAATTATCTCTCACTCATACAATCTCCCACCATAATGTAACACAAGAGTGATGAGCTTTATGACCCTACAAAATAAATGAATGGAGATGAATATCCATGTCAAAGAAAGCAAAAGGTAACAATATAATCTTATATGTCAAAGAAGAATGAGAAAGACCAATGACCAACACCTTATCTTAAAGGAGTGCCTTATTGTAAGCTTACAATAGTCGAGGATACTAAAAGAGACTCCTTATCTCTAGTGACTCTATTTTAAGCATACTAAAAGGACAATTACACCTTGTAAAATTGACTTCTAAAGACTGCTACTCCCATGTGGCATTGACCCAAATTCAATCGAGGCACCTTACTACAGGGTAAGAGGTCAGTGTAGCCTTGCGAAGCTAACCAGCTCTAAAGTTTGCTCATATAATACTAACAATAGGCTACTAGAAGGTAGCTCAATTAGCAATATTCTTAACTAATGAAAGTAAATAATACTTTGCTTAATGCTTAGCAAAGAAAATGAGAAAAAGACAATCATATACTAATATAAGGAACAAGGACTTATACTTGATTATATGATTTAAATGAATGATTTATAAATTAGTCATCTATGTATAATCAATTCATAATGAAATGACCATGACAATGAATATAGAAAATGCATACACACCACCATAGTTGCAAAACCTTCTTCCTAAAGAAAACACAAGTTTGACATATGAGAATCCATGTCAACTAAGCATCCTAAATAAATGAGATAAAAGAAATTTATGGCAACACTTTGACATCTATATTGAGCATTAAAGTAGAGCCATATTTTTCAACATAAATTAGTTATCACAATAGACCATGAGTTTAATTCACTAAGAAGTTGAAAACTTTATTGTTGTTTAGAATTAAATTGGTTCATAGAAGACAATAAACATATCCAAGCAGCAAGTTTAGCAAAAGAAATGAATCGGAAGCACCTACAAAACCATAATGGAATATATGAATCAAACATAAAAACAGATGAGCAGTCAATTAGACTAATGTTGCTTAAAATCATCAATGATAATAATGTCACTTAACATATAGAAGACAACCTCTATACATGAACGAGAGAGAAGGGAAGAAATTAGGGTTTTTTAAAGAGAAAAAAATATAGAATGAGTTATAATGAAGTTTGCATCGTGGATCATTTATCGGATATATTTTGGATATCCAGTACATTATGGATATTGGATTTAAAATGGATCGCCATACAACTATGGTCGACGTGAATGCAGAGTCAACCATAGGCACACATTCTCGTTTGCCATGTCAGTCAATCATAAATGGTGTTAGGCTCGAGGTAGTAAAGTGATTAGTTTTTGAAACTTACATCCTTTAAGTTCTAGAAGGTGAAGTTCAAGGTACTAAAATAGATTTTCAGTAAGCCATAAGGTATTAATATAAAGTTTTCCTGTTAAGTAAATTACTTAGGGGTGAGTTCACTTCACATTTATTTTTGTATTATGATAAGCTTATTCTATAAGTATAGGAGCTGATCTTTTATCTATAATGTTCCTCCCCCATATTGTTCTGCTAATAGAGAAGACACAATTGAAAGAGAAAAATGGAATGCTTTCTGAGGAGTGAAAATTGATGTTAGTTGATTCTGGTGGATTGACAGGAGGGTCTAAGCTTGGACCGGATATCACAAACCTATTTTGAGGAGTCACACTTCAAGGATAATATTTTATTTCACTTTTCTTTTATACATGCTATGTGATAGCAGTTGCTTTTTCTTGCATGATATAATCAATGTGATATCATCTTATGTATTCATGTATGTCGTATTTTCTCCCGATTTTGTTATGTTTAACTTTTTATGCACGACCCATTTGAATAGGATTACAAAATAATTGATGTCATTTCATGCTCTCTGTCTTCTTGCAAAACAATGTGTAAAACCATGAAGATCAAATGCAGAAACAATCACAAGAAACAAGATCTATATAGTTTGTACAACCCCAACTCTATGGCCACCATACAGACTCCACTCCTCCAAACTACTGCCAAGGAGCTTTGTAAGGACCTAAAGTCACTTTGTCTCAAGATAAAGATGGAGCCGAATTGAACTGGTATCCATATAATGGAGTAGGTTAGCTACAACTTTCATTGTCAATCAACTTCCGACTTGCCTAGTAAGCCAAGAGGCTTATCACTATGACCCTTCAACCATGTATGTTATCAGCTCTTCAGGCTACCTTGGCAAAAACCCTTTTCGAGGAAAGTGTCTCATAAATCTTGTAGTGTGTTTGAGATCATGTAACTCTCATTTCTACTATCGATAAAATTCTTGCTTGCAAGTTATTTGTGCACTTTACTCACTTTGCTCTCTTACATTCCTCATGTGGTGTTGTGTGAGTCTTTGGATGCCAACTATACCTCTAAGCCTTAGCACTCAGGAGAGAGACACTTACATTCCATATTAGTGTCAATGGAAAACTACAACAATTGGTGAAATCTACTAAGACTATCCAACCTCAAGGTCAAGCGTTGGTTATGTTTCTTAGCTCCATTGGTTAGTCTCATGGATAAGGCATGACAACTTTGATATTAGAGTAGTTGACGATCCTACCTCAATGTCTTTCAACTTAGTTAAGATGAATCCAATGACTTCAATAAGCACCATGTTACCCATAGACCCAACACACACTGGAAGCAAGCAAGATTGTTTGATTGAAAAGGCCATGAATGAAAGTTGGCTACATAAAGTGCAAGTGGATGTAGCCAACTAAGAGGCAAGCCTGAGAACCTTGAGGGACATCCTCAACATCAAGGACTTCGTGTAGGAGTCTGAGCTGATGCGCAAGGCCATCAACATCTTCAAGGAAAAGTGAGTAAAATCTTAATGAATATGGAGGAGAAGGTCAAGGATCTCACCATTTGTTGTGCTAGCCATAAAGGGAACAATACAACCATCCAAAAAATATTGGAGGCTCTTGAGGCACGTTGTGCAATGCTCGATCGAGCAATCATTAGTGGGTAACTATTGCTCCCTATTTAGATAATAGTATCCCAAAGCATGATGCTTACTCAGTGACTCGAAGCTCAAATGACCTTTAGAATTTCTTGTAAAAGGTTAACGAATACATCAAGGTAAAAGAGATTACAAGGAAGGATTGAAGGATTGGTACTACTATATTGTTCATCAAGGGTGGCACTTTGCTCTGGCTATAACATTGTTCAACTAAGGTCGATCAGGTACTCTACAAGATCAACACTCTTGATGACTTCAAGTGGGAGATTTGGAAACAACTCCTTCTCGAAAACCCTAAATACTTGGTATCTAAGGATCCCATGTGATTGAAGCATAACTGATCTATTAGTGAATATATTAAGTTCACCTTCTTAATGCTAAACATCTTTCGAAAGGTGAAGGCAAATAGATGATGGAGTGAAATCTTTGGTAGATATGAGTGAAGGACTTAGCTTCGGCCTTAGCTATGGTTGAACACTTGGCTAACAACAAACCTTACTAGGAAGATCAATTCCATTAAATTTTAGGTTCTATAAAATCCTCAACTTCTATCCAATCTTCTTAATTTTATGAAAGTAAACCAAAAACTAAGTCCAGAATAACTCACCTTTTATGAAAAATTTATCCAAGCAAGTATTGGGTGTTGGTTTTATCGATAATTTTTTTCTATATTTTGGACCGTTTTGTGATCAGATAAAAATCACAGAAATGTTTTCAACTGAATGTTATTCTAGAATTTGGGCAGTGCTTGTGGCTAAAACTCATGATCTTTGTAAAATACAGTGTATAGATCTCCTATTATCCTAAAACTTATTATATGAAAAGTTGTAGATGTTAGCGTTTTGATAAGACATCATTGATGGATTTGGTTACATATAGGCTGAGTTATATTAGATTTACTGAACAATGGTCGTGTGACTTCTATCACAGGTAAGTTCAGTCTAGGCTGAATCAGATATTTGATGATTTTTTTATTAACCTTATACACATCCAAAATTCGTGAAAGTTTTGTAGGATATCTTTCTATGTGTGTTACACTTAACAATATAGTATTTTCCTTTAAAATAGATCCGAGAAAAATCCAAAACACCAGTAGGTTTATGCAAGATGTTGAAATTTCTAGAAATTTCCTAATAGAAGATAATAATGCATCGGGTTATAAGGTTAATGATTTAGTGATCACTCAAAGAATTTCATTGAGGACCTATATTAGTTCAGGGAGGAATTCATCCACATATATCTACAGGGCACCTCTCTAAGAGGACTTCCCGCTTGAAAAATATATGTGATCATAGCCCAATACTCTCATACCATAAACTTATTGATGATTAATCTACTATAAGAGTAATTACATACTCATGTGATCAAATGTAATCAAATAACTATGTCCCTCTTATGACTTCTTAAATTGAATTAGGACAACCAATCCACCAAGAATGAGAGAAAGAATAATATAGAATAAGAAGAGAGAGTATAAGATATAGATATATTGGAGAACAATCACCCAAAATTTATAAAGTTAATGGATTCTTCTCACTTGTAGCTCATGCTTTCATGGCTCTAGACTTGAGCGATTCTCTTTTTGAAATAATATGTGATGAAAATAATTGTTTTCTCTTGAAATACAATAATTTGGGGTAAGATCCCAAAGCTTACAATAAATGAGATAAAATGAAAGGGGAGGAGAGGTAGCTCAAAGGCTTCTCTCTTGGTCTCTCTCCTTCTTTTCTTTCATGATTCTTCCTTGATTGACTCTCTTCTCTTTTTGGCTAGACTCTTTTCTTCCTTGGGTGTCCCCTTTTGCTGGCAAAGTCTCTTATTTATAGACACCAAACCAAACCGGATCTTTCTCGAGTTACTAAGCCCGATTCAGATCTAAATACAATCTATCAAAGCACCAACCCTGCTGCACAGTTGTTGGGCGACATGCACATATAGGAGCAACAGTTAGACACGTGTGACACGTGGGAAGAGGAATGGAGGACATGTGAAGGTTGTTGGTGCATACTCGGATGCATGAGAGTTGGATGTCACGCCTGCGTGTCGGCATCGTGCGTGCGGTAGTGGCGCTTTTGGTGTCCAACGGTGGTAAACTTGGTAGCCGACAGTGACGCTTTTAGCCTTTCATCCTCCATGGGTTGATCTCTTTAGCTTTTCTAGATCGCTTTAACCTTCTAATAGTGTAGGGAGGATCTTTCTCAGTCGGGGTATTTTAAACTTTTCACTTAATGTTTTATGCTTGGGCTTATATAATCACCGAACTAGAGTCTTTTGAGTTTTTGCTCCTTTCTCCTTCATGTTTTATGCTTATTTGTTCTATTATTTGTATTTTAATTAAAATAATTTTGTATGGGTAAAATGGTCAATTTATAAAATTTTTGCAAGTAGAACTTATTTTGATGCCAATGCCTCATTTTGACTTGTGTGGCCCATTCTTTAAAGAAATCATGCTTAAAACAACAAAATTTTGTCAATACAGTTTTAAGGGCAAAATGGTCATTTTTTGGATTTTGTAAAAGTTTAAATTCTTTTACTAGGGCTTGAAGTTCCTCTCATTTTGAGATTGTTATTAACTAAATTTATTTATCTAATGGCAAAGAATAGACAGCCAAAAAAATTCTTCTTTTGAACACCAAGATTTCATTTAAGCAAGTTCCTATTTTGATATACTTGGTGTTAGACCCAATTCCTACATTGACCTCTAAAAAGTCCCCTCCCATGGAACTTGAAGGCTTTTCGAAGTCAAGAATTTTGTGAAACTTGGAGAGCTAAGCTGTTTAAACATCTTCATTCATGAGATCTTCCTCCTTAAATGATTGAACTTTAGGAAACAATTTTTTAAAAGAGAAGATGATGATCCTTCATAAGAACATGATTTTGGGTTGAGGATGCATAAAGGTTTTGTCAAAATCAAACTTTTGGATAGGCTATGATTTTGAAAATGTGGTTTTTGATAAATGTTTTGGTTTTTAAAATTTATATCATTTTCTTTGATTTTTCTCATATTTTTATATTTTTAAGACAAACTTTTGGCAAAGAAATGTAAAACACTTTGGGGAATTTTTAATTTTATATTGTTTTCATGTTTTGCAAGATTTCCATTATTTTTTATTTTTGAAAATTTTCCAAATGTTTTTGGTTTCTCCGAATCTACATTTTTTTTTAATTTTTGATAAAGGAGGAGGTATTTTTCATCAAACCCATAAAAAACACTATGAGTTAGGTTCCAAAGAAGAGATCCAAATCATATTTTTTAGTTTATTGGACCTTAGGCTACTCTGAACCCAAATGGTTTTGGGTGGGGGTTTGGGAAGTTTCAATGGGTCAAAGCCTAACCCATGTCGACCTTGGTTGGATAAGGAACAAGGGGTTCCAACCTCCTTGACCCTCCACTCCTAGACCTTGGTAAGGTATATAAGTCATGTTTAAGATCATGTTTCAAGGCTCTTAGGATAAAGATGATGATTTTGAAACATGTTATTGTCTATAGAATGAGATGTGCTATATACCCTAGGTATTTGGGAGTAGTCTAGGACATGGGTGTTTGGGGTGGGGGACGACCTGCTAGGGATCAACCCCATGATGGCTTTCTCCTTCTGGTAATTTAGTGTTGACATGGTTCACTCATGATACAATGTGAATTTTGGACTCCTTTGAGGTACAAGTCACTCTACTTCGAAACTACTATGACCTTGTATTCCCAAGGGATCTTGATATATTGATTGAAGGTTGAGAGGACAACCATGAGGGAGTATATCCAAGGTCTTCCTAGCAACAAGTTCTAATGAAGGTTGATGTATAAGATATGAAACAATCCTACATGTTGAATTGGGCTAACTTTCATGTGAAGGTCGATCGATCCAAGGGAATGGGAGGAATTATCGTCATACCCCATGATAACAATCGCACTTGGTTGAACCCTCTCTAATGGAACTCGAACTTGGAGGGTTATGTTCAAGGGGAGGATGTTTAGGCCCCTGCCGCCATCGACCAAACACTTCTCCACATAATGGTGCTTCAAAACTACCTCTATATGCAAAGCATGATTGTAGATTGCTATTGGCTTATTCAACTCATTTTTGGAAAAGTGATTGGAGTTTGAGTGAGAATGGGTGAGACCAAAAAGGACAATGACTTGGGAGTTATGAATGTACTAATCATTATTTTTTCTAGAATTTCATCAAATACTTGTTTATGTTTATGCAAGATTTTGATCAACTCTAAAATAGACATGTTGATTGAAAGTTTTGATGAATGTTTTTCTAGATCATATGGAGGCAAAACAATATCTTTACCCTTATCAACACCATGAGATGAATGAGGAATGATGTACTTTTTGGGGGTTGGGTAAAACAAACACCCTCTTGCTTGATTCATTTCTCAAGTACAAGGGTTTGTATATCCTTTCGGACCTACTAAGCTCCTCAACACTTTATATATAGCTTGGTCCTAATTGGGCTCCAGGTTGGTGCAGGGATTTTGACATACCACGAATAACTATGAAGGCTTTAGCTGGGACATAACACTAAGCACTCCCCGGAGCACTATTTACTTAGGTTTTTTAATATTATGGGTGAACCTTGTGTTGTGTGGTAAGTAGAGTGACCTGCATGCAATAAATGATCACAAGTATGAGTAACCATTTTATGAGAATTCTTGAGGAAGAAATATACTTCTTTTGACCTTTCATCTATGCTTGCGTGTTTGGGAAATGGCTCCTTGAAAATATCTTGGAAAAGCTCTAGCTCCTCAAAGATGTGGAGCTTACCTTGTTCAATTAGGTCATCTATTTTACTTTTCAAAGAAACGCATATTTTTGTATCATGGCCCTTTACCTTATGATATTTGCAAAACTCATTGAGAAAACATCACTTAGGTGTTGCACCTTCGGGAACTAACTGTAAGTTCAACAATCCTTGGGACAAAAGAATTTCTATGACCTCTGTAAGTGGTTGTCCTAGATGTGTGTAATCTCTTTTGGACTTTGGGAATGGACGGTTTAGTCATAGGAAAAGAATGTTTATTGGGATTAGATGAGGAAGGCTTAACCCGAACACTCACTATCTTTTGAGACTTTAGCCCTCTATTCAGAGTAGATGATCCATAGACCATGGAATTTAGTTTTGAAGAAAAGTCCTTAGCTTTTAAAAGGTCATCGTACACACTCTTTTTCAAGTTCGATTCAAAAAGAGATAATTTTTTTATAAGCTTTTCAAATGTGTTAATTTCATGGAGAGATGAGAGCCTTCGAATTAATTTTATAATTTTTTAAAATCAACATTACTGCACAATCCTCGAATATGGACTTCTTAACTTGCCCTAGCAAAGATCTATATCTCATAATGAAGGCATGAGAGTCATCATTGTGAGCTTTCTTAGCATCTCCTAAAGAGTTGAGAGTCGGGATAACCTCAATATTGTATGAAAATATTTGCATGAAGCAATTGGCAAGCTCTTCAAATGTGATGAATTGACTCAAATCATATGAGGCTTCCTATAGACCCGAGGTTGTTTTTTATAGGAAGTATATGACTCGACTATGTTGGCCTCTTATCTTAAGGTGACAATCTCTCTTTCAATTCTTAATGTTCTCAAATATCTTTTTAGAGAGCCGATTCAATCATCCCAAGTTTGAGATAGTGATGTGAGAGACTTTTGAGTTCTTTTTCAAAAATTGCCTTGTACAACTTGAAGAGGTCTTTCTCAACACATCTCCGAATGAATTTTCCAAACTTGACATGAACGCTTGGAAGTTTTGAACTTATAGTTGGAGGTTTTAGACCTATAGACAAGTTTTGAAAATAGTTTAGAATAAAACTCAGAAATTGACTTGTTTTGAAAGAACTCAAAGGATTGAAATGACTCCTTTAAGACCAATGTCCCACCGAGCATGTCATTTGTTTTGTAAACAAAACTTTTGGCCTTATATATACTTAAAACTTCATTTACAAAAAAAATATGTATGATCATGCCAGCAAGTTTACTTAAACTTGAAAGGTTTGATGTATGACATTGACTTCTTAAGCGAATGTGGGAAAGTAGGTTTTTATCGATATAAGACCTCTTGAACCAGTACTCAAGGGTAATCCTAAACACTTAGGAAGAGTTATTTTTAAATCTAAAGTTTTCTTAAAACAACTTCGATTTGAAGGAGTCTTTTTTTAATCACATCTTAGCAAAACTAGTTTTGTTCTATGAAAACATAATTGATTCTATTTCACAGAGTTTGCATTTTATTGAGGCACTTCTAGAGCACCAAAAATTATCAAAATTTTGTCAAAAAAATTATTGGTGTTACATTTTATTAAAAAAAATTCTTTACATTTTTGGACTATTTTGTGATGAGATAAAAATCAGGGAAAGGTTCTCAACCAAATGCTATTTTAAAATTTGAGGAGTGCATGTAACTGAAACTCATGGTCTCATTAAAATACCTATATATCAGTATATAAATCTTTTATTTTCTGAAAACTTATTACTTTGAAAAGCTACAAATGTTAGCATTTCGATGACACCGTCCTTGATGGATTTGGTTACTTACAAGCCAATTTATATTAGACCTACCAAATAAGGGTTGCAGGACTTTTATCACAGATAGGTTTAGTCTAAGCTGAATCAGACTTTTGATGATTTTTTTATGAACCTTATACACGTCCAAAATTCATGAAAATTTTAGAGGATATCTTTATATGTGTCTTCCACTTAAAAAAGAATTTGGATAGTATGTTCCTTCGAAATGGATTTGGAAAAAATCCGACAATCCAGTAGGTTTATACAAGATATTGAAATTTTCAAAAAATTTCTTATAAAAGATAATGATGCATTGGGTTATAAGGTTAATGATTTAGTGATCCCTCAAAGAATTTTGTTGATGACTTATATTAGTTTGGGGAGGAACTCATCCACACATATCCTTGGGTCACTTCTCTAAGAGGATTGCTTGCTTAGGAAATATATGTGATCATAGTCCAATGTCCTTCCTCCTAAACTTATTGGTGATTGATTCACCATAAGAGTGCTTACATAATCATGTCACCGAACAACTATGTCCCTCTTATCACATCTTGAATTGAGTTAGGGACAATCAATCCACCAAAGAAATGAGAGAAGGAATAATATATCATATAAACATAGAATAAGAAGAGGGAGTACAAGATATAGGTATATTGGGGAACAATCAACTGAAATTTATAAAGTTAATGGATTCTTCTCACTTATATCCCACTCCTTAATGGCTCTAGACTCAAGAGATCCTCCTTTTGCAATGATATGCCATGAAAATAGTCATTTTCTCTTGATATACAATAATTTGAGGAAAGAGCCCAAAGCTTACAACAACAACAACAATAACTAAGCCTTTTCCCATACTAGACGGGGTCAGCTACATGGATTCTTTGTTTCCACAGAGCCCTATCATGTGCCATGTTAGCAGTTAACTCACAATAAGCTAGATCATTATTTATTGTTTCTTTCCAACACTTTTGTTGTCATTCTCTCTCTCTCTATATATATATATACATATATATTACCTTTGGTATTTTGGAATAATTCTCCTAAGCTAATATTTACCATCCTTTATATGTCTAAGAGCCTCTTTGACTTTATTCTTTTGAATATGTCGGTAGAAATTGTGGTTTATATACTTTTCTGATTTGGCTAATTCTCCTAAGCTAATATGAACATCTTTATTTTCATTAAAAAGCTGATAAAAATAGTTTTTCCATCTATTTCTTATATCATCATTTGCAACTAGAATTTTTTCAACCTCATCTTTGATGCATCTAACAGAATTAAGATCTTTAGTTTTCTTATCTCTAGCCCTAGCTATCCTAAAAATATCTCTTTCACCCTCTTTTGAGTTAGTTTTTTATATAAATCTTTCTAAATTTTAGCTTTTGCTTTACTGACAGCCTTTTTCACTTCCCTTTTCACTTTCTTATAAGCTTTTAAAGTTTCACTAGTTTTCTTAGCATAATGTAATTTGTAACATACCCTCTTTGCCTTGATTTTATTTTGTACTACTTCACTCCACCACCAAACTTCTTTTGTGCCGGTACATCTTCCTTAGATTCACCTAACACATCTTTCACCACTTTCCTAATATGTATAGGCATATTCTTCCACATATCACAAGGTGTACCAACATAATTCCAAGCATCTCCTTGAAGGACTTTCTGTTTAAATATATCTTCTTTCTCACTTTTGAGGTTCTACCATTTAGTCCGAATAGCTCGATGCACTCTTTTTTTCTTTGTCCATTTTTTTATTTGTAAATCCATAACTAAAAGTCAATGTTGGGTGATTAAACTTTCTCCTAAAATTCCTTACAATCTTTACAACACGTTTTATCTTTTTTTCTACAAATAAAGTAATCAATTTGTGTTTGTGATAAGCCACTCTTATAGGTAATTAAATGTTCATCTAGTTTTTTTGAAGATTCTATTGACTATAAAGAGATCAAATGCCATAGCAAAATTTAAGATCTCCCTACCTTCCTCATTTATATCTCTAAAACCAAAGTTTTCATGAATACCTTGATATCCTAATGTCTCTTTACTGACATGTCTATTTAAGTCTCCTCCTAAACAAATCATCTCCCTTTGTGGAATCCTTTAAATCACCTTATCTAACTCTTCCCAAAAAGTTGTCTTTATACTATCTTCTATCTCTACTTTGGGTGCATAAGTACAAACTATATTCAAAACCTCTCCTCCTAACACTAATTTCAACATCATAATGCGGTCACTATATTGTTTTATGTCTACTATACTATCCTTTAAATCTTTATTTATGAGAATATCAACTCCGTTTCAAGCCTTTTCCTTACCTGAGTAACATAATTTAAAACATGTATCCTCTATCTCCTTTGCTTTTTCTCTAACCTACTTTATCTCTTGTAAACATAGAATATGAATCTTTCTCTGAATCATAGTATCTACCACCTCCATTAGCTTACCGGATAATGTTCCGATATTTCAAGAACCAATACGAATCTTATTATCTAGGACTAGCTTTCTTATCCCCCGCATCCGTCCGTATTGAAAATGTGAAGACCCTCTTTGTAAATTATTAACTAAATTCGGGCAGCAATGTAGCGAAACTAACTTCTTTACCCATACTTATACATGATGTGGGAATCCTATATGCAATTAATTCACTACATTTGAGCAGAAATGTAGAGGCCATTGCTTACTTATCACTACATTCGGGCTCTGCAACGCGTCGCTAAGCGGGAACGCCCCAAAGCAATGCTCATAATTTGTGTAATCCATGGTATAAAAATACGACAACAAAAAAGACAAAATAAAAGGGGGGAAGAGGTGACTCGAAGGCTTCTCTCTCCTTCTCTTGGATGATTCTCCCTTGCTTGACTCTCTTCGCTTTTTTGTTGTCCTCCTTTCTTCCTTGGGTGCCCCTGTTGTTAGCAAAGTTCCCTTACCAGGTAAGTTTAGGGGATTGCACCTGTTGGCGCTAGGAAGAAGGGTCTATATCGAGGAAGAAAGATTCTCTTACCTGGAAAGGAGGGAGAAAATCTAAGATCAGAATTAAGGCTCAAAAATAGTGACTATGGGTTGGGAGGGAGGGAGGTCCTAAATGGCTTTGCTCCAAACGCAAACAGTAGAATGCCAAGAATCATAGTGAATAGAAGGGTTATATCATAAGCTAGATTTGTCATATTTGATATATGGATTTATAGGTATAGATAGTCCCTAATCATGAGCTCTAAGACCCTAAGTAGGGTATACATCATGGATAGTAACATCATCAAAGCCTTATTAAAACAAAGAAAAGAAGGATATTCTGAGTGAGACATAAGGGAAGAATCATTTATATGTCCTCCCATACGGGTAGACTATAAGACAATCAAAATGATCAATAATGATAACCTGGGAGGAGATATGAGTAGTAGGTAAAGTGAGGTTAAGATTTGAACAACTAGGAGGACTAGTTATAACAGGGTGAGAAATTGACAATGAAATATCATAACTAGGGTCTCGTGTTCCAGTAAAGTGAATAGCAATGTCCTCTCCTACAATTATTATTCTCTTACTATGCTAATGAATCTTGATACAACGATGGTAGGTAGAAGGTTTGACCTTTAGATTATGAATCCAAGGAGGACGTAAGTTGTAGGAGGTGTCTAGGTCCATAACATGAAATTGAGCTTCGTGAATGATAGGATCAACTTCAATAGTGAGGATGACAATACTCTATGAGGTGAAAGTGTGGATGTCTTAAACTACTATGTGAATATATGTGGGTTCGCCGGTCTTTTGTGATCCCAATCTGAAGGATTACCCTAAGAGGGAGAATGTTGAGACATTTGCCTCTAACTACAAGACACTTAGATAAAAGTTTATCATTTACTCTTACTCCAATGTATAATGCTTGATCATGTGGGAAAATAGGTCTAGGTAGGTCCTCTTAAGAGAAGGTGATGGGTGTTTTGGTTAAGATAGGTTACACAACAATTAAGGACTTATGGAGGTATTGTTAAAAACTTTTACCTTGTTGAGGATGTCTTCTATAACCTCCGTATGAGTGCATAATGACTTTACAAGTTCTAGGATGTACATGTGAACTTGAGTTATTGCAATGTGATGTTCTAAGTCATATTCAGGTAAGGGATCTTTTTCCTTGTCTTGGGTTGGTATTGGAACTTTGGGAGCTCAAATTTTTACAGGATTAGATCTAGGTTAAGGTTGTTCTCTAAAATATTTAGGTTTATAAATTTAACATGACCAAGTAACATCATCCATATGTGGATGCTCAAAGAAAATAGGAGAATAATTGGTAAAGAGTACCCCTCGAAGGATGACGGGACACTAGGATCTCTAAGTTGAGGATTCCCTAGGACCAAGTATGATAATAGGTTTCTATTTCTTAGGGAATTAATGGGGTAACAGGGTTCTAACCTTAGACTTAGAATCATATAGTTTTAGAGTTAACACTTTGTGGGTCAAGGTAGACTTTGAATCAGTAGAAATTGAATAGGAAGATTAGTGAGACGCGTAAGACGGTGTAGATGGATTGGAGGGTGGGGTAGCTAGTGTATAGTGAAGTGAAGAATAACCCGAATACCTTAGGATTATTAGAGGGAAAGTTGAGGTGTATTCAGGCAATGTAGGGGTGTATTCTCGAGATTGCAGTGTGTACTTTGGAGATGTAGGGATATAAGATTGAGGTGTGTATTTTAGAGGTGCATGAGTATATTCTAGAGATTACTGTGTATACTCTAGAGATATAGGAGTATATTTTTAGGGATTGAGGAGTATATTGAGTATATTTTTGAGATTGTAGTGTATACTCTGAAGATCTAGGAGTATATTAAGGATTGAGGTGTGTATTCTATATATGTATATATATATATATATTTTGAAAATATAGGAGTATATACTGGAATAGAGGAATGTAATTTAGGAGAAAATCAAGAGAATATAATGTTATAGGACTACGTGAATTTGTAGGGGATGATATGGGTGAAGATGGTTGAATATGTTGGTTCAAAAGGGCTGCCACCTGAGACACAGAGGACATAACCCAAAAATATGGGCATCTATAGGGTTCTAGAGAAGTGTTTACTTCCACGAATAACTTAGAGGGGATAACTTGTCTCAAAGATTGTAAGGTGGAACCTCAGACGAATGAAATACCTGAAGAGTAAATGATGTAGAGGAACTTGACTCAACTATTTTTGACTTTTTAGAAACATGACTTTTATATAGAACATTATAACTTGGGTCCTATTGTGTTGAAGAAATGAGTTTTTGAAGATTCTTTGATCTTACTTTCCCTCATTAGGCTCCGACTTGGTAGTAAAGGCAACCTTCTTTTGGTCAATCATATCTTGGATCCTATGCTTCAAGAAGATACACTCATTAGTGTCATACTTGTTGAGCCAATGGAAGCGACAATACCTATCTGGATATTATCCATATAAAGTTGGATTAGGTAGGATGTGAGGAAGAATTATCATATCTTGATCTTGATTCAAAAGGATATCTAAGACTTCCATGAGGAGTTGCCCTAGAGGAGTAAATTTTCTATTCATGATCCATTTTAGGATTTCAAGATGTTCTTGACTCACTTTCTGTGTTTGGGTGGTTTCTGCATATCTAGACGGGTGAGAGTTGGCAAGAGATGACTCTTTAGGTTTGGGTCTAGGACTTTGTTTTTTGGTCCTATCTTGGTTGTGGATCTAGATTTTGGGATTGTCTTTGGTAGGTTTTGCCTTCTAAAATTCATCAATCACCTTTTCTTCAAGTTTGACTTATATAGTGTCCTTCTTTATTAATCTTTTGAAAGTTAAAATTTCATGAAATACTAGCATTACTTTTATCTCAAGTTGGACTTTTTTTAGGATAAGCATTATGGTGCATGACTCATTTAAGAGTTGTTTCACCTTACCTAGGACAACTCTCCATCGGGTGATAAATGTCCGGGCATCTTCACCTTTCTTTTGTTTGGTATCCTTAAGGGTGGACAGGGTAGGGGATAAACCTTTGCATTATAACTAAATCTTTCCATGAAAGATGTGGCTAGGTCTTCAAAGGTTTTATATTGATTGAGATTTTGATTAGCCATCCACCCAAAGGCTTTACCCTTAAGATTGTGAGGAGTAGATCTATTTGGTAGAATCTTGTCTTTTCTTAATTATTTTTCGTGTAAACAATTATAGGTGATAATTTGGATCTCTTTTTCTGTCAAATTGATGAAACTCTAGTATGTCATCATCACTATCTGATTCATAATCCAATGGTAGGAAATCTTCCATTTGATATATCTTCTTTTCATTGTTTGTGCTCCTCAAGTGTTCCTAGCAGATCCTTCTCACCTATTTTTCTTGTAAGTTAGTTACGGTAGGTAAGGAAACTCTTTTATAGTGAACTATGACTCTTTGCTTTGGATGATCTTCTCTTGATCTATGCATTGTTGCTACTCTCAATTTGTTCATAATCCAAGTTGTTTGGGTGTCAGTTGAATTCGTCTTCACCTTTTTCTTGGGTTTCACTATGTTCTCTTCTCTCCTTTTCAACCTTCATGATTTGATTCTCAAGTTGAGATTGTTTGAGTTGGTTCATTAGGAAATCTAACTTGACCTCGCAATCTTGGTGTGAAGCCTTAAGTGAATGGACTCTAGAATGGGTAGGCTTAGGTTGAGGAGATTGATTGTTAGAAGAGATTGCATCATCTATAAATTCATGATTTATAAGTGTTTTGAATTCAAGATCAATATGACACATGGACAAAACCTTGGCCTTGGACTAGGTTTGATAGGGTTGTGAAGACATTTTTTAGATCTAGCAAGCCTAGAAAGGCTAAGTGCTCAAGTCTATATATGTGTGATATGTAATATAAATTCAAATATACACACAATTGTGAGAGTGTGCAATAAGTGTATAGCTATGTGGATGTATACAACAAGTATGTATGTTCTTACTCTAGGTGTACCTTGTGTGGAGTAGGGAAAACAAAGATGATCACCATCAAAATAAGCAATAAAATAAAACCCTAAAACTAGCCAGTAATTTTGGGTAGACCTAGAAGTTCAATTGGGTGTGTCAAAAGAGAATTGTGTACAAATTTTAGATTATGCAAAACCCTCAACTTTTCTCCAATCTTCTCAATTTTATGAATGCAAAACAAAAACTAAGTCAAGAATGACTCACCTCTTATTTGCTTTCTTTTTATGCGTTGTAGACCCAAATCAAGTTCTTTTCATAATTGCCTTCTTACCTCGATGGGTAAGGGTCGGTTCTTATACTACAAAATTTTTGGCTAGTAAGTGAAAAAAATACTTGCTGACTTCTAAAATATGAGCACAAAAAAGGGTTTTTGTTTCTATTGGTTTAGGATCCTAATTGGGTTTAAATCTTTAAACAAGACTTGGTTCTCTAAATGGATATGAATCTCTAAGTGGGTATAGATCTACAATGGAGGAATAACTATTTATAGGATGCAATAGTTAACATTAATGATGTTGAAATTATATATATGTTGTAACCCTATGTGTGCAAATTTTTCTATACAAGTGTATATGCAAAAATTACTAAGATGTTGTGATGTATCTAATGGTATGGAAATATATGATTACCGCAGAGATCAACTCTAATGATATGCAGAAAATTTACTATGTGCATGCATCAATAACTGTTTATGTGATGTAAAAATTATTATATGAAGACTGAAATATTAAGTTGCAAAAATTGACTGTATGTTATCATTAACCTAACTAATGAGCATCTAGGTTAGGAAAAGAAAATTATGAATCCTAAAGGGATCAACTGAGACTTATGATGCTCATATTAAATAACTAAGGCTTATATAGATGAAAAAGAATTATAGGAGAACTAAGAAGGCCTATAAAAAAAACTCAAAATTAATAGACTAAAAGATTGAACTCACGAGGTTGGGTCAAGAAAGCCTAGCAATGGACGATTTCCTTTGGTGATCTTCTCTTGGTGGTAGGCCCAGCCCTTGGGTGTTAATGATTACATGCAAGAGCAAGAGAGAGAGAGAGAGAGAGAGAGAGAGAGAGAGAGAGAGAGAGAGAGAGAGCTTGAAACTTTTATTTCTTCTCCACTTGCTTCTCCCTCTACAACGATGATAAACACCCTATTTATAGTTTTTCTTAGAGTGTCTTGAAAAGAAAATTTTGGTACAACATTTCTCACTTTGGGAAAACATAAAATAAAAGGCAAGAAATTGGAATTTTTGGTATTTGCATGGATTGCACTTTCTTCTTGATCTTGTTGCTGCAAATGACAAGTAGGAAACTTAAAATTGTTGGATGCTCCTTTCTTGTTTCATTCAGCCTTCATGTATGCCATATACATTACATATATAGCTATATATTATGTAGATATGATTAATATATATGAATATTATACCCCCACCCACATATATATATGAGGTAAATACATATATATTTTATGATACTATATATATGTACATACTTACATAGTGTTATAATATATATATATATATATATACACACACAAGGTAAACATGTATATACTTACCAAGTGTTATATTATATATATACATGATATATACATATATATATAAGAACTATGTTACATAAATATATATCCATATATAATTTTATACATAGGATATATGGGTTAGTTTTTTTCAGTTATTACATATTTATATATTATATTTCAATACATGTATATATATATATAATATGTATGTATGGCCATCTATAATAGCTGAAAACATTTTAGATATTTATGTTGTGCTCAAATTCTCTTCAATGATAGACTCTTTTAAATAAAGCATGTGGATGCCAAAGCTTTCCTTTTCCTTTTATTTTATTTTCGATATATTCCTACATCAGCAACTTATATTTGATTTGATTCATTGTAGAGCAGATTTGGTCCCTATGATCCAAAATCCATAAAATCATCTGTATGTTTAAGTTTTGAAAACATAAAACTAACTTTATTGGCTAAAACATACTTTTCTTAAGGAAAGTTTTAGGTGTTTATAGTGGTACAACTTCATTCAATCAAACTCAAAGAGGAGCACATGACTACAAAACATTCCAAAACGAATAAAGAGAAAACCGACCACACTAACACAAATGGAAGGTAATACCTTTATGTTATTTTTGCAAAGGAAACCGTTATGCTCAGGAATGCCCAACAAAGGGATTATTGTTGTGGAGCCCATGAAAAATGCAACCGACTATGAGGAACCTGTCCACCAATGTGGCATCCTTAAACTCCTAAACTCAATTCATAGACGATCCTATGTGCCACTTCAATGTAGACAAGACGGATTGTTATATGTCAAAGTGCAACTAAATGGGACATAGACTAGGGTAATGATCAACCATAGAGCAATAGACAACTTTGTCTCTCTTGCGTATGCACATTGGCTAGGGCTTTGAATTGAGGAGACTGACACCTACATCAAGAATGCCCTTAGGAAGATTGATAAGATAGCAGTCCGAGTAAATACAGTAGTCTTGAGATTGGAGATTGGCGTACAAGAGTCAATTTCTGTGTGACTTATGTAAGTGGGCAGAGAGTTCCTTAAGAAAGAAAAGCTTG
This sequence comes from Brasenia schreberi, assembly GCA_036023115.1. Classification (NCBI taxonomy): domain Eukaryota; kingdom Viridiplantae; phylum Streptophyta; class Magnoliopsida; order Nymphaeales; family Cabombaceae; genus Brasenia; species Brasenia schreberi. The sequence continues at coordinate 18,838,227 of JAYKKT010000075.1, read as the reverse complement.
TCTCAACCTTGCGGAACAATGCCTCTACTCTGGCATCAATTCTCTTGCAAGTATCGGCGAAGGATCCTCTCAAGGCCCAAAGCATTTTCAGGCCCAATTGAAGGAACAAGTCCAAGATTATTGTATTGTATTAATGCGGATTGTGTCTGGTTGATGGGTCCTAGATAAGAGCAAAGATGAAGATGTTGTGGAGGCCAGCCTTCAGGCTACCTTGTAAAAACACTCTTCGATCGTAGCATCTCATAAATCTTAGTCTATTTGAGACCATATAACTCTTCTTTTTGCCATGAATAAAGTTTTTGCTCACTTTGCTCTTTCGCTTTTGTTGTGTATTGTCTTTGGATACCAACAACACCTTTAAACCTCAGCTGTAAGGGAAGAGACACACACGTTAAGTGCACTCGTGGGCAACGGCAACACTTGTGAAATGTGCTAAAGTTGATCCGACCTCGAGGGTTGGTGCCTATCAAGTCTCCTACGGATAGGACGTGACATTATGCTTGCCCGTCAATTGCCCGAGGGTACGAAGAGTTGGACCTGATGTTACGTGCCTCCCTTGCTGTTTTGAATTTGTGAGTGAGCCATAATTGCGGTTTCTTCCTCGCAACCTTCTTTCTTGAGTTCTTGTCAAAGCCGTCTCCGACCTTGGATATGGCAGCAGCATCCTCATCTCTCGGGCATGACTGTTTTTCGCCTACTCATTCACCTTGGTGCTGGCTCATGGCCCATCTTGTATGACGACTTTAGATGATCTTTTCTGAAAGAGATGCGGATTATATAAGTGCCCCAATGCACTTGGACTCGAGCGACCTTCCTTTGTTATACGTATGAGTTGTTGGCCGTCCTTTGGAAAGCTTAGCTGGTCGATGACTTTGGCTTGCTAGGGGATACTTAGTTACCTACATACTCTCTCTCTCTCGACAGAGATTCACAATGAAGACAAATTAAGTAAACCAAACAAAGAAGTTGATTCAATTACTCTTTTGAGTCAAAAACTCTCGGGATCTTATCCGAGACATCCTAAACTCCATGTACCAATCAGTGTGATGCAAAATTGTTGTCTTCCTCGCAGAGAAACAAGATGAGATGCTTACTGTTTGTCTCCTCTCAACTCATAGCGAGTTGTACACATCCCGTCTAGTATATTTTCTGACAAGATTGTCTCGCATAGACTCAAGAGTGGAGCATTTGTAATACTTTGGTGTGTGTGTGTGCGCGCGTGCGCGCATAGAAGGAAAACACGTTAACCTGGTTACTCTAGTAGAAATCCTGATTATGGCGAGGCTTTTTTAAGTGCTTTTGGAAAGGGTTGAAACCATCACCATCTGTATATAGTGATGGTCTAAAGAGTAGTCATTTAAAAGAAACCCTCGCCATACGACCACAGCCAACCATAACTCTTGCGTGTGTTCAACCCATCATCCCAACAGATGAAACCATCATTCTTCTCAAACCCTTGATGATGTCTGTATAACCCTTACTATAAACTTAACAACCATTGCCATCTAACATTATTGTGGGGATGGCAGAACCCTCATCGGCATATAGCCCTGATAATAACAAATAAACCCTCACCTTTATAGTTAAGAATTATAAAAATGGATTCGGCACAACAGAACAGGTCTTTATTTGCAACTAATTACATGTGCATCAAATCGATTGCAGGAAACAGCTTTCAAGATTCAATCGATAATAATATCAATAAAAGATATTGAGCTGCACAATGACAATAACATCAATAAACATGAAAGATCATGCTGATAGCCATGGAGAGAAAAGTATAAAAAAAAACTTCCATGGAGAGAAAAGTATAAAAAAAACTATGTTGCTACAATCAACAAGAAGATTTGAAAGAACAACTGCTTTTAGTGTGCTTCATGTTCTAGTTTTCTGACATATTTTTCATGGTCTTTGCTTTCTAAAGCACCATCTGCGTAAAAGGAAATAGAAACAAAAATGGTTCACCGATGACGCTAATGAAAACAGACTCAAATGACAACTTTCAACAAAGATCACTTAGATCAAAATAGCTCAGACACGCACAAGTGAGTCTTTCATTGAATGCGTTGGGATTTGTCATATCCACAAGCATTTCAAATCAGTATCAAAATTGTCATCACAGCCACATCTCCAAACTTTTAAATTCCAAAACCATAAACATTATCTTGCTTTTTTGGAGATAAATGTAGAATGACCTGTTATAGATCCCAAAGGCAACTCTAACTATACATCGTAGAAGCAGGCCATACATGAGTAAAGCGTGTCTTGATTTCCGATCACCACATACTCTTTAACATGTAATACTGTGATTTTCAAAATATCAAAATATATTTGGTGTATATTATGGGTGCAGTCATATTGTGGTACTAATAACTACTTACTTAAGTTATAATTGTACTCATTAATAGCACATATAGTGGTTATAACTCATAAGCATTTTTCATCATATTGTGTTATTAAGAGTCACTTACTTAAGTGATAATTGGAATTATTAGTAGCACATATAATAGTTGTAATTTGTTAGTATTTTTCAGTTATAGTTGTGGCATTAAGAGTCACTTAAGTTATAATTGTGTTCATTAATAGCACATGTAGTGGTTGTAACTCTTGAGTATTTTTTAATTATATTTCTTACTTGAGTGAAAATTATACTTATTAGTAATACATATAATTGATGTAACTCATTAACATTTTCAATCATATTTGTGACATTAAGATCTACTTATTTAAGTGATAATTATAGTTATTAGTAGCATATCATAAGCTACATCTTCACTATGTCTATATATAGTGGTATTGTAAACAAGATTCATCGAACCTTTTCTCTCATTTTGTGAGTTCTTTCCTACTTAGTTTTTCAAGGGAATTTGTAAGTCCTATTGTAACGTTAATTAAATTTTCAACACCATCATCTTTACTTTGGTGGTTTATCTACTATTCGGTTGTATTTATGCAAGACGAACCGAGGGTCTTTCTTGTATCCTTAAGGTGTTTGTCGAGGTCCATACTCGTGGCAGCAAATAAATCTAAAGGTTAGTGTTTATCATGCCTAAAAATAATAATATTATCCTAACTTTTTCTTCACTTTAAGGTATTAAATTAGATCTTTCGGATGCTAACAACTCAAGAACCATGCCTTCTAAAGGAGGTCAATTCCAACAAAATAGAGGTATAAATTTTCAAGCTTAGTCCTAGGAAGATATTTCTCGTTCCATAAATAAATATTACATGTGTCAGAGTTCTAGTTTTATAATGAATATTACATTTTGGATGACTAATTCTTGAGTTGAATATGCTTCAGTTTTCATTTTTTATCGAATTATTAGATAACAAAATATAAGTATTTTACGACTAATAAACAGGCTCGCCTTCGGCTGTTTCAGCTTGCAAAATACTATATTCTCTGATAGTAGCAAACAACCAAATCGTTAGTGCCCTTCTTTTTGTTACAGTGAAGATGACTAAGCCAGGTATGCATACCCCACGCATCAAACTCACGACCTGCAGCTTGTGAGAACAGAGTTCTCGGTGAGCTATTGCTCCAGGTCCCAATTACCTTTCTTTTCTTTTCCTGCATGTTAGGCTGAAAGTTCCGAAAATGTCAAAGATAGTTTGGCCATTCAAAATGTTCACCACAGCCTAAGTACTGGTAGAGCCAAACTGAAACTCACCCAAGTTTGCAAGTAAGAAACCCAGTCAACCACCAGTTGATCATGAAGGTGTGTAGTTGGACCGGCTAAATATCTGGAGTTCATTCGCTTGGGACCGAGCCATCAAGTTGAACGGAGTCAAAGAGAGTAGGTCGTGGTGGACCCCCAACTAACCCAGTCAACGGTTTGACAAAGGAGGTAAAAGCAAACTGACGGGATGATCGTCTATTTCCTCCTCCTACATCCTGGAAGGAATAAAATAATCTTGCAAAGAAGTGGGTAGGGAAAATTTATATTGGTGACACCAAATAACATCGTAAGGTCAAGCCGGAAACGTCCATTGCATCGAATTTGTTTTCCTCGTAAGAAAGCTGTTTTTCATAGCCTGATACATACGCCACACACACACTTGCATGCACCCCCAAGAATTAAACTCACCACTGCACCGAGAAGAAGGTACGTTTCGCGGTTCTTCAACTGGAAGGTTTTCAAGTCGACCCTTAGCTAGTAGAATTCCAGCTCCTTGTGCTATTTCTTGTTATATGGAAGTGCATCCATGGGATTCAGGTATCTTCTTCATCTCCCTGAAAAGGGGATTGGGTTCGGGTATAGCAGAACTATATCCGAACTAACCAAACTATGCATAATAGGAACTAAAAGACAAATGGAAACAAGCTGACCGGAGGTTGCTTATGACTGACGCATAGACCGACTGGCCCACAACAACTTGTGTTAATAAGCACAAACCCTTGTATGTGCATGTGTCTGTGTGTGTGTGTGAGTGCATGACAGAAAAGAAAAATCAGCAGCTTACGCTGTCGGATATGAAAATATCGCACCATTTCATTTTTTTCTGCACCCAAGATTGCTCACTTTCTTATTTCCAGGCAATTTGTATGTCTGCACTTAAGTCATCATTGTGAGGAAGATTGATTAATTTGTTGGGATTTGGTTGCCCTTTGTTTGGTTGCGATTGAGAAGGGAAAATGAAACCACAACTTCGCCTTGTAAATTGTCTCTTGTTATCGTGTTCAAGGCAATTGAATAGGCTAAAACAAGAAAGGGCCAAAACTATGACGCGCAAGTGATAATTAGAATTAGCCAGGCATTAGTATAACCCCAGCCAACAGCCATCCTTGTATGTAGTCTTGGCGTATATATTCCAATCTACTCGACCTTCGGGAAACCTTGAGATTCCATGCGAACTCGCCAACCATAAGATTCGAAAGCATACTGCAGTAGTGGCAGCCATCGCCCACTAATTCACACAATCAAAATCAAACCTTAGCGTTTGCATGCCTGGTGGTATCCTTTATGTTATGGAAGTTGTGCACGAGCTGATCTTGTTGAATAATGCAGTTAGACGGACCATAGCCAGGTATACTGAGAATTTAAGGCAGTCTATACTCGGCCCTGATATGGGGAAATGTAATGAAAGTTGTGTCTCCATTGACTCCATTTGGGAACACTTTCATCGAAAGCCGGCTCTTACTGAAAAGAAAATTTTATCATAATCTAATATTAACTATATTTTCAAAAGTCACCTTACACTTTTATCGTACGGCAAAAACAATAAAAGAAAAAGCTACCAATACTGAACATCAGCTCAGGAACAGTATTAAAATTGTGACTAAAACACTACCCTTGGCATAAGCCATTCATTCTTATTGGATGATCTAGAACAGCCCCAATAATATACCGTCATTCATGTTGAATGGGGTGTTCTATCATGACGATACCTTATCAGTGTTGTCCCCCATCAACTATCAAAATACTGGAAGGTGGTAATGGTAATCTAAGAGTATATATTTATGGTGTATCCTAGCATGCTTATATATCACCAACAACATGCCTCCATCGATGTTGAATGTAGTACCCACTAGGACTGTCTTTTGGGAGGTCCTTCTATATGTGGACCATTAGATCACCCTTGAGGGGAGACGAGGGACGACACTAATAAAGCATCATTCTTGATACATGGAGAGACAATCGAGGGAAATAGTCTTATCAAGAGTGATTTGATGGTCCACATTGAACTACACACTCGAGGACACCAAGAATGCTATAGAGAGAGAGAATCATTATATCTTGTATACCTCTTGTACTACACACAATAATTTTGAGGGACATGGTATACTATGATTATTCTTTATATTTTTTAGAAACCTCTATAACCTTCCAAATAACAAGTATGCTCCTAAGAGAAAAGATAATGCCTAAGTATGTATTTATAACAAATTGCAAGATTCAGTTATATATATATATATATATATATATATATATATATATATATATATATATATATATATATATATATATATAGTTTTGTTATTGGGGGTGACAATTTTTGGCCCAAACCTAACAAGCTCACCTAAACCCCAAGGAAAAGTTCATGTTTTGGTCGGAAAGAAAATAGGCATACTTCTTCCATGAAAACCTTTGAATAGGAATCAAACCCGTAGACAGCCAGTTTGGAACTGGATCGGGGTTCCAACCAAAACAAGGGAAACTGGACATGAAACCGTGCCCTGAACCATGAATCACCCGGTTATGTTCTGATTCCACCATTCATGAATCACACAGTTCTTTGAAATATAATGTTTTCAAATTTTTTACCGGTTCTACGTGGTTCTAGACTGAAATCAGAATCGCCCCGAAACCAGCAGTTACGGTTTGAGGGCAACCAGAACTAGCCATGACTATGAACTCGTTCCACTAGTTCGGATTTCAAATTCAAATGGAGTTCGTTTCCGTTTTGAGTCCACCTCTATTTGATAAACAAAGTGGAACTTTGAAACCGACACCAAAAGTACTTGGGACCCCTTCAAAAGGAAGCAAACCGGCCTTGTTCCATCGGTGTTTATTTTTGAATTAACACACATTCCACTTTTGTTTAATGAACACTGGAACTCCAAAATACCGAAGGTTATATATATACATATACATATATATGTATATGTATATGTATATGTATATGTATATATATATAGAAAGAGAGAGAGAATGACAACAAAAGTGTTGGAAAGAAACAATAAATAATGATCTAGCTTATTGTGAGTTAACTGCTAACATGGCACATGATAGGGCTATGTGGAAACAAAGAATCCATGTAGCCGACCCCACAAAAGGCTTAGTTGTTGTTGTTGTTGTATATATATATAGAGAGAGGTGGTTCCACAGTTATGGTTTCAAATTCTATTTGATAAACAAAGTGGAACTTCGAAACAGACACCAAAAGTACTACGAACCCCTTAAAAAGAAACCAAACTAGCCTAGTTCCATCAGTTTTTATTTTGAATTCAATCTGAGTCCACTTCTATTTGATGAACAGTGGGACTCCAAAACACCAAAGGTATACACATATATATATATATATACACACATATGTATAGAGAGAGATTCTATCCGCATGCAAATTCATTATTCTCTTCGCTTTTTAAAGTGATATGAGTGTCATTATAAGCCTAATTGATAGGTACATACTCTTTTTACTATTCACACATTTTTTTACCATAATTCTAATTTTACTCAGCTAAAATCTGAAAATTACTTCGATTCTCTTGACTGCTTGGAACTCTCTCTCCCTCTATGTTGGTTTTCGCTTTACCATCGATCATCCTACACCATTTTTCCAGCAACTCATGATTTGAAGCTCGATCCAATACAAAATATTGAATCATTCATCATCCCATAGTACTTCGAATCTGACCAAAAAAAGGAAGAAGAAGAGGAGGAAAAAAGAAAAAAAGAGAGAAGGGGTCGATTGTAAGAGGGTTTAAGTGATTTAGTGGATATTTGATTGATTTGATGTATCTTTTGTCGTTTATTTGATGTATTGATTTTGTTTTCGATCACAACCAAAATAAAAAAAATAACTTCAAGTTCTCGACTCAAGACGCGATATAAGCACATCTCCTCCATGAGGGAGACACACCTTAGTTGCGTCTCTCTATTGGTAGTGGATGCAGTTCATCCATATTTCTTCTTGTTTCATGTGATAGTTCGTAAAAATATACTTGTATATATTTTAATTTTCTTCTTCTTTTATTATTGATTCTTATTTGTTCTTCTTCTTTTTCTAGTACATTTTTTGTTTTTTTTGTCATTTTTAATTCTTCTTTCTTGTGTTAAGAATATGAGTTGTTGAGATGTGAAGAAGACAACAATGCTAAAACCGAATGAAATATCGGTGGCTGGAGTAAAAAGATCTATCGAAAGAGACCGTTGCTGGAATTGGTGTGAGAGGAGAGAGAAAGTAATGAGGAATAATTTCATTATTGAAAAAAAGAAAGAGTGTGTGAATAGTAATCCCAATTATAAGGATAAGAATATTTAAAAGAATATAACAATAATATTATTACACTTATTCACACGTTCATCTCAACATCTTCGTTTCTTTCATAAATATCTTTTACAACTGTCTAACACTCAACACCACATAACACAATGGGTTTAAATACTGATTTTTTGGTTTCAATGTTTTGGTTTCAACCCACAAAATGTGCAAACCATACCACCATTTTTCTTTAAGAACGAAACGAAGGGCTTGATTTATACCAGTTGAAGCAGTTTCAATTGGATTGGATATTTGCTTCCAACACCCCTAGCCAGCCCCATGGCGGGTCAAGATTTCCCTGGTTGTGGTAGACTTCCCATCATCCATTACACGAAGAATTCCTTCAACCATTGGTTTAATTAATGCATTCAACCGTATTAACTATCATTTATTGAAAAAAAAACGCATGTTAATCAACAATGAGAATTCAAAGTAGTGAAAACCCCATGCATGCTTGTTTGGGGAACAAAACTCGCTCAAGTTTTAGGCAACTCGGGTTAAAACCTTCCAAAGCAGCACCCGACCTGCAGAAAAACTCGGTGCGGGTCTATAAGCTATTGTTGTCAACAAAATGGCCATCTTCCCCTCGTTAGCAACCTCGGGTTTTGGCAGACGGGCCTTGCCTGATACGAAACCGGTGGCTTTCAACTCGGGTGTTCTGAATGGCGCGCGGCGCCAATACTCCAAAGGGAAAGAAAAGAAAATATGATGTATGCCATTAATTACTCGTGCTTGAACGAAGAAGAAACCCCACACTCATAGCGGGGCAGGGAGTCAGGGGCGCCTTTGCTGCTGCAGGTGGGGAGTTCAATCTCCCAAGAGATGTGCGCGCGTTAGACATCCATCGGCCGCCTCCCTTTGCAAAATTTCAGTTGATGGCCTTTTTACGGAAAAAAGAGGTTACTTTAAACGTGACAAAATAAAACTTTGGGCTTGCTTTCGAAGTATACCTATGTACATGTTTTTCTTTAAAAGAAAAAGAGAAAACTAAAGAAAAGAGAGATGGACGATCGGAAAGGAACGAAGGCTGCAGCAGGACATATTTCGAAGAATATGCGGCCGACGATATTTTGTTTAAAATAACTTCTCCGTTTCACCAAAAAGAAAGGAAAACCTTCTCCATTTCGCGTGGAGGGGAAGATGCTGAAGGAGCGCTCAAGACCCTCCCTCTCTCTCGTATGATGTTTCTTTCTGCGTCCTCATGCTCCGGATCGCCTTGTGATCATCGCTCTCTGGCGTCAGTTCAGCGGATTCCCGCCGGGAAAATGGCGTAGGATTTTCCGGCAACCGGTAATTTGATCTAAATTCTTCTCGTCGATTGTATTAATACACATGATTTATCGGCTAAACACCCGTTTCTAGGCGTGTTTGATGCATTTGAACGGCAGATTGGGATTATCTCGTGATTCTCTTTTTTTCCGTGATTCGGAGAATTGCAAGTGGTGAAGGGGAAATTAACGTGGATCGCTTTTTTCTTTATGTTCTTGTTCGAGATTGTTGATTTCTTTGGATTCCGCGCTTTCGGTTCGGATCTGTTCGGGAAGAACTTCGCTTCAGTATGAATTTGTTCCTTTACTCGTTGTGGTTCGACTGCTGATGCAAATTCTTGTCATGAGTTGGGGTATAACCTTGCCAATTGTTGGATTTGTTAGTTCGTCTGTGCTTAATCCCGGAGTTTTTGCTTCCCGAGGCAAATCACTTCTTCCGGAAAGGCTTTCATGTTGGACTGCGATCTCCGATTGAGGATTTGAACGTTGCTCTTCGTGCCGTGCATGCCGATCCTGTAAATACTGCTGCAGTTGCGAGAATGTCAGGCGCCGGACAGGCAGTTGATCACGTCGGATTTTCAAAGGCGGACAAGAAATCCGTCTCGGATCAGTTGACAGGAACGATGAAATCCGGCAGCGAGCGGAAGCCGAGATGCTGCAATCCGGTGCGGAAGTCTGGTCCGGTGTCCATGGAGCACGTACTCTTGGCGTTAAGGGAGACGAAGGAGGAAAGGGAGCTCAGAATTCGGAGTCTCTTCAACTTCTTTGATGCTTCAAACAGTGGATACCTGGACTATCCGCAGATAGAATCAGGACTTAGGGCACTTCAGATACCTGCTGAGTATAAGTATGCAAAAGATCTTTTCAAGGTGTGTGATGCGGATAGGGATGGGCGTATCAACTACCAGGAATTCAAGCGCTACATGGATGATAAAGAGCTCGAGCTTTACCGCATATTTCAAGCCATAGATGTAGAGCACAATGGCTGCATTTTGCCAGAGGAGCTGTGGGACGCTCTTGTTAGGGCAGGTATGTTGCACATACCACACTTCTATTCTTGTTAAGCATTTTGTTAAGTAAATACTTTGTTATTTTGGCTAGTTTAGCCATTTGGTGGCTTTGAGCTGATTTTGGTTTGTGGACACAGTCTTTTTGATATTTGGGTGAGTAACTGAATTCATGAACGTTGGCCTTCTTATTTTCAAACATTTGATCACTCCACCACCTCTATTAGCTTGCCTGTTAACATCCCAATGTTTGATGCACCAATTAAGATCTTAACATTTTGCCCATATATGTCATTCTGAAAATGGAGGGATCCTTTCATTGTTTGGGTTACATCCTATGTTGCACAGGTACGTCAATTTGGTTGACGTATCCTTATCCGATACATACCCGATACGGGTATGCATACAGGTATGTGTAGTACATACCGATCAATTATTGTTATTTAAAAAAAAATGTTTGTTCATGTGACTCAATTTATTTTCTTACAAAAATTATATTGAAAATTCAACTCGTTGGCATTTGCTTTAAGATCATCTTGTCTGGTAACAATCTTGGTAGAAAATTTGTAGATGGCTTGGATGTTTGGGTAAGCTGTTTAATTGTTCTTACTTTGAAGAAGAATATAAATGACATTCAAACACTAGAATGGCATGACGACTTCATGAATTATTCAACCAATGGTATATCCAACTTCAATATCCTTTCACGAAAAACATGGTGCTTTCTTTTCCTGTGGTTTCTGGGAGTTAAAGATCCATCTAACAGGTATGTACCTGGTTGTGCATGTCTTAGAAATTTAATAATGCCATAATCGAACTATCTGGGTTAACGAAAGCTCATTCTCAAGCCAACGCATAATTTGAACATGACATCAAAAGCAAGCTTAATCAAAGGTTCTTTCTGTACATTTTTGAATCATGAATTGTTTGTGCATTTCACCATCTATTATTCTTTGGTTACCTCCATGACTTTGATATTTATTTGCCAAGCACGTGCTCTTTAAAATATAGAATGCTCTATATATAATTGTCTATATATATTTATGTAAATTAATTTTTTATTATGCTTTTTAATAGTGGCGTACCCATACCTTAGTTTTTTAAAAAATTGTGTACCCCATACCCGTACCTGTATCCATGCAACATAGGTTACATCTAATGGGCGAAGTAATAAGAGTAGCTTCTTTACCTATATCTTTTCTGAACAAAGGAACCTTCTTTGCAATTTTAAACTCTTGGAATTTGATACTCGAGTCAATGTTGTTCGATGTGTATCGTATCGTGTATCGTTTTGGTATATATGTATCGTATCGCCTTGTATGTAAGGAATCACCCTTGCATGGCCGGTCCCAAGCTCGGAAAAAGGAGGAGGGTTGTGTTAGGCTTCCGACAGCCAGCGTAAAACTTTGTCGGACTTAACATGGATTCTACAAAAAAAAAAAAACAAAGAATCCATGTAGCTGACCCCATCTAGTATGGGAAAAGGCTTAGTTGTAGTAGTATCGTATCGCCTCGTATCATTGTTTAATACTAAAAATTAAAAAAAATCAGAAAAATCACAAAAAATCAGAAAAAATCATGTAAATTGAAAATAACTCATATAATGCATAAATTGATTATATATTCATCAATCAATGTTTAATTTTTAATGTATAAAGCACTTAAAATGTATATCTTTAGCAAAAAAATTTACAACTTTCATAATTGAAAAAAGAATCACATTTACATATTGTAATTAGGATCAACTAAATAATCTTCATTTTTTCCTCCTTGTTGAAGATCATCACTACCTTTAGCTTCAAAATCAAAATCATCGTTTCCTTGATGTTGTTGCGCTCCTTCTAAATTAATCCATTGAATGTCTTCTTCAGTTAGGAGTGTATTTGCTTGATTGTCTTCGATAATCTACTCCTCTAAGATATCAAAATTGTCGAGACTTATTGAATCAAATTGGTTCTCCTCCTATTTAAATTTATTAATTGCATGCAAGAAAGATAATTAAATAACATTAACAATTAAATAAAATGAAACATTTAATTAAATACTTAATTAGTAGCTAATCCTTTATTACCTTTGTCCGAGTCGCATGTTACTAGGTCATTGAGTCATTTATATTTCAACAAATTGTGCTTTTTTGTGTGGATATGTTTGAAGACACTCTAATTACTTTCAAAGCCAGTTGCACTATAGGTTTGGCTCAAAACTTTTATTGTAAAATCTCTTATGTTTGGGCAATCACTTCTAAACCTATTCCAGCTAACATCTAATAGAAAAAGACAAACGTAGAGAGTTATTTCACCATAAATATAATATGTAAGAAACTTAAATATTAAGATAAACAGTTTATCTATACGCATATTATTATGGTTGTGAATGGCTGCAGGCAAGCCCATCAAGTGAAGAATATTATCATAGATCTCCATCTCTTGATGTATAGCATTTGCTCTAGTCTCATAAGGAACCAATTTGTCTGTGCAATCAATGATGCCTCGGTTAACCTCATTATCCCTGTTAAAACTTGTAGAATATCTAAATGTTGGATTTAGGTTGTAAGTTGCTACATGAATAGGTTGATGCAACTATTTATTCTATCTATTATCGATAATATTTTCACACGGGCACATAATCTGCCTTTCTTTCATTAAAGTTGCTTTTAATAGCTTCTTTAGCCCTATTCATGGCTTCATAAAGATAATCCATAGATGGTTTTTCCTTGCTGTCATCCAATTTCAAAACTTTTACTAAAAGACATTAGTGCTTAATAGTCTAACACAAGAGTTCCAAAATATACTCCTAAAAACTTTCTCTAAAATCTCATTCAATTTTTTATTTCTTTTATTTTGAGGCAAGTTTCTAAATTGTTGTCACTCATTTGAGGAAAACATTTTCTTCGAGGCTTGTTTTTGTTTTATAATACTTTGTACTGATAAAAAATTAGTTGCAAATCGCAACTAAGATGTACGAAGGAGCTCTGCACCATTTGTATATCTCCTCATCGTGCATAATAAAAAAAATATGGTTATAGATAAATTTTGTGCTATCTTGACACTCAGATGCTGCTTGCAACTTATCCATCTCTCCCATATCTTCGAAGATGAATATCCTCCAAGATGAGATCTAGATAATGGGATGTACATGGTATCCAATAAAAAGTCCCATAAGTATCAGCTAACTCATTTTCAGATGCATTATAGTTAGTTGCATTATCAGTAATTAAGTAGACTACATTCTCAAGCCCAACCTCTAATATCACATTATCAAATTCTTGCCTTATAACCTTTGTAGTATGTCGTTCCTCTAATATGTCTAAGGATCTCAAAAAACATAAGTCCTTTAAGACAATAGACAAAGAAGTTTAACAAAGTCTTTTCTCGCCTATCTATCCATCGTGTGCCATCATAGTGCATCATGTATCATTCCATGACTCTCTCAAAGTCGAACAATATTCTTCGACTTCAAGGACAATTTGATCTAATAGTTTTCCTCTAAACTTTTGATAAGATGACATCTTATACCCTAGACCAATTTTAGCAATGGCATCTGCCATTGCTTGAAAATAAAAAGAATTTGTTGCATTAAATGGAATGTACGTATCATAAAATCATATCCTATTACAAGGTTTGCTTGCTCATACAATTGCTCTGAGGCTATACTATCACGAATTCCAAGTTGAGCACCTTGTGTAAAACTAGGAGGAAAAAAAAGTGTATGCCAGAATAAGATCCTCTAGTCCTTCCTCTTCTATCACTTCTAACCTCTTAAACAACCCTATTTCCCTTGTTTGGCAGTCGAGAACTACTACTACCAATCTCTATCCTAGCATAAAGGGATGTTATCATCACCACCACCAAGTCCAACATCCTCTTTCTCAAACATCGCTCTATCTTCTTTTTCTTGTCTTCTCAATTATACTTTTAATCATGTGTAGACACTGCCATTTAATTGCTTGTGACACTCTCCTAACTTTGCCCATGCAAGGAGCAACCTCTTTCCTAGTCCATGCGAGGTGATGTTTCAAACGAGAAATTCCACCACTAATCACCTTCTCACAAAAAACACATTTTATTTTTAATATGTTTTCTTTAATTGTTGTACCCACTGTCGTGTCGGCTCATCAGACCGAGATTGGGAGTCTCTAATACCCCTTCCTATTATCTTAATTTAACACTTCAATCTTAATACACATGAAAATAAAAGCACTTCGTAAATCACCAATCTTCACTTTATAAACCACCAAAACACTCAAATAGAGTGTGTCCCACTTCATAAATACAATGAAAAGATATTCACACACTTCATATATTGTCATTAAAAAAATATAAAACAAATAACAAAAAAATACCAAATACAAGGAGAAAAAGCAAAAAAAAAAGTTATACCACAACCACCAGATCGTCGGTGTTGCCACTGTTGGAGTGATCGTGGCATTGGAGACCCTTGCAAAACTGTTGGAGATGCCTCACCCAAGCTGAAAGTCGCTTTGGAGCAGTTGGAACCCATGGACGGAAGACACAAACTCGCAGAAACGCGGGGTTCTGTTCGTCTTGGGGGCTTTTTATGCATATTGTATGATACATGTTGTATCGCACGATACAGAATGATAAGTTATGTTATGCGATACATCATGGTGTATACGATACATATCACAAACACTGACCCCAGTTGAAGATCCCACCATTGTATGCACCAATAAGACCACCAAAATCCTTTGTGGCACTAGTGGGACACAAAAATCATGGGTGATCATTGGTCTAATGCTTCAAGTAGCAGTATAGGCTTGTTTCTCAATGTGTAACGAGCCTCTCTAGAATCAAATGTTCTCTTAGTTTCTCATAGCTACAAATCATTCACATCATATCATTAAGTAATTGTTTGGAACTTCCTTCGTCCATAGTTAACATGTGTACAATGTACACGCAACATATGAGGCGGTTATGGACCTTATGGTGCAATTCCCTAGGCACTCATCCACCGATACAAATTTCTTTTTGGCTCATTGAATCTTAGACTTCAATTACCCAGCTCTTCAAGATACATGATAATAAAAGATAAACATCCTGCTGTCAGATAAGGTAAAGATCTGGTTTGGTGTTTACAGCGTTGCACATAATTATCCTACAAGTGTGCACAACATCATGGACTGGTTTAGACTAGGAAAGAAGGTTTATGACAAGGTAAGGTGTTGGTGGAAAGGTCGCAGAGTAACTCTGTGGACGATTGAGGCATTAATGTCAACTGGGACAGGTTTTGCGAATGGGCTGGTTAGGTGCTGGGAAGGTGAGCTGGTTGGGGTTTTCACTAGAGGTGGGCTGTGGCTGAGATAGGTAGGAACAAGTGGCCTTAACATGGGTTTATTGGAGGTAGTTCTGAAAGTGGAGGGAGTAGTCTGAAATCTATGAACAAGATGCAGGAATATTGCACAAGATGAAGATTGGCTATAGGTTAATGATAATAGAAACAAGAGGTAACGTTGAGTATTAGCAGGATGGAGGTTATACCAGTGAGGTTCACATTGTTGGCGATGGTTCTAATTGTCACATGGATACAACTCACACATGCAGAAAATGCAGTCTATATGACCCATAATTAATGCAGCAGCACAATAGTGATCAGCAAGAAACATGCCAGGAGTTCAACCAGTCCAACCTAGAAATATAACTCAAATTCAACAAGAGTGAAGTTCATGATGATCTACCAAAGGTGTTGCAAATTGGTTTTGCAGTTTCAGGACAACATGCTTTAATAGCTTCTTGGTTGAAGCTCCTTGCCAATCTTGGATAACTGCCTTGGCTGCGGCAACTTTTGAAGTCGGATGCAGGGCATGCAGCTCACTTTGTGGTATTGCATGACCAATAGTGAGTAGGGACTAATTCAGCTAATAGTTCAGTTGAGAAAGTAATAAAATATAAATTCCAATTACCAAGCTGAACCTGCATGCAACTATGAAAGGGTGTAAATGCCGGATTGTTGAGAAAGTTTCCACAGCTAAGCAATATACCTACTGCCCAATGTTGTAAAAATTATATTGTATCGTACCATATGATTTTATCTCGTATCGTTTGAAAATATGGTATGATACAGGTACATGTATCGCAATAGACATGTATCGCACCTGTATCGCAACGTACCATGTGGTACATTATGATATGGGTGTCTTATCGTACGATACACCCCGTATCGCACGATACATTGTATTGCGATACAGGATGAATTTTTTATGATTTTTTTTTTATTTTTTTATTTTTCAATAATTTAATGTAAGTATGATATGGTACGATTATCGTGTATTGGTGTCCTTTACGATACGGGCACTGATACGCTAATTACAACATTGCTGCTGCTGGGATAAAATTGATTAGAATTGTCATGTTGACAAGAAAGTTGATGGTTTTCTGTATGCAGCGACCTAGAAACACTCCAACATCCATGTCGAAGATAGTTTCCATGGGTGATAGGTGAGAGCAATTCACCTAGTTCTTCATGATTGAACCTGAAACAAGATTGGTCTTGGTCGCTTAGAAGCCCGAACAGGAATTTGATCTTGTTCTTGAGAAGAAGAAGAAGAGAATATGCAAACAGAAATAGAAGAAATAAATTAGTTAACTACAACAAAAGTGAAGCATGGAAGGAGAAGGGAGAATTTGTGTTATTCAATTCAAGGATCAATTGACTAAATAATTCATCAAAGTTGAGATTCCTTGTAGATAGGATTTTTCATTGACATGGACTTCTTTTGGATTAGGAAAGTTCATCATTTCATGTGGGGCCTATTTATTGGACATGTTGGCTCCTATTTCAAGATGTTGAGCCTCTTCTAGATATGGATGTCCCATGGTTAGTCAGGGTACGTTTATCTCCATTTGTTCCTTCTCTTCATTGGATATGGAGTGTGTGGGTCCACATCTAATATCTGGTTCGCACCACTAACTATATGTGGATAAGGGATTTGCATGAATTGATCAAGTTATTTAGCACTTCTTTTTAATTTTTGGTGTTTTGTTTTTCTGTTATGTAACTCTGCCCATGTAAGGGATCACCCTTGCATGGTTAGTCCCAAGCCCGGATAAAGGAGGAGGGTTGTGTTAGGCTTCCGATAGCCTGTGTAAAACTTTGTCGGATTTTTATATCATGGATTACACAAATTATGAACATTGTTTTGGGACGTCCCCGCCTAGCAACACGCTGCAAAACCCAAATATAGTGAAAAGTAAGCAAGGGCCACTATATTTTCGCTCGGATGTAGTGAATTAATTGCAGAGAGGGTTTTCACATCATGGATGGTTGTGGGTAAAGAAGTTAGTCCCGTTACATTGCTGCCCGAATATAGTGAATAAATTATAAAGAAGGTCTCCGCATTTTCAATATGGATGGATGCGGGGGTAAGGAAGCTATTTCTAGATAATAAGATTCGTATTGGTTCTTGGAATATCGGAACATTGTCCGGTAAGTTAATGAATGTGGTAGATACTATGATTCGGAGAAAGATTTATATTCTATGTTTAAAAGAAACAAAGTGGGTTCGAGAAAAAGCAAAGGAGATTGAGGATACAAGTTTTAAATTATGATACTTAGGTAAGAAAAAGGCTCGAAACGGAGTTGGTATTATTATAAATAAAGATTTAAAGGATAATGTAGTAGACATACAACGATATGGTGATCGAATCATGACGTTGAAATTAGTGTTAGGAGCAGAGGATTTGAATATAGTTTATGCTTATGCACCCCAAGTAGGACTAGAAGATAGTATAAAGACAACTTTTTGGGAAGAGTTGGATATGGTGATTCAAAGAATTCCACAAAGGAAGATGATTTGTTTAGGAGGAGACTTACATATCGGTAAAGAGGAATTAGGATATCAAGGTATTCATAGAAACTTTGGTTTTGAGGATATAAACGAGGAGGGTAGGGAGATTTCAAATTTTGCTACGGCATTTGACCTCTTTATAGTCAATGCATCTTCAAAAAACGAGATGAACATTTAATTACTTATAAGAGTGGCTTATCACAAACACAAATTGATTACTTTATTTGTAGAAAAAAAGATAGAGCGTGTTGCAAAGGTAGCAAGGTAATTCCAGGAGAAAGCTTAACCACCCAACATCCACTTTTAGTTATGGATCTACAAATAAAAAAATGGACAAAAAAAAGAGTTTATCGAGCTATTCAGACTAAATGGTGAAACTTGAAAAGCAAGAAAGAAGATATATTTAAAGAGAAAGTCCTTCAAGGAGATGCTTGGAATTATGTTGGTACACCTTGTGATATAGAACAATATGGCTATACATATTAAGAAAGTGGTGAAAGATGTGTTAGATAAATCTAAGGGAGGTGTATCGGCACAAAAATAAGCTTGGTGGTGGAGTGAAGTAGTGCAAAATAAAATCAAGGCAAAGCGGGCATGCTACAAATTACATTATGCTAAGAAAACTAGTGAAACTTTAGAGGCTTTATAAGAAAGCAAAGAATGAAGCGAAAAAGGCCGTTAGTGAAGCAAAAGCTAAAATTTGGGAGGATTTATTATGAAAAACTCAACTCAAAAGAAGGTGAAAGAGATATTTTTAGGATAGCTAGGTTAGAGATAAGAAAACTAAAGATCTTAATTTTGTTAGATGCATTAAAGATGAGGATGAAAAAATTCTAGTGGCAAATGATATAGGAAATAGATGGAAAAACTATTTTTATAAGCTTTTTAATGAAAATAAAGATGCTAGTATTAGCTTAGGGGAGTTAGCCAAATTAAAAAAGTATATAAACCACAATTTCTACTGACGTATTCAAAATAATGAAGTCAAAGAGGCTCTTAAACATATGAAGAGTGGTAAATCGGTCCAATATTCCTATAGAAGTTTGAAAAATCCTAGGAGAAACATGAATCACTCGGCTCACAAGACTATTTAATGAAATATGGAGAAACCAAAAGATGTCCAAGGAATAGAGAGGTAGGACACTTATACCCATATATAAGAACAAGGAAGACATTCATAATTGTGCGAATTATCGGGATATCAAGTTAATGAGTCATACTATGAAATTATGGGGAAAATTTATCGAACGTAGGTTAAGACAAGTATCGAGTACAACAGAGAACCAATTTTGATTCATGCCACACAGATCTACTGTTAAAGCGATTCACCTTTTGAGACGTCTTATGGAACATTTTAGAGCAAAAAAGAAAGACCTTTACATGATATTTATTGATCTAGAAAAAACTTATAATAGGGTGATGAGGGAGGTTCTTTGGAAAATCTTAGAAAAAAGAGGTATCTCATTGACATACATAAACCTTATAAGTGACATGTATGACGGTGCAAAAACTTGTATGAGGACTCATAAAGGAATGACAGACTTTTTTGAAGTTAATATTGGGTTACATAAAGGATCAACTTTAAGTCCATACTTATTTATAATGGTGATTGATAAGTTAACAAAACGTATTCAAGATGAAGTACCTTGGTGTATGTTATTTGCATATGACATTGTGTTAGCAGAGGAGTCTAAAGAAAAAGTTAATAGAAAATTAGAACTATGGAGAGAAATATTAGAAAGTAAAGGCTTCCGACTTAGTAGAACAAAGACAGAATATATGGAATATAAGTTTGACCATTTGGTTACTTCGGAGGACATAAAAATTAAAATTGGCATACATTGCATTCCCCAAAAAGAAAGTTTTAAATACCTAGGGTTAATTTTTTAGAATGATGGAAGAATTGATGGAGATGTTACGCATAGAATTAATGTTGGTTGGTTAAAATGGAGAGGAACATCAAGTATTCTTTGTGATAAGAAGATACCATTAAAGTTAAAAGGTAAATATTATAGAGCAACAATTAGACTTGTCATGTTTTATGGTTTTGAGTGTTGGGCAGTTAATCATCAACATGTACAAAAGATGTCTGTGACAGAAATGAAGATGTTGAGATGGATGAGTGGTGATATAAGAAAAGACCGTATACATAATAAGGTTATTAGAAATAAATTATGTGTGGCACCAATAGAGGATAAAATGAGAGAATAAATTTTAAGGTGGTTTGGACATATAGAAAGAAGATCAAAAGAAGAACCTTTAAGAAGGTATGAAAAACTAGATTTTGAAAATATTAAAAGAGATAGAGGATGACAACAAAAGTATTGGAAAGAAACAATAAAGAATGATCTAGCTTATTGTGAGTTAACTGCTAACATGGCACATGATAGGGCTATGTGGAAACAAAGAATCCATGTAGCCAACCCCGTTTAGTACGGGAAAAGGCTTAGTTGTTGTTGCTGTTTTTCTGTTATGTGTACACAAATTAGAAAAGAAAAGCACACAGGGAACATTTCCTTCCGCCGCAGGTGGAGTGAGTCATTACAATGATGATTTTGATCTCACAAGAAGGGCATCCTTTCCTTCAGTTATAGGTGTATTGGGATCAGCAAACAAGCCAACCAAGCTGACTAAGGATGTTCACAATCATCTTTGGTCATATGAGATGAACCAAGCTCCTTCTAAGCAAATTGCAAGTGGAAAAAGCAAACATGAGCTTGCCCGGAAGGGCATTCACTTTTATATAATGTTCTGGAACAAATAAAACCATGCTTGTTATCAATGCAATCTTTGTTGTAAAAGTAAATTCTTGTTGATGGGGGGCATGCGCATTCAATTGAATTCAGTTAACAATGTTTTTCTAATGGCTATTTCTATGTGAACCAATTCTTGGTATTATATGAGCCTGGAGGAGCTGCACTGATCCAAGTCCTCTTTGAGCTGGTCTAGCCAAACTATAATAGAAAGTCTGGTCTGAGTTTTCCTTAAGATGGGGGAAGCTAAACAACAACCACCTCATCTCATCAGCAACATGATGATGGAGCATCTCCTTTGCTGCGTGGAATCTTGAGAACGCTCGTACGTTCAATGCAAGGTTGCCTTCCTGACCCCAGTTCCCAAGTCTGAACAGCTGAGCATTCTCAAGTGGAGTGAAAATTACATCCTATACAACAACAACAACTAAGCCTTTTCCCATACTAGACGGGGTCGGCTACATGGATTCTTTGTTTCCACAGATCCCTATCGTGTGCCATGTTAGCAGTTAACTCACAATAAGCTAGATCATTCTTTATTGTTTCTTTCCAACACTTTTGTGGTCATCCTCTACCTCTTTTAATATTTTCTAAATTTAGTTTTTCATACATTCTTACAGGTTCTTCTTTCTATATGTCCAAACCATCTTAAACGATATTCTCTCATTTTATCCTCTATTGGTGCCACTCCTAATTCGTTTCTAATAACCTCATTATGTATACGGTCTTTTCTTGTATGACCACTCATCCATCTCAACATCTTCATTTCTGTCACAGACATCTTTTGTACATGTTGATGATTAATTGCCCAACACTCAGAACCATAAAGCATGACAGGCATAATTGTTGCTCTATAATATTTACCTTTTAACTTTAATGGTATCTTCTTATCACAAAGAATACCTGATGATCCTCTCCATTTTAACCAACCAACATTAATTCTATGCGTAACATCTCCATCAATTCTTCCATCACTCTGAAAAATTGACCCTAGGTATTTAAAACTTTCCTTTTGGGGGATGCAATGTGTGTCAATTTTAATTTCTATGTCCTCTGAGGTAATCAAATGATCAAACTTACATTCCATATATTCTGTCTTTGTTCTACTAAGTCGGAGGCCTTTGCTTTCTAATGTTTCTCTCCATAGTTCTAATTTTCTATTAACTTTTTCCTTAGACTCCTCCACTAATACAATGTCATCTGCAAATAACATACACCAAGGTACTTCATCTTCAATATGTTTTGTTAACTCATCAATCACCATTATAAATAAGTATGGACTTAAAGTTGATCCTTGATGTAACCCAATATTAACTTCAAAGAAGTCTGTCATTCCTTCAAGAGTCCTCACACATGTTTTTGCACCATCATACATGTCTCTTATAAGGTTAATGTATGTTAATGGGATACCTCTTTTTTCTAAAGTTCTCCAAAGAACCTCCCTCGATACTCTATCATAAGCTTTTTCTAGATCAATAAATATCATGTGAAGGTCTTTCTTTTTTGCTCTAAAATGTTCCATAAGACGTCTCAAAAGGTGAATCGCTTCAACACTAGATCTGCCTGGCATGAATCCAAATTAGTTCTCTATTGTACTTGATACTTGTCTTAACCTACGTTCGATAATTCTTTCCCATAATTTCATAGTATGGCTCATTAACTTGATACCTCGATAATTCGCACAATTTTGAATGTCTCCCTTGTTCTTATATATGGGTATAAGTGTACTTGCTCTCCATTCCTCGGGCATCTTTTGGTTTTTCCATATTTCATTAAATAGTCTTGTGAGCCAAGTGATTCCTATTTCTCGTAGTATTTTTTCAAACTTCTATAGGAATATTATCTGGTCCTACCGATTTACCACCCTTCATATGTTTAAGAGCCTCTTTGACTTCATTCTTTTTAATACGTCGGTAGAAATTGTGGTTTATATACTTTTCTGATTTAGCTAACTCTCCTAAGCTAATACTAACATCTTTATTTTCATTAAAAAACTTATAAAAATAGTTTTTCCATCTATTTCTTATATCATCATTTGCCACTAGAATTTTTTCATCCTCGTCCTTGATGCATCTAACATAATTAAGATATTTAGTTTTCTTATCTCTAGCCCTAGCTATCCTAAAAATATCTCTTTCACCCTCTTTTGAGTTGAGTTTTTTATATAAATCCTCCTAAATTTTAGCTTTTGCTTCACTCACGGCCTTTTTTGCTTCCTTCTTTGCTTTCTTATAAGCCTCAAAAGTTTCACTAGTTTTCTTAGCTCAATGTAATTTGTAACATGCCCTCTTTGCCTTGATTTTATTTTGCACTACTTCACTCCATGTGTACATCCTATATCTCATTAAATTTGGGCAACTTGAGAAAGCATAACGATTGAACCTTAATTTTGCAAATTCTTGAAAAGACCAGATTTTTGGATGATATTATGTACACTTGGCCTGTAATATGGATGGTAGGGTGTATATAGAGATTTTAGTGAATGTTTCCCTTAGAAATTGTGGTCTTCTTTAGAGGTCATCCTACAGCTTCAGATAAGAGTCCTGTTTTGGCTTATGTATACTTTTAGCTTGTATAATTCATTTACCTTGAACTGCACTTCTATCGAGAGAACCAATTAGTCAGAAAATATCAACGGACGACCCCTATGAGTTGAGGTGTCTATGTCCTTCATCATTGTTGTTTTTCCTGTCATATGTAGGACAAATTTAGATACTATTTGTTATCCCTGTTCAAGGCCAACCAAGGATGGTAATTTGGCGACTATTCTTAGGACAGAGAGCATCTTTGTTTGCCTTGGTGATGGAAAATTACAGAAGAAAGGTTAGTCAGGACTTTGGAAATGATAAATGGAGGGTCGAATATAATCTGATGGTGGGCGCAAATCCAAAAAACCGATCTAGAAATAAAGAACGAATGCATGAGGATTGCAACATTTTGAGGAAGTGTTATGTTTTCATTTTGCTTAGTCTATGGCTATGACAATTTTCTTCGTAGTTTCCTGTACTTATAGGCATATGGAAGTCTGATGACACCATCCTGTAGATTTTTGGACTAACCATAAAAGTTCCTCCTTGCTGTTTCCGATTCTCTTGTTCTTTTTGATAACTGATGATGAGGAACTCGCCATGCTTTGTCGAGCGTGTTGATAAGGATAATAATGGGGTTATAACATTTGAAGAATGGAGGGATTTTCTTCTACTTTACCCTCATGAGGCAACTATTGAGAACATTTACCATTATTTGGAGCGGATATGCATGGTTGATATTGGGGAACAGACTGTTATTCCAGCTGGCATTGGTAAGCACATTCATGCAAGTAGGTATCTGATTGCAGGAGGAGTAGCAGGTGCAGCATCACGCACAGCAACTGCACCCCTTGATCGACTAAAGGTTTTATTGCAAGTCCAAACAACACGAGCTCATATAATGCCTGCAATAAAAGATATATGGAAAGAAGGCGGTTTGTTAGGATTTTTTCGGGGCAATGGCTTAAATGTTCTTAAGGTGGCCCCTGAGAGTGCCATTAGATTTTATACCTATGAGATGCTGAAGACCTTCATTGTGAATGCCAAAGGAGAAGAGGCAAAGGCTGATATTGGAACTATGGGCCGGCTGTTGGCTGGTGGTATAGCTGGTGCTGTAGCTCAGACTGCAATATATCCCATGGATCTTGTTAAAACACGACTACAAACCTCTGCTTGTGAAAGTGGAAGAATTCCTAGTCTTGGAACCCTATCAAAAGATATATGGGATATATATTTTGCAAGATAGTGGTAAGTTAATATGATTTCTTGTCGTAAAGGTTTCTACCATTTAGTGGTCCAGCCACCTTTTCGTTTCTAGAGCAAATCTGATTGTCATATATGAGCTTTCATACCATAGTGTCTCTGCTGTCATGGTAACGGCTCACCTCATCAATCATCATTCTTAGCTGTCATTGTTTGCAGTGGATTAAGCCTGAGTCAATATGTTTATGTTGAAGTTTATGCTTTATTCTCCTCTGTGCAGAGCTTGTTAAATGCTCTTTTAATATCTTGATTGCATAGATTCAATTGTTCATTGGTACTTTTTCAAATATATAGTTAGTCTTGGACTATGTGATAAATTAAAAACATGATTGTTTGGATGCAACGTGGTTAATTGCTTGATGAGGCTGTTAGTAAGCTATGCTTATTATTCGTAATAATATATACTATCTGATTTATGCTGCTTGTGAGTAAATGTTGTCGTTTCTAAATTGTCATCCTTCATCTTGTTCAGTCATTGGCAATAAAGAGAACTTTGGGACTTGCATGTTCCACTTTCTAGTGGCTTTGAGTAAATTTTGTTTGAACTTTTGTTCTGTAGAGCCTGGCCCTCTCATACAACTTGGCTGTGGAACAATTTCGGGAGCTCTTGGAGCGACTTGTGTATATCCTCTTCAGGTTATTAGGACAAGGTATGCTGAATTAAAACTGTTTTTGTGGATCCCACAATATTGCTATGTGGAAAGTTGCCTGTGGTCTCTATTCATCAGAACAAGTTCATAACCCGTGCCTACTGTGGGGGCTTCATGCATACTCATTTAACTGAATATTTATGCTTCTTGTATTTGTATATTGTGGAGAGAACTTGTTTCAACTTTTCTTTTTGAAATATTCCCTATATAAATTTCAGTCAGGCATGCATTTATGGGTAACTTATCTCCATAATGCGTATTGTCCAACAAGGATAATACAACATTCAACTTGCCTTGCTTACTACCATCAAGATCACCAAACATACAGTTTCTGTTCTGGCCTTTTGCCATGGCTAGCTTAAACACCTAACCATTATCTGCTCCTGGGACCATGTCATTTTGTTGACTCTCCCTACATCCACAACCATTTGTTACATATGACGTTAGACATCCTATAGTTGCATTCTTTCTGCGCAAGCAGCATTTACTGGCACTATGTAGTCTCAACCATTAGTATTAATTACCGCATCCACATCCTGAATGTTGTTAATGCTTTCAAATGGACATCTGGAGGATATGATGGCAGACAAAATGGTTGGCACTTCTACGTGCCTAACTGCATCAGTGTATCCTAGAGAGTCATTTGCCTCTTGGGCACCATAACCAAATTATGCATCTGAGTCTTGAAAAATGCTCTGTACTTGGACATCCCTAGGAAGAAAGGTTAATTGCCATGTTCTCTCTTGCATGTATTTTCAGAATGCAGGCACAACGTTCCACTGCAACTGCTGGCTATGAGGGGATGTCTGATGTATTCTGGAGGACCCTGAAGCATGAAGGCTTTTCTGGGTTTTACAGAGGTCTCTTTCCTAATTTGCTCAAAGTGGTACCATCTGCTAGCATAACATATCTCGTTTATGAAGCAATGAAAAAAAGACTTCAGCTTGATTAAGGTTTGCACTCTGCTTGTAAGACAATGCAAATCATCGTCATGGCTGACTATTGGATTGATGATGACGATAACATGACTACCATGAGATGAAAGGATGAAGTGATGATCTTGTTGGTGGTGGTGATGACGATGCTTGGGTATGTGATGGGCCATAGAATTTTCCAGGGCTATCAAGCTCATTCTTATGTTATTTATCATCTTGAGAAATGATCAACAGCAACCTCTAAGCTTGTCAAAATCCTAATATCCTCTTTGAATATGTCGGCCAATTATCAGGTAAATTTTCATTTACTGTGAGACATCCATCACGACTTGCTGGTAGAATAACATTCAAGTTAACTGTAAAATCAGTGCCACTTCAGGTTCATTCATTTCTTCCCATGCCTTGGGTTGTTTTTTCCCCATATAAGATTCCGAGCGCACGTCTCAAGTGGTGGACGGGTGCTTTTCCATTTTGTATTCTGGGGCATGCTTGTTATATTGTAAGAATACTATTCATTAATGAGTCAACAGAAAAAAGTTGAAGTTTCAATTTTGGAACATATTTGAACAGGCAAAGACTAAGAATCTTAGTTTGTGGTGAGAAAGCAAGTACCCCCCTCTCTTTCTTTGTGTGTGTGTGTTTGTTGTGTGTGGTGCATGCATGACCGAGCATGTATATATATATATATATATATATATATATATATCAGAAGAATAATGCTTCTTCATTTTTCTTTGTTATGCTAAATGCATTTGTAATGCTGTTTTAATTTTATTTGTTACGCCAAATACTATTCTTCATATATTTTTGGGGTTACCTTCTTGGTTGAAGGCCTTTCCGCAAAATCTCTAGTGGATTTCATTCTTTTCCAGTTTCAGGATCATTTTCTTTGTTTTTGTTTTTTTAACGTTTTGCACATTTTTCTTGGTCCTTTAAAAGTAAACTTGAGGGGTTTGAGTTGTCACGTTTTAGAGTCAACTGCTAATTGAAAATGGTAAATGCTGTTTACTATTGATGTTCAAATGCCAATTGCCAAGAGATTCGTGACATGGCCTGAGAAATGATGCTAGGCTACTTGTGAGTAATTGTTTAATAGGACAAGTTGGAGGGTACCTTTATCCTTGACAATATGTTCTAATATATATCTTTGTAATACATTTTGCTGAAATATTTTGTTTCTCTGAATTTCCCTCTTGATTTTTCTAAGCATAATGCTATTCATACACCTCATTTTACTGAACATATATCTCCTATTTTTGAAAATATCTAAAATACCCCCATTACATTTTCTGTCTCTTCCCACATCCGTCCGGTTTATGGTTACGGCACCCCCCCCCCCCGCCCTGTTGTAACCAGCTAAGTTTACAGCACTTTCAGTAGCCTGACAATTTCTCCATTCGCACCAATGATCTCCCTTTATTTGGTTCTTTATTGATCATTCCAAAGGATCGAGACCTTTGATCTTTTTGTATCTACTTTATCTAAAAAGTTTTTGAATCTCTCAGTTTTTTCTCGATGTGACTTGTGTTTGTTGATCCCCCCCCGCCGGCTTTGGTTGCAGTTTGTATTATTTGGAAATTGGCATGGAATCGAAACCAGAATCGGTAGTTCCATACCGCTTATTCTTAAATGCTATATAATTTTTAACATAAGTAGTCACAACTTGAGCTGGATGCCACCTACTATTGGGCCAAGTGAGGATTTGATACTTTAGGGTGGTAAAGGGAACCCTTTCTTTAAAAATCTGTTTTGAGGCATTTTCAGATCTGAAAACTAGAACTGCCCCTAGGGCGGAAGTGTTTTCGATTTCAAGTTCCAAGCAACTCAAAATTGGTATATATATAGTTATGTGTCAATTCAAATTTTAGGTTTTAGGAAACCCTCTATTTACTTTTAATCTTCTTAATTATTTAAAACAAAATAAAAATTAAATCAATAAGAACTCACCTCTTATTTACTCTCCTTTTTGCGTTATCATCCCTACTCAATTTCTTTTTACAATCACCTTTTTTTCTTGGTAAGCAAGGGTTAGCTCGACTCTTGTGCTACAAATTGCTTAGCTAATAAAATAAAAAATATCATGGTGAAGTGAGTGGATCTTAATTGAATTTGGATCTCCAAATGAGACTTGTGTGCTACAAACTGCTTACTTAGCTAATAAAAGGAAAAATATGCTGTTGAATTGAAATGGGAGTATAAATGGGTTTCTATTCTTATTTGTTTTAGGTTCTAATTGGATTTGGATCTCTAAATAGGACTTGGACTCTAGGACAAATATATGTCTCTAAATTAGATATGGACCTAATATGGTTATGGATCTAATATGGGTTATGGACTTAATAGGGACAATTGGATAGTGTTAACTTTATGAGGTAATGGGATTAACTATTTGAATGCAAGAATACAAAACTAATTATGCCGACAATATTGAAAAGATCTATATACTTATGCTAAAATTTATCTATACGGGGATCTCTGCGAATCAAGATTTTTTGCAAATCAAGATCTCCTGTAAATTGAGGTTTTTTGTAAATTAGAAATTTCAATAAATTGAGATTTATGCATCTTAACAATTTTCTTTATTAGTTGCATATTCTATTTATTGTACAATTATTAATTAGGATATTATTTTTTTAAAGTTGATTCTAGCCATATCCATTTTAGATCTATATCTATTTTAGATTTATACCCACTTAAAGATTCATATCCATTTAACTCAAGTTTTATTTAAAATTCAAACCCAATTAAGAACCAAAACCAATAAGAATAAACTTTTTTTGTGCTTACATCTCAATTCAAGCATGTATATATATATATATATATATTATTAGTTAAGAATTTTATAACGTAAGAATTAATTTTTACGTTAATTGAGACAAGGAGATGACTGTAAAAAGAACTTAATTTTGACTTATAATTTTCATTCTTGATTTAGTTTTTATTTATTTTTATTGAATTAAGAAGATTACTTAAAATTTGTACCCACAACACGTCATTTCAAGTACTTCTGGAAAACAAGGACGCAATTGTGATCCGGACCCGGCCCGTTGGTTACCCTAAATATGCACTCTTCACCGCCTAACTCGAGACCCAGAAAACCTAACTCTTGGAAAAGAACGACATCGAATGGCTCAGATGAAAGAGAGGTACGATCGGACGGATATTAGCCAGCCTCCGCCTCCCTATATATAATCTCAAATCCAATCGTTTTTCCTTCATCTCTCTTCGTTCTGAGAGTGGCGGCAGAAAAAACCCTAGCTTTGAGGTTTCTCCCTCCTGCTTCCGATATGGTCTCTCTCTCTCTCTCTCTCTCTCTCTCTCTCTCTCTCTCTCTCTCTCTCTATCATTTCTTTGTCTTTGGTCACCTAAACGCTTTCACTTATCTCTCTGGTTTTCTCATCGTTTTCAGGTGCTCTCTAACGATATTGATTTGCTCCACCCTCCCACCGATTTAGAGAAGAGGAAGCACAAACTCAAGCGCCTTGTTCAGTCTCCCAACTCATTTTTCATGGTATGTGTTTTGATTTATATTGTCTTCCTGATCATCTTCGGGAATTGGTGTTCGTTTTGATTTCAAAATTGTTTGGAGTTCCATCTAGTACTAGTTATTTATAGACCTTTCGATCATTTTCAATAATCTAAGTTGCAAAGAACAGAAAGAGTTCCACGTATTCTTATCCGTCACTACTGACGGGGGTACGAGTGAAGATCACCTTGGTTTTCATGTTCCACTAATGTTGATCTCTATGTTTTGTGATGAAGGATGTCAAATGCCAAGGATGCTTCAATATGTAAGTTCAGATCGACTACTTTGTATGAATTTGCAGTATTCTCCTGTTTGTTCTGTGATCGCATTTCAGTAAAGTACCGTAACGTAAACTCTGCCTTGGAATTGCAGAACGACGGTGTTTAGCCACTCACAGACTGTTGTCGTCTGCGGGAACTGTCAGACGGTGCTGTGTCAACCGACGGGAGGCAAGGCGAGGTTAACGGAAGGCTGTTCTTTCAGGAAGAAGGGCGATTGAGGATCCAACTTCCTTGATGATTTGAGATGCAGAATTTTTGAAAGAAAGATGGGTCTCCTAGCTCCTTTCCGTGATCATACTCTTTTATGGAAAATTCATCTTTTTTAGCTTGTCTACGCTCGTCAGGCATTCCTTGCAAACAGAGCCTTAGGTTTTCTCGGTACAGGAATTTCATGAAGTGTTGTTCTCTTTTTGTCTAGCTATATTTGGATTTTCTGCACTTCCTGTAATCGTGCGTTCTACAATCTTTATGAATTTTGATTTGATCCTTGTTCCGTAGGGAGGTTTTATGGTGTGGTTTTATTTTGCTTTCATCAAACTTGCGTGAGGCCCAAGGTGATTATTGTGTGAAATGCGGGATGACTGTAGTTTGTGGACCGGTGAATAATGTCTTCTCTTATGGATTTGGATGCCATTGTTGTTCTGAGACTCTAATTCTACGATGCCATGTCTGTTTCGTGATTATCTTACCTCTGTAAATTAGGGAAGAGTAGAGTAGAATGTAGCAGATTGTGTCAAGGCGTAGAGAATATCCATGCACCATGTCGTTGGAGGCCTTTCTTTTTATTCTATAGCATGTGTTTTGGAAAGCATGGCGAGTTCGTCTTCGGGCTTTTAGAAAATTGGGTTCTCGAAAACATGACGAGCTCACTCTTCTTCTCAGTTCGTGTCTGCGTTGTCAATTGGGATAAACCTTTTCTTTCAGAGTGAAGTTCAAAGCATGAATCATTCACACGATGTTAGGACCTTGGGTTGCGTTTTCGTTGGTTCGGTTTTAGAAGTCACTTAGATGCATTGTTGTCAAATCCCAATTTAGATCTTTAAATCTTACGATCCTACCATCATCTGAAGGCTAAATTGTTGTCAAGATCCGAATATAGGTCTTAAAATCTTAAGATCTCGAGACTGAACTTTCGATTTAAAATACAAGGTCATCCTAGTATATAAGCTCGTCTTCGGTTATCTCAGTTTTTTTATCATAAGACCTTGATAACCTTACGGTTTTAAGGGTCTTACCAGGTAAACTATTTACCTTAATGAAAATGCTTATAAGGTCATCCTAGGCATGACCTCTTCTTGGTGTTGCATGCACTAGATTGAGACTCTTAGTTTCTTAAAGAGATCCCGACCTTGGCTTTGAAAATTTACACATCCTCTTTTATACAACACACACATACACACATATATATACCTTGTCCTTTTCGAGAGGGATAATGTCCTACACTTCTTCTCTCTCACAAGGGGAGAGAGATAGTGTTGGTTGGTTGATTGGTGTATATTGAAAATGAGACATTGGTAATCAAACTGAGAGATAGTGTTTGTTGGTGTATATTGAGACCCTATATCAAGGGTTAAAAACGTTTGAGATTGAGTTAAAAACGTTACAACGAGACTTTATACCCATTAAAGGGTTGAAGCGGTTTGAGACTCTATATCAAGGGTTAAAAACGTTCGAGATCTTATAGTCGTCGAAAGTGTTAAAGTGATTCGATACCTTACACTCAATAAAGGGTTAAGTGGTTGAAACGGTAAAGATAACTCAGAGTGAAAGCATGTCACTCACGCAAAACAAGCACTAGGAATGAGATTGAGTTATTTTTTAAAAAGGATATTTGAAGATTTTGTTAAAACTCGATAATTTTAAATATATCTCAAATGAAATGGTTTTAAATAATGAAAAAGAAAATATTTGAAATCATAAATCTTAATTGAAAAGAGAATCAGACCAAACAGAATTCTTGAAGGTTAAGAAGAAAGTATTTACCCAAAAGAATGGAGTTTGAAGAAGCATAACTCCAACACCTTTAGGGGATCAAATCAAATCAAGTAAAGAATGGGTACAGGACTAAGCTCAAGACAATCTCAAACCAAGAAAGAGCCACGCCAAGAAGCTCAAATGAAATTCAAATTCAATCAAGTCAAGGGGAGCACTAAACCAGTCAAGACATATCAAGATCAAGGTAAAGTAAAAAATAGTACCAAGAAGGTCAAGTGATCAAGTCACGGGCTAGATCAAGCCAAGAAGGGTTAAAGTCAAGACAAAAGCAAGGAAGTCAAAGGCCTACTCATGCATCAAATTGGCGGGTTGTACTTAGCCACGAGCTATAATCAAGACCACACGAAATTGAGCCAAGCAACAGGGCGGGCTGTATTGCACCTAGCATAGGGTTGTACCAAGACTCATCCTTAACCAAAATGGGGGCCATCCACGTGCTCCTATGTGAGCCATGTGACCAAGATCTTTGAAAGTAGATTGAATCAAAATTGGGCAAAAAATCAAGCTCCATGCCCAACTCATGAAAGAGCCTAGAGACTTCCCTTGAAATCTATAAATAGGCTCCTTAGAGGGTTGGTTCAAGAGAGGCAAAGTAAAGAAAACTCAAAGGGAAACCAAAAAGAAATTAAGGGAGAAAATCCCGTCAAAAAGAGAGAAGAGAGGAAAGAGGAGGAATCGTCCCCCAAAGTAGAGGTGTTGCTCTCAAGCCGTTGGTTTCCAAGCTATTTTAAGGTCTTCAATCAAGGATTTTTCTTTACTTCTCTTTTCTTTCTTCAATTCAATTCAATTCAATTCATGTTGTAATTAAAGAACATTTGTCTCTAAATCATCCTAATATTTTAGGAGAGGTACTGCAAACTTTCATCCAAAAGCAAAGGTAAAATCATCTACCATTTATTTGATTTTTAGTTGCTTCCACCTTAATATACATTGTAAACTTATACTTTCTCATCTCTTTTATGCTTAAGCTATATGATAATTTTTCTTGATTATTTAACTTCCTCTCTTATAGAATAAATTAATCAATCAAAAATTTCTTTAGATGATCATATCAACCATTAAAGATCAATCGGATGCATTCGTTAAACTCTTAAAATAGAAAACTCTGTTTTTAACATTCTGTATCCGTTTGATAATTGATTTTTTCAGCTCGAATTCATTAACATAAAAATTTTAAAATTGGTCCACACTTCATTAACATACAAGCCAACACTCCATAAAATTTGCAAGAATTGTACACGTGAGTAAGATCGTGAATAAAATTGTAAAAGCCGAACAAAAATCAAGACATAACCTATTTGCTTTGCACATCCTGCAACAGAGTGTAGGTAAAAATCCTTTAACTCTATCTATAGTAATCCACAAACTTTGAAAATTATCTTGTTAAAAATATCAGTTCTATATATTTCCAACTTGACTAGTTTCATCAAATTCTAACAAATATATGAAGAGATATATACGTTTCTTTAAGCTTATGTATTTTTTTTACAGGGTTTGTCTTGAGTTTCAAGGTTGGAAACTTTATTGATTTAATTTTGTTCATCCTTATAACCAAAAACAAAAACGAAAATATCCCAATAAACTCTACTCTTGGACCTATCTCACATGAATTTTACAGGATTTTTGGAGATCCGAAAAATATCAAACAAATTAGGAACATCTGTTGCTGAAAATAAGACTGTTTCTGTTTTTCATATTTGAACCTTAAATTTTGTTAAGGAAAAGATTACATGATTTTGAAAAGGTTTCTTAATTGAAAACTTGTTTCAAAAACTTAGCGGATCCTAAGACAATTTTTTAGGTGTTTAAGCTGACCCTTTAGCATCGGTTTAAGAAGGCATACGTCGACAAAAACTCATTTGTCGTCATTTGCTAAAAAAGTTAAAAATCATCTTTGCTAGTTTAAGCAAACTAATTGGCACGCTCGCCAAATTGTAGTTTTGCGAATTGAGTTTCGAGTCTCTACATAGGCTTTGAAACGAAATTTACATCTACAAATTTTGCACGCTCGGTGGGACTTTAGTCTTAGGAAATTGTTTTGATACGATTTTGATTTTAAAAACAAAAATCAATTTCAAATCATGATTATAAACTCTCTTTTTCAATCCCTTACTTTAAGTTCATTTTTCAATAACTCAATAATGTTTGGATGATTCCTTTGAAAATATGTCGAAGAATGCCTCATCAAACTTCTTAAATCGATTTTTCAAATCCTTTTTGAAGAGGGAATTGAGAGAGATACAACTTGAAAGGAAAATTGAGGCTCTAAGCGAAGAGGCTAAGGCACATCATTCTCATGAAAAACCATCTCGAGTTCATGAGGAGAAAAATCATATATGGAGAACCAAACCAAACTCAAAATCCGTCATCTAACCTTGCTAATCATCCAAACATCCCTTTATCCATAGAAAACCCAAAAATTGTTTATTTGGAGAAACCAAAAAATCTGAAAAATCTTCAAAAATAAAAAACATTTAAAAATTAAAAAATTGTAAAAGATAAAATTCTTAAAACTGAAAGCGAAATTTACATTCTTAGGCACATAAGTGGAGTGAGACATGAAATTCACTTCACACAAGTCACTCCAGATTTTTCAAAAATATACGCTTTGATGGGTTCCATCTCCATGAGCACCACTTCACACACTTCGGAAGTTTCCCCTCCCAAAAGAACACACAAGGAGAACGAGTGTTGCACACACATAGACTTCAAGGATGAAATCCAAGACCTTACAAAACAATAAGAGTTCGAAGCCACGCATGAGTTAGAACAACCTCAGGATGCCTACAAGAAAGCTTGCTCTCACCATGGAAGGGTAGTCAAGATAAAAAAAGGTATGCCTGAAACTCATTTTCCCCAAAACTCCCTACTTGATCCTACACATACCTCCTATGTATACCTAATAAAATTTGAGTGTATAACTATGCTATAGATTATTCAGAGCATCCTAAATTCCATAAAATCTTTAACTTATAAAAACCTTCAAATTACATAGGAGGGAATTTCGTAAAAGTCAATTTAAGAAGTGAAACTAACCCAAAATGTATCAAAGGATAGGATCATATCATGCATGCCAAAATCCAAGATCGTGCATGTATAAGTCATTTATGCATCACATTGAAAATCATTTATCACATGCCACAATAGGGGTCAGCCATAGTGTATGAATGCTGATGTCATCTCCTCCAAACTAGGGGCAGGTAAATTGCATTTCTTTCATGGAGACTGAATACATTCATCATTTCATAAAACATGTATCTCCACCTTATCATATAGAATACATTTTACATGTCATTACATCATTCACCCATAAGAGGCCCACATCCACTTGGTAAGTGGCGGCCAAGTGGAATGGTCCCTATTTTGTAAGAAGGGCATCATAAATAATGCATATTGATAAATTAATGTTGAAGGAAGAAATTTAGCAGACCCTATAAATGCTCAATACTTGAAAAAATATTATGTATAGGGTTTACTCTAAATTCTTTCGAAAAGATTTTAAAAATGGATCTCCTTTGAATTTCTTGAAAAAAGGACCAAAATGAATTATGTAACCCTTAATTAGGGAATTGAGGCTTCATGAAAAGTGGAGCTTTCAAAATCATTTGGTGACATCTCAAAAATCTTTGGCTTACAAAATGAGACCTAGTTGAAAATAGAAAAATATTTTCAAATAATAGGTGCTATTAAGAAATAAAATGTTCTTGATTGAATTAAGTATCTAAAGGGATGAGTTGTATTCCCCCACTTCATTTCTCCCCAAAAAGGAAAATTGACAAAATCAAAAGAAAAGGAAAAAAAATAAAACCTCCAATATAAAAGTCTTAAAAAAAACAAAAAACAAAAGGAAAAACAAAAACCTCCAATACAGAGGTTTCCTTTGAAAGAAAAGAAAAAAAGAAAAGCCAAAGCTCAAAAGAGCAATTTTTCATCAAAAATTTCTTTGACTTATACCACGAGATGCTTCAGAAGGGACCGTGGAAAACTCTTTCTCGAAATCTCCACAACTCATCCCAATGGAGAAAAGTTTACCATTAAAATCATTGAGGACTACTTATTTGGATTTTGTTTTTTTTTAGAATTAGACTTTGTTGTGTAAGAAATTGAATTTTGAAATGTTATTTAAAGTTTTCTACAAAACCTCTGTTAAGTAGTGGGTATCAAAACCCGAGTGAAGGGAAATATAAGAAATTGGAAATCCTTTTTTATGGAAACCAAAAAGAGTCCCTTTTTGAAAAGAAATTTTGAAACCCCAAAACATCAAAGGAAGGAATGTGGGTTTTCTTGTCCTAGGACCAGATGTTTTCTTGTCCAGTTTCCTTTGGCTAAGATCCCTTCCTTTACAAAAACAAATCGAAAGAAATAGAGGTTATGGAATGAAGGAAAAATTCATACTCTCAAGATAAATCTGGGAAGAAAAACAAATAGGTGTTTTCTTCTTTGTCATTATTCAAATAAATTTGGATTAATACCAAAGAGGAGAATCTATAAACACCCAAAAATTTTTCAAAATAATTTTTTTTGCATCTTCTAAAAATTTTGCTTTTTTTTGCAGCTTTGGGTCTTTTGAGGATTTTCAAGTTAAAACACCTTAAACGAGCTCATTTCATATCGAAATTTTTTAGCAACATCAAAATGATGGTATATTGCATCCCTCTGTAAAAAAATCCAAATTGAACAAAAGTTCATGAAAATAACTATTTTGCCCTGAAGACCAAATTGGGAGGATTTTGCCTTTTCAAAAAGATTGCCTTCAAAGAAATGATGATTTCAAACAATTCCTTTTAAAGAAACAAATGAAAATGAGAATATTAGGAATTAAACCAAAAAATGTTTACAAATTTATAAATTTACAAAATTCTAAAACCCCTAAAATTTAAAATAAATTCAAATCAGACATCAAAAATTCGCCAGGTTGAGAATAGCCTCATTCCGAGACTTGATACCCAAGGGTTAAAGTGGTTCGATACCCTACACCCGTTGAAGTTGTTAAAGTAGTTTGATACCCTACACCCATTGAAGTGGTTAAAGTGGTTCTATACCTTATACCTATTTAAATTAGTTAAATGGTCAAGTTGGTTAAAGACTGACTCACAGAGCGAAAGTAGGTCACCCTTGCAAACAGAAACTGAGAATGAAGCACAATACTTTCTAAAAATAATATTTGAAGATTTCATTAAATTTGATATTTTGAAATATAAAAATGTTTTTTTTATAAAGTGTTTGAAACCATACCTCCCATATATAAAACTCAGATTGACCTTGGTACTTCATACAAGAAAGGAAAGTCATCATCATCCAAGAGAAAGAAAAGTGACGCTCAATTTAGCAAGCTGTGATGTTTAATTTGGCAAGCTATTATATTTGATTTGGCAAGCCACGAAGAGTAAACTTAACAATTCTGGTATAAATGAATCATATGACTTGCCATAAGTGGCCTTGGTATGTAGTTTGGTAAGTTACCAAGCCTTACCAATTTCAACATAAAAGGATCAAGGCAACCTTGGTACAATTTGGCAACCTTGATATGCCAGTTGGTAAGTCACCAAAGCACCAAATGCTAGCTAAATCCAACAATTAAGCAAGAAAACTTACCTTTCTCAAATGTTGGTCAAATTTAGCAATTGAATTCGAATTCAACAACGTGGACAACGAGGCACCTTTCTTACCAAATCCTAGTCGACCTCAATATGGAAGGAAGAGATCCAACATCTTGAGCTGAATCCAACTACTTTCCCACCTTCAACCGATGTCATCCACTTACCTTTCTTAGCTAGCCGACCTCGGCAAGTGGACGACAACATCCACTTACCATTCCATGTTCGACCAATTCAACAACTTGCCTTTCCCAAGTTGGACGACTTTAGCAAGTGGAGATAGCAGACAACCCAATTTGGAAGGTCACTACACTAATACTCAGATGGGCAATGGCTATTTCCCTAGATCATATATCCAAGCAACATATTTTGGCTTCGTTGAATACATAAATGGCCATCAAATAATGTCTTCCCTGGGTGAAGAAACAAGCTATATTAGCAACCCATATTGTTATAATTATCAACCGGTGAATACAACAATTGTCTCACAGTACACGTTCTTTTATGGTGGACCTGTTGGACACAGTCCAAAGTGCATGTAAGGATCCGAAACTGTGAAAGATAGTGATTGTGGTGCCTTGATTTTCTTATGAATTTTAATAAGAAGATTCGTTTATGGATCCTCAAGTGACAATTTTGAGAAATAAGTTGCAATGATAGTTTGAGAATGTGTCTTGGAGAACATGCATTTACTTGACCCGAGTACTTACATGAAGTTCCAACATAGAAGGTTGCAGCAACCCCTTGACTTGATATGGTAGGTCATCCAACAACTCCAAGCTCAGCCGAATTCAACAAGTGAAGGCCATCATCCACTTACCTTTCCTAGCCAGCCGATTTTAGCAAGAAAGAGCAACACTCTCTTACCTAATTCCAGCAGAATTCTCAACATGGTAACTTGCCATATTATATGGGCAGGTTGACTTAAAAGGAGTTGCAACCAATAGGCAACCCTTTGCCTATAAAAGGAGCCTTAAGGGGCTGCAAACCATCACCGAATCAATAAATCAACTCAGATCATCAACCAATCATCTATCCCAGCATCTCACGAGCCAAGAGAGAGAGAGAGAGAGAGAGAGAGAGAGAGAAGAAGGTGCGTCGCCACAAGCTGCCTACCGATTCTTCCGCCATAGGTCTTCTCTTCCCTTATTTTTTTATTGTTATCTCCTCTTTTATTAAGATTAATGGGGTTGTAATTAAGGAGCTCATGTCTCCATTATGATGTATTAATTCAGGATTATATGTTGCCTCATTCTCTTTCACATTTATGAATTATCTCTTATGAGTTTGATTTCAATCTTTTATATTCTGACCTATATTATAAGATCATGCACCTCTTAATCCCCTCCATGGCCATAATATAATTATAATTTTATTTATTTTGAATAGCTGTAGATTAATTTTTAAATTCGGACGAAAACACTCACATATCCAGAAAATATGAAAACCAATTTTCTACACTTTGTACACGTCTGGTAAACGATTTTTATTTCATTATCCCCTACTCCGAAGGTTCTGAAATATTGCACATCTGATCTACACACACATACACTGTAAATAAAAATTTCAAGAACTTTAGGATTATACAGCATCATAAATAAAATTGAAGAAGATCAAATAAAATCAGAACAAAATTTGTAAAGCTAGAAGTTCTTGTAAAAGAGGATGGGTCAAAATCCCATATCTCTGTGTACAGTAAATCCTTTTGATTGAAAATGGTCTCATTGGAAAGTTGAAATTTGTAGCTTTCTAACAAGACCAATTTCATAAGAATCGGAGCTTTGAGCATAAAGATACAATCATTTTTCTAAACCTCCGATTTTCTGGCACAAATCTGTCCCAAATATTTGAGTGGGGTATATTTTCAGATTTAATTGTATAAATCTACAATATATAAAATAAAAAATAAAAAAATTTCTGAATCTGCATATAAAGC
The DNA here is from genome assembly GCA_036023115.1 of Brasenia schreberi. Lineage (NCBI taxonomy): Eukaryota > Viridiplantae > Streptophyta > Magnoliopsida > Nymphaeales > Cabombaceae > Brasenia > Brasenia schreberi. Next base: position 18,798,698 of record JAYKKT010000075.1, on the reverse strand, counting down.
TCTATCTTGTATAAAATTTTGAGAATTTTTAGAGATTTAGAAGTTGTCTAACAAAAATCAGAAACAAGTCTTTGGAAAAAGAACCAATTTCTGTTTTTTAAGAATTGAATTGTTTTTGAGTTAAGAAGTAAAATCACTATTTTTATCAAGCTTTTGGAATTGAAATTTGGTTTTGAAAATTCATCGAATCTCAAATAATTTTCAAAGCATTTAGGCTAACCCTTGAACATCGGTTCAAGAAGGCCTACGTCGAAAAGAATTCATTTACCCGCAATTGCTATATGAAGTCAGAAATCAACTTTACTAGTTTGAGTAAACTAGTTGGCATGCTCGAGCATATAACGTAGTTTGTGAATTTATGTTTCAAGTCTCTACATAAGCTTTGGAATAAAAATTCACATCTACAGAAAGAAGTCATGATAAAGGTGATAGAAGAAAAAACATATACAAATTCAAGAGCATTAAATATATTTATTGTGATAAGAAAGGGCATGTGTAGAAATTTCATTTCAAGATGAAAAAACAATAACAATAAGAAGGAAGAGAAGAAAGAGAGATAATAATGATCAGGTTGCTATCATTATAATAGAAGACTTTGTGGTTGTTTGTGATGATAACTTAATTATTGTTACTTCAAATGATATTAGATGGGTTATTGATAGTGCTTCATGTTTTCTTGTTATATCTATACATGATTTCTTTGCTTCTTTTATTGCATGTGATTATAGGGTATTGAAGATGGGCAATGATGGCTTGTCTAAGGTGATTGACATTGACACTTCACTTAGTGACTACTATAGGTATACAATTAACTCTTAGGAATGTTAGACTTACACCAGATATTTGATTACACTTGATTTCTGTTAGTGTGCTTGATGATGATAGCTATATTAGTACTTTTGGTAGTGGACAATGAAAACTCACCAAAGATTCTTTCGTTGTGGCACATGGAAAAGTGTTCGAGACTTGTACTTGGACTAAGGCTTTAGTTTCTGATTGATCATGTTAATATAAGCGTCAGTGATGGCAATCAGTCGAGTTATGACACAAAGAGACTTAGCCACATTAGTAGAAGGGACTTGATACTTTGGCTGTGCGAATCTACTTTCAGAGTTTGGAAGTGAGATGCAAGATTGGTGCAGTGTACTATTGTTTGGTGAAGCATAATAGAGTCTCTTTCAAGGAGTCATGTCCTTCTTCTAGAAATCGTAGGTGCTTGAGTTAGTTGCATTGAATCTTTCCTGGTCCAATGAGGACTAAACATTTAGTTAAGATGCACTTTTACTTTGTGACTTTCATTGATGATCATTGAAGAAACTTTGGTTTATGCCTTGAAGGCTAAAGGATTAGGTGCTTAGGTGTCTTTAAGCAGTTTTAGAGCTTCGATGAGTAGAGAAATAACTTAAAAGAAACTAGAAATGTATTCGCATGTCGATAATGTTGTGAATATTCTGGACCATTTTGATGGAGTATGTGCAAGATAACATGATATTAAACACCAGAGAAGACGCCCCCTAAGACTCCTCAGTTTAATGGCTTGGAAGAAAGGATGAATAGGACATTGATGGAAAGAGTTAGATGTTTTCTTTTCGAAGCAAAGTTACTTCGAATCTTTTGGGGTGCAGGCTTTTGTATACTACGTACATGTTATTAATTTATCTCCTACTTGTTGCTTTGCTGTGACCGATGTTCTTGACAAAGGTGTGGTATGGAAAAGATGTTTCCTATGACCACTTACATGTCTTTGGGTGTAGAGCATTTGTACATAAGCGTACCCAAAGATGAGAGGTCTAAGTTGGATGTCAAGACTAGAGGCGAGTGCATCTTCATTGGCTATGGTCATGATAAGTTTGGCTATAGGTTGTGTAATGATTTAGTCGAGTAAGAAGCTTGTTAGAAGTCGTGATGTTATTTTAGGAGGATCAGACCGATTGAAGATATTGATAAGGCAAAGAAATCGAGTCTCGGTAGTAGTGATGGTTTGGTTGATCTTGATCCGGTTCTGAGCCTCATATACAACTAATGATGTAGCTAACTTTGTGCAATCATGATGATGTGCATAATCATATTCAAGGTGATTAGGTTGAGGATGTTGTTGATGATGTTGTTATAACGAGCGATACTCCTACTCGTGTAGGTTGTTGATGAACTTGTTGTTCACTTAGGAGGTTTTCTAGACAATCTTATTCCGTATTACCCAGTTACTCATCTGATGAATATGTGCTCTCACAAATCTTTGCTTGACAACCATACTTTTGAGCTGGTCAAGTTGCCTAAGGACGGAAAGCTTTGGAAAATCGGTGGATTTACTGAGGTTGAAGAATGATGAGAATACTTTCACTCTAAGATACAAAGCTAGATTAGTTGTCAAGGCTACCGTCGAAAAAAAAAAAAAGGGATTGATTTTGAGGAATCTTCTCACCGTTGTTAAAATGTCATCCATCAGAGTTGTTCTTGGTTTGGCAACTAATTTTGATTTACATGTTGAGTAGATAGATGTTAAAACTGCTTTCCTTCATGATGATTTGGAGGAAGAAATATACATGGAGCAACTTTGAGGGTTTTGTGATGAAGGGTAAAGAAAATTATGTCTGCAAGTTGAAGAAAAGTTTGTATGGCTTGAAACAAGCCCTAGAGACAATGGTACAAGAAGTTTGAGTCACATTTATGATTTAATAGAGGATTCAAGAAGACTACTTGATCATTGTGTTTTGTGCATAAATTTTCTAATAACGAATTCATCATTTTATTGCTCTATGTTGATGATATATCAATTATTGGTTATAATGCTTCTAGAATTGATTAGTTGAAAAAGGAACTCAATAAGTCTTTTGTCATGAAAGACTTAGTACCAACAAAGCATATTCTTGGCATGCGATTACTCGTGATAGAGTGGCCAAGAAGTTGTGGTTATCTCGGAGAAAGTACATTGAGAGAAAGTGCTTCAACGGTTTCACTTGATAAAGCTAAAGTTGTAAGCACCTCTTGCTTTACATTTTAAGCTTAGCACTAGACAAGCTCCTTCTAGTGATGAAGAGAAACAAGACATGCAACATGTTCCTTATGCATATGTAGTATAAAGTTTAATGTATACAATGGTTTACACAAGACATGATAGAGCTCACACAATTGGTATGGTAAGTCGCTTTCTCTCAAATCTTGGTAGAGAGCATTGGAAAGTTGTGAAGTGGATATTGAGATATCTCAGGGACACTTCTAGTTTGAAACTCTGTTTTGGAATTAGGAAACCTGTTCTTTGTGGTTATACTGATTCACTTGGTAGGGATGTTGATTCTAGAAAGTCTACATTTAGCTATTTAATTACCTTTGCATGAGGAGTCGTGACTTGACAATCAAGATTCCAAAAATGTGTTGCATTATCTACTACGGAGGCAGAGTTCATTGCTATTTGATTGTTGGTTTGTCAAGCACTTCCACTTGAGTAAGAGGGATAGTTTGTTGGGTTCTTCTTCACAAGGAGGAGGTAGACCCCACCTCATTAATGAGGTGAGAGAGAGTTGTAGTGGTATGACATGTAATTTTATCATATTTTTATGGCTATTATTATTTATTTTAGGTGGTGGTAACTGTTAATTTCTCCAATATAGGTGCCCTCTTTATTTTGCAATGAGTAGGATTTATTTTATTTACCATTTTTTGTTTTGAAAATGTGTTACAACATACAAAAAATCATTTTTTCTTACATCTTCTTTGAGCAACCGAAACAAAGTAGTTTCTTCTAGTTTTTTAAGGAAGGTTTGAGATTTGCAACATCATTAAGAAAGGTTTGAAATTTATTTTAGTCTCTTTTGAGTTTCATCTCTTTCTCCCGTTTGTTGTGTTGCTTGATTGTGGGTTGATTGTTTCTTGCTTCACAAATATCTTGTTGCTTGAGACAACCATATGGTTGACAGTTTGTAGTTTCTTCTGGTTGATATTATTGTATTTGAAGATATCTTATTGTACTTATCTTTTTTATATAGTAAAAATTATTCTGGGCTAAGTCATGTGATTTTTTTACCTTGAGGGGGGTTTTATACAAAAATTATATATTCCCTCTATATTAATTTTCTGTACATACCTATTTAGGGATGGTTCATAGTTTTTGTTTAGGATTATTTATCAAATTCGGCTATAAGAAAAGAGTTATTAGGTTTCCACAATTTATTTTTTGGCTTCTTTTCCCATCACTCTTGTGAGACTTTTGTTGCCAACATACATGGAGAGACGACCTCTTTGTTCTCAGTTAGGGGCATTCTTTTCTAGAAGGCCAAAGCATTAGCTCACCTGGCAGGGGTTTCGACTCATAAGATGAAGGTCGTAAGTTCGATGCTCCATAGTGTGCATGCTTGGCTTTGGCCTCCCTATTGTAACCCAAATAAAAAGAAAGTCGATCTTCTTTTGCTTCACCAGAAAATGGTTAAATGATTTACTTGAAATTCGATATCGTTCTGAAGTAAAAATAGCAAATGAACTGTTAAATGTAAAAAGTGTAACACTGAAGGGCATTTTTTAAAGATGTCAAAATTTTAGGTAGCTTGCGATGGATGGCAATGGGGTGTTAACCAAATAAATGAATTGAACATAACCAAATCTTCTGTTCTATTAAAAATCGATTCAGTGCCGATTCAAAATTTTCAAAGTAATTTAGTTTCAATTTTCATGAATTCAAAACGAACCTATCAAATAACCGAAATTTTAACACCATTGCAATTGTTTTCATAATTCATATTGTATCAACCACGATCCAACTTGTGTGAGAAACCTTGACGCTCTCAATTGGAGATTGCTCATTATTTTTGTTAACTGCTTATTCATTTCAACTACCATTAACAGCACAAAGGCACTAAAATTTAGCACAAATAACAAGGAATCAAAACTTTAGGTGAATCGGTTAACTCAATAGTCGAACCAACACATTTTAGTTCGGATAAGTTCGATTACCTTCATAAATCGGTTTTGGTGTGGGCCTGAATTTTTAAGATTATTTCAGTTTTTTATTTGTTCGATTCGGTTTGGTTAGTGAACGGAACTGATCCATGCTCAACCCAATTAGGGATAGTTAGGGATGGCATACCAATCTGTCCCATACTTGAACGGGACCCGAATCCATTCATACCCCCCTTATCTTATCTTCTCTCTCTCTCTCTCTCTCTCTCTCTAATGGCTGCTGCAAGTTATTTTCTTTGGAAAGATAAGAGCAAAATAATAGCCATATCCTTTGTTCTTCTCTTCTTTGCATCGCATGGCAGAGCAGAAGATCCAACTCCAGCACCATGGCCTGAACAATTCCATTCCTTGCTCTTCATGAACTCCAGCGGCAAACTGCAAATCATAGACCTCTGGTACGATTGGCCCAACGGCAGAAACTTCAACATTATCCAGAATCAGTACGGCAAGCTCCTCTACGATCTTGAGTGGACGAATGGCACTTCCTTTTACTACACTTTGGATGCCAACAAGGAGTGCAGGACCCTGCATTTTGAAGTCGGCATCCTCCCCCCAAATTGGCTCCATGGTGCAACCTATTTAGGTCAACAAAATGTTGATGGATTCTTGTGCAATGTGTGGACCAAGGTTGATTTCATTTGGTATTATGAGGACGTCGTCACAAAAAGGCCCGTTCATTGGCTTTTCTTTACGGGTAATGATCTTGGTTATGCTGTAATTCCTCTTTCCTTTATGCTTTAAGCCATTTCTGCTTGTTGGTGCTTCTTCTGTTTCGATTTTCTTGTGAGAAACTTTTTAAGGTATTAGTTATTTGATCTCTCAATAAAATTCTACCTCTCTAAGACAACGGAAACGTTTGTGGTTGTGTTGGTGTTATTTGCTACTTCTTTTGAAAATGGTGGTCATGTACTCTTGACAGGAATGTCTGCTCACGTGATGACATTCGAGGTCGGGGCGGTGCTGGAAGATGCAAAGTGGCAGGCGCCTGTTTACTGTTTCGATAAGGTGGAGGAGGAATCAGAAGGAAACTCGAAGCTCTACTCTGGGTCGGATGCTGAGAATATGGCACAGAAGAGCGGTGTTAGAAGCTTAGTGACTTACGCTTTTCTTTAGTTTCTAACCAGGCTCTCGCTTGCGATGATATCTACATGAACGGCGTATTGTGTTTGGATAATTTTCAAAATAATAGTTTGAAGATTTATCCACAACTCTTGAAGATGATACAAATAAACATATCGAGGAGATGATCATGAGCACCTTATAGCTCTTGAGAAAGAATTCTTCACCTTTTATAAATATAGTGCAATCAATTTCTTAAAATAAAATAATAACATAAGAGAATGTGTCATGGTGTGAAAATAAGATCGAAGCATAAGAATCAAGTCCTATCATGTTCAAATAACTTAAGTTTATTTTTATTATTGTTTTATGCATCAAAAGAATAATAGAGAATTATTACTATATAGAATTTGATTATATTCGTGTAAGATTAGTCAAGTGGTTATGTTTGAAGAATTTTATTACGAATTGTTTACATTCAAAAAGTTGAATCTAACAGTAGTGAATTAAGGTTAAAAGAATGTATGAAATATCATACACTAGAGATATTGAGCAATATATTTTGCTTGTTGTTCTTGTTGTTTGTTTTGTACGCGCTGATTTTATTAAACCAACAATTGTTGAATTAATCTCATCCAAAGTCATCGACAATGTGTCTCTTAGTGAAACGGCTCCAGCAATCTTTAAGCTTAATTCTCTTCAATTATACTGTTCAGAGAGAATGAGAGTCCGATTAAATCATCTGTTAGGCATTTTGCTGCATCAATGTGACTTTGACATAAATCAGCATAGACAAAGTCATGTAGGAAGCCGTTCCCAAGGATATATTGTGCAGATTGAACAGTGACTCTTGTTATGACTATGAGCATAACTGGCTTACTCGATGTGCTTGAAGTCCAAGGGCCATGACGCTTCATAATAAGCGAAGAATGATGGTGCCTCTTCGAGTAAACCAACTATGGTAAATGGCTAGAAGTGCGAAAAGGTGATCAATGGCCTAAGAGTAGGCTGGAAGGACATGCCCATTCACAGATATGCAGCAACTAAAGTGTTCTCTAAGTGTCTATGGAAAAGGGATAACTTCTCTCTTTCAGTACCTCAATGAACAGAGCATCGTTGTGGTGAAAAGGGGCCATGACTGTTCGGTGAGAACAATATTTCTTAACAATAAATATATGATCAACAGGTGTGCTTGTTCATGCGTTTAACAAGAGCCGTGTGAAAGGTAGTGAAAGGCTGCACTTGTTTGTGAACTTGAGAGCCAAACCAACGGCTCGATGCATAACCAAATGGTCATGATGGTTCACAATTGAAAGAACCACCGACTTTCATGACTCGACATGATGCAAAAGCAAATATATTTTCTTTTGTTGTAATAGCATTTTCATCCTATGCTCGGGTCCATGCATGCCCTAGGCCGCGCGTGTTAACACTAGTATCTTCATCTTAAGAGGGCTTGACCAAGACTCGTTCTTTTACAGATTGGGCATATCATTCTTTGATTATGCTTGTATATAAGCATCAAGCAAACTTTTGTTGCTTGGTTTTTGCTTTTATTGGTTGATCTTTGTGTAAGGGGCATAACAAATAGAGGGATTAAACGAACAAGGTGGTATTCTTTACAAATGGATTTTAGTTTTTGTTATTCCCTATCTTCAAAAGAGGAAGCAAAGACCTGCTGAAGGTGAGCGACTGCTCCCTTGTGAATTGAACTAAATGAACCAAACTAATTCTGTTAAGGTACCTATTGAGTTCGGTTCAGATTCAATTTTAAAATTTAGATCCATTTCAGTTTTTGGGTAATTCGGTTTGATTCAGTTATTGAACCGAACGGACCAATGGTCACTCCTAATTCAACCTCAAAAAGGAAAAAAAAAATAGCATGATCTAGCTTCAGATTTTTTTTTATTTTTATAAATTTCTAAAGTAGAGAAGAACATGGTGAGAAGTAAAAGAGATAATGATCTCAAATTGGGGGTAGTGGTGAAATTTTAACCTCTTTTGAAATTTTACTGAATAATGAAAATCGCCCCCATGAATTTTGGAAAGGAAAAAGAGTCTTGTGTAAAATATTAAGGTTTTAACAATCCGCCAGAAAAAGTGAAAACTTTGAACCCTTTTATGTTAGTATTAATAATGGGTTTGGACTTTGGATAAGATAAAAAGATATGATCTGAACCAATCCGTTATGGTCGACCAAAATCGATCAATTGTCTAGCCCTAATTTCTCTCTCTCTCTCTCTCTCTCTCTCTCTCTCTCTCTCTCTCTCGATCAAGGATCAAATGTGAAGCCTTGAGCATTTAACTAACGCAATCTCATTCCCTCTAAAGCCTCGAGCATGATGATTGGGCTAACTCAAGTCAAATAAAACAATATCTTAGTTGCTTGAACATCAACAACAAAATGATCTTGGTTAATGTCCATGACCTCGACCATATCATCTGTCCAAAACATGAGCTTCTATTGTAGTGTCGAGGATACACAATAATTTATAATGGATTCAATTTTCATCAAGGAGTAACAAATATCTTGGGTTGACATATATCACAAAGAATGGAGTGTTGGAAGTCCTTGATCCTACCATAAGCTCCATTACTATCATCCTCATCATGATAGATGATTTTCCCCATATATCAGACATCTTCATATTGGTGGAAACCAAATCACAAAATATCCTCCCAATTTATCGCAAGGTATCTTGAGGCTACACATTTAATACAATGCCTCTACTAGTAAATACCTTCTTTAAAGAATGACCATCTACAATGGGCTTAATGTATAATGATCATAGGTGTCTGATAGTAGCTTCATGTGGTTTTCCAAAGATGTAGCAGATTGATTATGTCGAGTAGGGTGACTCAATCTAGGTAATGCGCTAGGAAATCTTCATCCTCATTGGCATGTTTGTGTTCGACAAGGGCAAAATTTACTGGTAAATAGCACATACGAGCTTCAAAGTACTCATCAAATATGTAACTATCATCCGAGGAACAACTAATTCTCATCATCACCTATCATGACATTGGTGGTAGATCGACTTGGAGATAAGGATAAGCTTCTATCTAGGACTAACCAATTTAATGAATAGGAGATGGTTTGCCCCCTTCATCCAGAGACTCAAAATATACAAAGGGTCCTTTATTTCCAATTGTCCTACTACATTGGTAGTTATTGAATCAACTAGTATTTTCCTGAGATTTGAATTTCTTGAGGATGGTGAGTTAAAAGGTTTTGTTGCTAAGGCTAATCCTTCATCATTATGAACATCTTTAACCTCGGGTTCGGGAACACTTGGATCTTGATCATCAAAATATTCCTCCATGTGTTTCGTGAAGAATGCTTGCAGGCCCACTCTCCAGAGGATGGTGGCCTCCTCGATCTATTGATTACACAAGCACTTTGATTCAACAAGCATATCACCCCTGAATGTATTTGTTCATGACTAGACATGATGCGTAAGTGATTGCTCAACATCTCCTCTATGGTAGGGTCAAGAAAGATTTGGTTCTTGTTATTTTCCCCCATTTATGTCATTGTGGAATCATGCTCCGACTCCTTGCTTGATTTTGGGAAAACTCGGGCTTGGATGAATTGTGGAGGCACTTCAAGTTCCACCATAAACTTTTGTTACACCCTTTTCCTCTAGGCACATATCTTCTGATACATAGAATTGAGGGCACCACTTTGGTCGGTCATGATATGTAGGGAGGTCTGACTTGACTCGGCTTAAGCGTGACACTATTCACTTGTGATCAAACAAGGTGAGTATGACTTTTATGTGATGTAGTGGGGACCTTTGTTGAGGTGGTCCCGGATAGTTAGGCCATCACTCTATGAATGCATGTTGAAAAATCCTCCATTGTCTTTGAGGTGGACATGAGTCTGTCAAGGATGATATGACTCCTTCTAACTAGACAATTGGAGGGGCATGGGTATGTCCTGCTTATCCTCTATCCACAATTCCTTCTTAGAACGTTCAACTCCTCATAATGCTTTATAAATAAATTTGTGAGCCTATTGTGTGTTTCTGCCGATGAGAGCATGACCTCATTTGTGAGCTTGCTAGACCTAGGTGATGCAAATCAAGACGGTACAAAATGGTAAGACAAGGTCATCCTCTATCAAAGCAGAAATGGTTGGAAAGTGATCTACATCGATACCGAGTACTTTTTCGCGAGTTTTAATTGGACTTCTTTGATGGCATGTTGTATCACCCTATAGAATTTAACACAGAGATTAATGCTGTGGATATTGACGTTATGACATGTACAATATTTTTACATCCTTTTAAGTTTCTCCTAGAAGGAATGGAATAACCTATGGAGGGTCATATTTGTCTATCCTTCAATAACATATTGAAAATCTAATAAGCTTTGGAGGTATCAAAGAGTCACGACTCCTTTGCATCAACGTACTTCTCCTTGCTTTTTGAAGGCCATAGAGTGTTACACATATAAGTGAGCCCTTATGTCAACTTGGTTGCCATAACTTTGCTCGAGTTGGCATCATCATCCATTTACCGCATTATCTTCTCCATGTATGAGAATAAGGCCTACTATTGGAATTTCTTTTGTCCTTCTCACTTGATAGCTCTCAGGAGCATTTAAGATACATTCCACCTTGGCTATTTTATTTACCAATTGCACCAAATTCGGGTAAAATCACATGTCAAGCCCTTTTTGATCTCTAACTATAAGCAATTCTTAGTCAATGCAACATACTAAGCTTTGGTGCATTGCATTTGACAATGGGTAATCATATATAAAACTTCTCAAACAAGGCCTCGACAGTTACACAGGCATTTTGTCGGAGATTCATCAAGTCAATGGGAGTATGCTAAGGGCCAACCTTATTCTATTATTTGAGGTAGTCCTCTTAAATCTCTTCTTAGGTTTGAATCTAGATGACCTTTAGAGATGTATATCAAGCATAAGTTTTGCATGTTAGCAAGAATATGAAGAGCTTCTATCATCTAATTCTCCGAACTCTAAGGTGAATGGTACCAAGTGTAAACCTGAGTACTTACTGTCTTGTCCTGGGGCACATCTTAGAGACCAAGGGTAGATGAGGTATTGGTTAACCAACCGGTAGATATTGCCAAATACATAATTGAAACTGCCCCAAGTGTGCCATAGGTACTCGTAGGTTCTCCTTTCTCCTTGATCGGAAATCCTATGGGTCATAATCCATAGACTACAATGGTGGAGGAAAGCTTACGCCAGCCTAGAACACCTAGGTGTAGGTGGTGGCATGAACAGTTGAGGCACATGGTACATGCACTCTAGTGATGAAAATGATACATTGGAAGTAGCCTTGCATAAGCAATCAAGTCTAGTGGCTGGTTTTGAGATTTGAGCAACTACCTCATCATGGACATGGCCTCCATTTGGTGGAGCAAAGACTTGAATATTCCTGAATTGAGCATGCAACGAGTTGAAAACATGACTTCAATAATTTGAACACTACTTCGCCATTGATTGGAAGATGTGAACTGGATTGATTGGAAGATGTGAACTGGATGGAGTATTCTCATGATGCAATTAGGCTGCATGAGAGGATGAGGCATGCATAGATGGATCGTCTAGTGCTAGAATCTATGAACTCTAGACTAGTGAAGTATGTTTGAAGTCAACATCGAAAGAGGTCATTGGGTACACCTGACCAGTTCAAGTTTACATACATTGTATAGTATCAAGGAAAAGAGTGCTGTTTCCATTTGTTTGAAGAAAGACTCATGAAAATTCCGGAATTGAGCATGCAACCAATCGAAAGACAAACAGCTTCAATCGTCGAATGTTGCTTCAATGTCGACCTAAGGATGTGAACTAGATGGAGTATTCTTACGCTGCGATTAGATCGCATGAGAAGCTAAGGTTACATAGACGGATAATCCGATGTCGGAATTCATGAACTCTAGATTGGTGAACTATGTTTGAAGTTGGCACTAGAAGAGGTCATCAGATACACTCAACCATATCAATTCCACATATACCATAGTATTAAGGAAAAGAGTGTTGCCCAACCGGCATGCTAAAGAATGTGTTGTCAAAAACGGTGAAACAATTCAAATGACACTTGAAAGAACCTGTTGGCAAAGCTAGACGTGATACCTGATCCTTCTTCTCAAAGGAGAAATCAGATAAGCTCAAGAGATGAACGTGTGTCTCTTCGAAAATCTGACTTAGCATATCCTGCCGTTGTTGATACACGTGCTCGAGCAAGCAATGCTGAATGAGACAGATTGTGAAGCAAGTGAAAGCACTATCCATAGACTAACCTTGAGGATATTGAGGTAAAAACAATGACTACAGAGTTTCTTATCCAATGAATTATTTAAGATATTACAAAATGATTTTTCCTTGAAAAGATATTAAAATGTGATGTCTTGTTCATCCTTTGGGACCATAACGAATCCTGTATACTGTGAGATAGTATGATCTATAGTAATTTTTAGATACATAATTATCTTGAATCTATCAACCATTTATTTATTTTCAATCACTTGGGGGGATAAATGAAAAAATATCTTGCAGTTTCTTCAAACATTTACGATCTCCAGTCAAACTATCGATAGATTAGAACCAAATGAGGTTCTGACCATCTGTTTGAGAAGGACCCAGCCGGCTTTTCCTACATGACAGTAACTTGCGTCCAGCAAGAAACTTTGAATAAAGCGAAGTGGTCGACAAGAAAATCGTGCACGAAAGCACTGAGATGGAAGAGAGATTTGATTCACAAAAATAAAGGTTTAGCAACTCAAAACTATTCGCAATCTACGATTTCTACCACCTTCAAGCAGAACAAGTTATCAGGAGCCCAAAATACCGGATTCCCAAACTAAGTAAAATATCAAGCATGGGATCCCTGCCCCGTCATAGTTTATATAGATTATAGGCGAGGTCTCGATCAAGCACAGCCCGACTAGAATACAGAAATCACCACACATTATCCAGATACACCCGCCCTCAAGGGCATGGTCCAGATCAAGTCACCTCAAAGCACCAAAAAAGCACATTCCATGGGTCTGGCTCTGACCAAATTCGCATTACCAAGGGTGAAGTTCATGAGATGTCTCCTAAATGGATGCATTCCCCGCATGGCTTGGACTACCCAAAGTTTGAGAGCACAGGAAAAGGTGCATTATATCATCTACTCTTTTCTACCAAAAGGAATTGATGTGCGTTCACTTTTTTACTATTCACACGCTTCTTTCGATTCTAATTTTGTTTCTACTAAAATTTAAAAATTATCGATTCTAATTTTGTTTCTACTAAAAATTAAAAATTATCAATCTCTTGTTCATTTCAAGCCTCTATGGTTTCCGTCTTATCGTCAATCGTTTCATACTATTTCTTCGACAACCCACGGTTCGAAGCTTAATAGAAACTTGATTTTTACCATTTATTTAATATATTGATTTCGTTTTTAACCAGAATCAAAACGAAAAACGATGTACAATTCCCAACGACAGGATACAAACGAATCTCTCGAACGAGGAAAATACACTAAGCTTGTCTCTCTCTCTATTGATAGGGGATGCGGTTGAGATGTGGGTCTCCTATTTAGGAGATGCAATCGAATCATATTTCTTATTGTTTTGAGTGATAATTTGTAAAAATATATTCGTATGTTTTTCACTCTTTCTATTATTGTATATATTCTTACTGTTCTTCCTCTCTTTTTTTTCTTGTTAATGATTTCATTTTACTTTGTTCTTTATTTCTCTCTCTTTTACTTTTCTTTGTTTTTTTGAGAGATTCCTAGCAATATGTGTTGTCTAACTAAGAAGAAAGCAACAACAACAATAACTAAGCTTTTCCCATACTAGATGGGGTCGACTACATGGATTCTTTGCTTCCACATAGCTCTATCATGTGCCACATTAGCAGTTGACCCACAATAAGCTAGATCATTCTTTATTGTTTCTTTCCAACACTTTTATGGTCGTCCTCTACCTCTTTTAATATTTTCTAAATTTAGTTTTTCATACATTCTTACAGGTTCTTCTTCTGATCTTCTTTTTATATGCCCAAACCATCTTAAACGATATTCTCTCATTTTATCCTCTATTGGTGCCACTCCTAATTTGTTTGTAATAACATCATTCTGTATACAATCTTTTCTTGTATGACCACTCATCCATCTCAATATCTTTATTTCTATCATAGACATCTTTTGTACATGTTGATGGTTAACTGCCCAGCACTCAGAACCATAAAACATAGTAGGTCTAATTGTTGCTTTATAATATTTACCTTTTATCTTTAATGGTATCTTCTTATCACAAAGAATACCTGATGCTCCTCTCAATTGTAACCAACCAACATTAATTCTATGCGTAACATCTCCATCAATTCTTCTATCACTCTGAAAAATTGACCCTAGGTATTTAAAATTTTCTTTTGGGGGATGCAATGTGTGTCAATTTTAATTTCTATGTCCTCTGAGGTAACCAAATGTTCAAACTTACATTCCATATATTCTGTCTTTGTTCTACTAAGTCGGAGACCTTTGCTTTCTAATGTTTCTCTCCATAGTTCTAATTTTCTATTAACTTTTTCCTTAGACTCCTCCACTAATACAATGTCATCTGCAAATAACTTACACCAAGGTACTTCATCTTGAATATGTTTTGTTAACTCATCAATCACCATTATAAATAAGTATGGACTTAAAGTTGATCCTTGATGTAACCCAATATTAACTTCAAAGAAGTTTGTCATTCCTTCATGAATCCTCACACATGTTTTATACCATCGTACATGTCTCTTATAAGGTTAATGTATGTCAATGGGATACCTATTTTTTTTAAGGTTTTCCAAAAAACCTCACTCGATACTCTATCGTAGCTTTTTCTAGATAACTAAATATTATGTGAAGATCTTTCTTTTTTGGTCTAAAATGTTTCATAAGACATCTCAAAAGGTGAATCGCTTCAAGAGTAGATCTGCCTGGCATGAATCCAAATTGATTCACTATTGTACTTGATACTTATCTTAACCTACGTTCGATAATTCTTTCCCACAATTTCATAGTATGGCTCATTAACTTGATACTTCGATAATTCACACAATTCTGAATGTCTCCCTTGTTCTTATATACAAGTATAAGTGTACTTGCTCTCCATTCCTTGGGCATCTTTTGGTTTCTCTATATTTCATTAAATAGTCTTGTGAGCCAAGTGATTCTTATTTCTCCTAGTATTTTCCAAACTTCTATAAGAATATTGTTTGGTCCTACCGCTTTACCACCCTTCGTATGTTTAAGAGCCTCTTTGACTTCATTCTTTTTAATACGTCGGTAGAAATTGTGGTTTATATACTTTTCTGATTTGGCTAACTCTCCTAAGCTAATATGAACATCTTTATTTTCATTAAAAAGCTTATAAAAATAGGTTTTTCATCTATTTCTTATATCATCATTTGCCACTAGAATTTTTTCATCCTCATCTTTGATACATCTAACAGAATTAAGATCTTTAGTTTTTTTATCTCTAGCCCTAGCTATCCTAAAAATATCTCTTTCACCCTCTTTTGAGTTGAGTTTTTTTATATAAATCCTCCCAAATTTTAGTTTTTACTTCACTCATGGCCTTTTTTGCTTCTTTCTTTTATTTCTTATAAGCCTCTAAAGTTTCACTAGTTTTCTTAGCATAATATAATTTGTAACATGTCCTTTTTGCCTTGATTTTATTTTGCACTATTTCACTCCACAGCTAAGCTTCTTTTTGTGTTGGTACCCCTCCCTTAGATAAACCTAACACATCTTTCACCACCTTTCTAATATGTATAGCCATATTGTTCCCACATATCATAGGGTGTACCAACATAATTCCAAATATCTCCTTGAAGTACTTTCTGTTTAAATATATCTTCTTTATCGCTTTTGAGGTTCTACCATTTAGTCTGAATAACTCAATGCACTCTTTTCTTCTTTGTCCATTTTTTTATTTGCAAATACATAACTAAAAGTAGATTTTGGGTGGTTAAGCTTTCTCCTGGAATTACCTTGCAATCTTTACAACATGCTCTATCTTTTTTTCTACAAATAAAGTAATCAATTTGTGTTTGTGATAAGCCACTCTTATAAGTAATTAAATGTTCATCTCATTTTTTGAAGATTGTATTGACTATAAAAAGATCAAATGCCATAGCAAAATTTAAAATCTCTCTACCTTCCTCATTTATATCCCCAAAACCAAAGTTTGCATGAATCTCTAGATATCCTAATGCCTCTTTACCAATATGCCCATTTAAGTCTCCTCCTAAAAAAATCATCTCCCTTTGTGAAATCTTTTGAATCACCTTATTTAACTCTTTAGAAAAGGTTATCTTTATACTGTCTTCTAGTCTTAATTGGGGTGCGTAAGCACAAACTATATTCAAAACCTCTGCTCTTAACACTAATTTTAACGTTGTGATTCGATCACCATATCATTGTATGTCTACTACACTATCCTTTAAATCTTTACTTATGAAAATACCAACTTTGTTTTGAGACTTTTCTTTACCTGAGTACCATAATTTAAAACCTATATACTCTATTTCCTTTGCTATTTCTCTAACCCATTTTGTCTCTTGTAAACATATAATATGAATCTTTCTCCGAATCATAGTATCTACCACCTCGATTAGCTTATCGGATAATGTTCTGATATTCGAATAAGCAATACAAATCTTATTATCTAGGACTAGCTTCCTTACCTCTCGCATCCATCCATATTAAAAATGTGAAAACCCTCTCTATAAATTAATTACTATATTCGGGCAGCAATGTAGTGGGACTAACTTCTTTACCCACACCCGTCCATGATGTTTGAACTCTTTCTGTAATTGATTCACTACATCCAAGCGAAAATGTAATAATCATTGCTTACTTATCACAACATTCGAGCTCTGCAGCGTGTCGCTAGGCAGGGATGCCCCAAAGCAATGCTCATAATTTGTGTAATTCATAGTATAAAAATCCGATTAAGTTTTATGTTGACTATCGAAAGCCTAACATAACCCTCCTTTATTGAGGCTTGGGACCAGCAATCAAGGGTGACCCCTTACATGGGCAGAGTTACTACGAAGAAGGCAACAAATGAAATATGGAATTAGGTAAGAGGAGAGAGAAGATGAAGGTAATTTTGGTATTTTTGAAAAAGATAGATCGATAGTAAAAAAAGGTGGGCAAATAGTAACCCTCTTATTTTATTCATCCCTTTTAAATCACCCTCCCCCTTAGGCACCCGTTATGGGCTTCTCTCTCTTTCTGCTACTGTCAAAGTAAGAAAACCTATGATCAAACACAAAAACAACAACAATCTGTTCTTTATTTCTGACCCTAAATTTCTTCATGTTACAAACAATAAATCAATAAAAGTACCTAAAGGTCATAATTTAGAACAGAACTTGTATGAGATGTATTTCATTATTTAGAAGCCGCAAAAAATCGTAGCACTCCCAAAAATCTGCAACTAACCAAATGGTGAGCAGCTGCTTACGCTGTTCTCATCAGATAGATATGTACAGGAAGTTAAGGTGAATTATCTGATCAATTTCCTTTGCCAATATTTACAGAATTTACTTTATTCCTCTATTCTGAATCACCCTCCACCTCTGGGTTTCTTTTTCTGCCACTCATAATAAAAGCAAGCATTACCTCTAATGAAACACAAAAATGAGAAGCAATCTGTCCTTTGTGGAAAATAACATTTCAAGAACCAGCGATCCTATCAAAATTACTGGTTCCAAGAACACATAAATGTCTTCCCTATTGGATCATGCATCACAGGATTATGGAGCATCAGTTCTGAATTAACACTGGCAGCTAGAGGCATGTTCCTCCATGCAACGGTGTCACCCTTTATATGGGGGGAACCAGCACCATGAGGATTAATGTAATTGTATTTCTGAGTACTATAACCAAATTGTGTTACTTGACCATGATATTGAAACTTATTCCTTTCTAAAACAGTACCACCAGAATATGCACCCTGCTGAACATACTGATTAGAGCTCGCAGAGCCATAAGTGTCCCTAATAGTCCATTCCACTGTGGCAAAAAGCACAACGATGTGTCATCCTGACCATTTCTATTACTTGAGTAGCAAACTTGAGAAGATGCTGGAACGTCCAAGCCAGACCAGTTAGAACCTACCGGGCTACCACAGACAACCCAGTGGCGATCCGACATCCCTTTGGCATCTGAAGGATGGAAAGATAGCGCGTGGACCGAATTGCTTTCCCTATAAAGGAAGTTCGTTGGTGCAGTGAGATCTTCAGGATTTAGATGCTTCTCAGCATACCCGTGGATGTTATTTTGCATGTGAGTGTACAGATCCTTTTCTTGGGCCTGCCTCTGCTCAAGCATATGTTGCTGATCATGGAGACGCTGAGAATAAACAAAATTGTCTGATAGGTAACTTGTCGACAACAGTGACCATTCTTCTTGTTTCATACCCTTGACGTTATGGTCAAAATATGACTGCTGACCCTCAAGAAGAAGCGGCTTACTCGGGGGTGGATTCTGCTCTCCACCTGCAAATGCATCAAAAAGAGATGGTCCATTGTCCATTTGAACGGCTGATTCATCATCATCAGTTCTACACAGGATTTGCTCTTCATCTACCTCTCAGTAAAATTCTTCCTCCAGATTAATTATATGAACAGATCTACGACACTCTCTGGTTGATAGCTTACTCACAGGTGAAAAACTATGGCTTACTCTAGTATCACCGCAATAGTTCATGTCTGCTGTGCTAACTGTTGACCAGATACTATCAGCAGATCTTCCTTGAATCACATTCTCATCTGATACAGCATTTTCATCCAATTTCGGGAAATGCACAGAAGCATGAGGCTCGTCCTCAGCCATCTGATCAGCCTCCATACACATAGCTGCTGATTCAATATTTCCATCAGAATTTTCGACCACAATTGCATCTGGCTCCTTCATAACATTTCCTGGTTCCTCAGAGATAAGTTCATATCCAAGACTGTTAAATAAATTGGGACACTGAGAAGATTCATCATTCTCAACAGACATCACATTCAAGTTATCAATATCCTCAAACCCGTCAGAAGCAACAGTATATTTGTGATCGTTGTTGAGTGAAGCAATTTGATCAAAAGTATCATGATCACCAGTGCAGGGTAAGGGTGGTTCTTGGTCACAAAAATGAACAGCAATATTAGTCTCTTCAGCACCCGAAGTTTGTCCTTGTCCTTTTTGGCATACCCCTTCTGTTCTCCTTCTCCTTTTTCTGACCACATCATCATTACAAGTATTCATGGTTGGAAGGAGATTTCTTTGAGCGGACATGGATAACACTTATTATGATAAACAAACAAACTAGAATTCGATGCATTCCAGAGAATTTGTTGAAATCAAGAAGTACCAAGCAGCTAGAAACTTTTATCAAGAATTTGTATTGAATGACAATAACTCCGCTCATGTAAGGGATCACCCTTGCATAGCCGGTCTCAAGTCCGGATAAAGGAGGGTTGCATTGGGCTTATGACAGCCAGCGTAAAACTTTGTCGGACTTACCTGAATTCTAGCCGACCCCATCTAGTATGGGAAAAGGCTTAGTTGTAGTTGTAGTAGTAGTTGTATTGAATGACAAGGAAGAGCAAAATTCCTACTGGCAATAAAGATAAACCTCATCAATTATAAGCTGTTCATCTGCAATTTCTTGGGCTATGAGCATCTTTATTTGGTATATATGTGACTTTTTTTGTATGCGAGCAGAATAAGCTTCAGATACATCGACGGAGGCAATTTTAAACCTGCATAGACAGGTTTGCAGCTAGTGAGATGGATGATATCGAACAAATTGAAGACAAAAATGCTCCACTAACCAATGATCATGCAATTTCTTTTTCTCTTCCACAAAATCACAGTGTGGTGGCACTTCAAGCTTTGTAGTGTCATCTAAAACACAGTCAACAGATTTGAATTTGGCTGATCCAGTTGTCTTCTTTATTCTCTTGCTCATTTTAGGAATCACCCGGCTCACCTGTGCCTCCATAATCAATTAGAACCTCAAATACTGACTCATCGTAAACTCATCAACCAAGTACAATTAACCACCAAAGAGAACCACATACAGGTTTCAAGCACGACAAGTATGCTCGGGTCACTTTATTAGTTTATTATATCCACACAGAGAAAAGAATGGGAAACTCAATACCATATGAAATTAGTAAAATCTAGATTTTTCAACATAAAAAAGAACTTCATAGCACAAGACGGTTTCAGATTAATGGACTATGAATGAGTAAGCTGCTTAACATCATAGTTCACGACACCATAACAAAAGAAGGGATAAAAGGAGAGAAAGGGAAACTTGTTTGACAAAACCATAGGTCCATTTCACTTAAAAGTGTTCTTGTATAGAAAATTGAATCAACTTGCACAAGAGTCAAAGTTTGACCAGCGCTTGACAGTTTTATCATATCCACAAGATGGGGCAAAAACATGAAACTGAAAGAATTTTGCAAAACCATGACTCCGTTACACCAGAAAATGTTATTATATTGGAAATCACATAAACTTGCAAACAAGGCAAAGTTTGACCATGACTTGTGCAAGAGTCCAACTGTTCTTGCATATTATTTACATGTGACCGCACGCACACATAGGAGTTTGAAGACTATCTGAAAAGCCCTAGCAGCTTGAAGAAGACAGAGAAGAAAGATAAGTATGTCTGTGACCCATATAAAAGAAGAGAACTTATCATACCTTGTGCAAATCAAGACCACAGGAATCAGAGGATCTTTTAATTCCTCTATCCTCTTTCCACATCTCTTGTTTTTTCTTTGTTGAAGGACTCCTAAATTCCATACCTTCAGGCTCTAATGACCTGTTACAATAGAACCAAAACCCCCTATGAGATTAGCCTTTATCCAAAATCTGGGGCAACAAAGTGGAATGACTCCATTCAAACACGTTCAGGTATTGATTCATGTGTCTAAGTTCTAATTCTCAATGGATCAGGTAGGTTCTATTGACAGAATCCACAGACGGACAGAAATCAATAAAAGGATCAGAGTTATTTAATGAAACAGGTGGTCAACGATATTTGCATCATCTGTAGACAAACTATGTGGATATACACCCCTTTATCATTTCATATTCTACAGAACTTGGTAAAAAATCATCTGTTTGAACCTGATATGGGTACATGACAACATATTGAGCTCTACTTAAGGTTACGACAACAACAACTAAGGCTTTTCCCATAGATGTGGTTGGCTACATGGCTTCTTTGTTTCCATAGAAGCTCGATTATATGTTATGCAAATAGTTAACTTAACATAAGATTAGATCATTCTTTGTTGTTTATTTTCAATACTTTTGTGATCTCCTCTTTCTCTTAACATTTTTGCAATCTAGTTTCACATACATTCTTACTGAAGCTTCCTTTGGTCATCTTTCTATGTGTCCAAACCATCTTAAATGTTTTTCTCTCATTTTGTCAGCTATTGGTATCACTCCAAATTTGTTTCTAGTAGCCTCATTATGTATTCGGTCTTTTTTTTATGTGACCACTCATCCATCTCTGCATCTTCATCCATTGAGCTCTACTGAAGGCTAATTGATAAAATTCAAGTAGAGATACAGAATACAGTTATTTCAGAGAAATCCATCACCATGTAATTTCATGCACCTAAACAAAGTTTAATGAAATCAAGTCCGTCATTTTAGACATTCTCATCCATCCATAGCATATGTCATCAATGTCATTGATTTGTAAGGATAATAGACTGGAGAGTGAAGAAATTAAAAGTTTATTCAGTACAGAAAACTATGGTTACCTTTTATCATCTCCCACAATTGAGGAACTGGAATTTGTAGCTACTCCAAGATTTTTCTAGTGTTCAACTGTGTGGATTCATTTGCACGATATGAAAGATTATTTTCTAGATATATATCTCCTCTCACGTCTGAATTTATGAAAAAGGATTGCAATTATGAAGTGCCACATGAATATTATGAACTACGTATAAGATGTTCCAGATGAATAACAGATTGTATTGAACATTTTCCAAGCCAAAAATGCACAAAAATCAGAAATCATATTAGTCCAATGCAAAACAAAATTCTCGCTTTTTAAGTTTACATAAACCTCGAAATGAAGCTTGATTTTTTCAGGTAGCTTCATATTAAAGCCATCACTGCACTTTGCTCCAGAAGAATGGCTGACACGGAATAAAGAGATACATGCCTCGAAAGCTGTAAAATGGTCAATCAACTATCCATTCAATAAAAGAAAACTTCTGCAGATGGAAACTCGCAGCTGAGAAAACGTCAGTCGATATTACTTGCAATGCAGAAATGAAAATTATCGACACTCAAGACGGGAATGGTGATGAGGTTTAATTGTTTCTAATATTCACGAGCCTTCTTTTCCAGAAAAATGATTCATACAGTGAAAAATGGCATGTTATAAACAAGTTAAAAACAAAAACCTCTCAGTTGGATCCTTGCAGCCTATCCATAGTTCTTTCAGCCTCTGCAATTCTTCTATCATAATGGAATAAAACAAACCCCAACTTCTAAGGTCACAAACTGCACCATCACTCCATCAAAAGACACAAAAGTACAGTACAACACAATGGCTAAGTAGGAGCATACTCATTGCGATAATTCTGCAATTCTGAATAGTAAGCCTTCTTGGTTGCCTTGAACCTTGGTTCTCTCTCGTTGATTGCATCCAGATGAACCTTACCAGAACAAAGCAAGGAACCCCTGCAAACAGCAAAACAGTAAAATTTTGACTATTAACCAACTGAGAAACCAAAAGTTACAAATGTACCACACAACACCATGACACAGCGAACAAGACATTAAACAGTAAAACACAACTGCTTTCAGGGATCTCACGAAGACATTGTTTTCCATGTCAAAAAGAAATCCTCAATAGCATAGGGTATGTTTGGTGAGAATTTGAAATTATAGCATCACTGCAAATACGAGCACGTGACTCAAATTGAGACATGAGTTCACAAAATGTCAAGCAAATTTATTATTTTAGTCTTTTGAAGAATGGCTTTTCATATCTTAATTCCCACAAATATGACGTTTCCTAAAATAACAATTAAGGCAGAGTCTTATGTGTCTCAGACCATGTGGCTGCGCATCATCAAAATGGAGCCTCCTAAGGATACTTTCAAAATCTCTTTCTCGAATGTTTATCCAACAATGTTATCATGAGAGTTCTCGATTATTCTCAATTTTATTTTAAGTACCTTTCTGAAGTAAGTTTTTAGGTTTTTCATAAGAAAACTCAGGATTTACACAACACTATAAGCGACAAATTCAGTGTTTGCAATAGCTAGGAAGCCAGCCCACAAAGCAAAAGGCTGTCACCATGCCATACAGACCCAAGAGAGCCAACAAAATATTGAGCTCCCAAGTACAAACAAGGTACAACTCAATTTTCATAAAACTAGAAGCACATGAAATTTCATGTGCAATGTAGATTCACGCATAAAGGCTCCTCTCACATAGATCACTGCCAGATATACAATTTTGAGCATGTATCATTAGAGAATGTCTCGATGTTCAGTTTGAAACAAATGTGTGACCAATTTGTTCCTAATCAGTAAATCCATGTTAGGTGTTTTACTGTTTCTGATTCCATGACCCAGACAGGACAACCACTTCCTAAAATTGAACAACACCAGCGGCCAGAGTGTCATTTGCATGAAGCAACACTTCCATAAGATGCAGAAAAATTCCTTTTACAATCTATGCCTTTGATTTTTGTTACTGCATCGCTCTATTGGTCTCTGTGGTTTTCTTTTTCTTGAGGTTTTAGAAGAACTTTTATTTTGGTCATTTGGGTGCTTGAGTTTGAAAGGCCTCCCTTCCTTTTCACCCTTCTGTTTTCTCTTCTTATGATTCTAAAATTTCTCTTTGGCATGTTCTTTTCTTGCTTTTGACTTCGTATTAGTCTTCAAATCCATATGCATGGGAACGTTTTTGTCGAGTTATTTTACACGCATTTCCACCTTCTGCAAAAACCAGAGATTTTTGTTTCAAGTAAATTTTGGTTTTGAATGTCCCGTAATCAGATATATTCTTGTTTTCATAAAATGGTTATGTTTTGACAAAATTTGAGAAGTTTGATTTAGGAGTTAGGACCACATGTTTCAGTCTTGTTTCTAATTTTTTTTGAATTGCATAACTTTGTCCAAGTGTTTCTATCAAACAATGAAATGGAAATGAAAATGTCGACATTTCATAAATGGTCAATGAGTGCTTAATAAAAGTTTATTTTACTTCATCGTATCTGCAACTCAAGATTTTCTCTTATATTTATCCCTTACGTACTTCAATTTTTGCCCCACCCAAATGAAATTTCTAGATCAACGTCCACCATAGGCCATACAGACAAGTAGTGCATGGTTTAGGGGTTTGGAAAGCCAACACTGTTGTTTCTCCTTCTTCTAAACGGTTTTACTAAATTCACTCCGTGTTAAGTATTGAACCGAGATAAGTAGTTTATATTTCAAGAATTTGTTGGACCTAAATCTACGTGGAATTCCTCTACACATTGTAGACACTCAACCCATTATTTAAATCTCTCAATTGTCATCTGATCCTCAAGAAGTTCTCGCCACCCTATGCAAGAGGGGCATGAGAGACATTCCTCCATTCTACTTCCAGTGTCATCTTTCTTGTCCACCTCCATCATCGGATCAGCATGCTACTATTTTGATCTTGAAAGGTTGACATAGAAAGATTTCTACTTCCTATGAGCAGTGACCATGACCACAACAATATGGATAGGTCTAACAAACTGTCCCGAGATCTACATGAAGAAGAGCATACCTGTGTTGTTGAATGCATGCACAGAAACCAATGTAAGTGGCCTACACGATCTTAGTAGAATAACTAATTGGCCTTTTTAGCAGACTTTCAGCTAACAACTTTACGTACCACATAAACTGCACGTGTAGGATGCATAGTCTGCAATGAGCCGCATATGCAGCAGTGATATCATGTCTTTATAATTTTATACAACAACAACAACTAAGCCTTTTCCCATACTACACGGGGTCTGCTACATGGATTCTTTGTTTCCACAGAGCTTATCATGTACCATGTTAGCAGTTAACTCACGATAAGCTAAATCATTCTTTATTATTTCTTTCCAATACTTTTGTGGTCATCCTTTACCTCTTTTAATACTTTCAAAATCTAGTTTTTTATACCTTCTTACAGATTCTTCTTTCGATCTTCTTTCTATATGTCCAAACCATCTTAAACGATATTCTCTCATTTTATCCTCTATTGGTGTCACTCCTAATTTGTTTCTAATAACCTCATTATATATACTGTCTTTCCTTGTATGACTACTCATCCATCTCAACATCTTCATTTTTGTTAAAGACATCTTTTGTAAATATTGATGATTAACTACCCAACACTGAGAACTATAAAACATGGCAAGTCTAATTGCTGCTCTATAATATTTACCTTTTAACTTTAATGGTATCTTCTTATAAAAAAGAATACTTGATGCTCCTCTCCATTTTAACCAACCTACATTAATTATATACATAACATCTCTATCAATTCTTCCATCATTTTGAAAAATTGATCCTAGGTATTTAAAACTTTCCTTTTGGGAGATGTAATGTGTGCCGATTTTAATTTCTATGTCCTCTCAAGTAACCAAATGATCAAACTTACATTCCATATATTCTGTCGCTGTTTTACTAAGTCGAAGGCCTTTGCTTTCTAATGTTTCTCTCTATAGTTCCAATTTTCTATTAACTTTTTCTTTAGACTCCTCCACTAACACAATGCCATCTGCAAATAACATACACCAAGGTACTTCATCTTGAATATGTTTTGTTAACTCATCAATTACCATTATAAATAAGTATGAACTTAAAGTTGATCCTTGATATAACCTAATATTAACTTCAAAGAAGTCTATCATTCCTTTATGAGTCCTCACACATGTTTTTGTACCAACGTAATGTATCTTATAAGGTTTCTGTATGTTAATTAGATACCTCTTTGTTCCAAGGTTCTTCAAAGAACATCTCTTGATACCCTATCGTAAGATTTTCCTAGATCAATAAATATCATGTGAAGGTCTTTTTTTTTGCTCTAAAATATTTCATGAGAAGTATCAAAAGGTGAATCGCTTCAATAGTAGATCTGCCTGACATTAATCCAAATTGGTTTTATATTGTATTCAATACTTTTCTTAACCTACGTTCGATAATTCTTTTTCATAATTTCATAGTATGGCTCATTAACTTGATACCCCGATAATTAACACAATTCTGAATGTCTCCCTTGTTCTTGTATATGGGTATAAGTGTACTCGCTCTCCATTCCTCGAGCATCTTTTAGTTTCTTCATATTTCATTAAATAGTCTTATGAGCCAAATTATTCTTGGCTCTCTTAGGATTTTCAAAACTTCTATAAGAATATTGTTTAAGAGACTCTTTGACTTCATCCTTTTGAATATGTTGGTAGAAATTATGGTTTATATAATTTTTTGATTTGGCTAACTCTCATAAGCTAAATCTAACATCTTTATTTTTATTAAAAAGCTTATAAAAATAGTTTTTCTATCTATTTTTTATATCATCATTTGCTACTAGAATTTTCTCGTCCTCATCTTTGATGCATCTAACAAAATTAAGATCTTTAGTTTTCTTATCTCTAGCCCTAGCTATCCTAAAAATGTCTCTTTTACCCTCTTTTGAGTTGAGTATTTTATATAAATCCTCTCAAATTTTAGCTTTTGCTTCACTGACGATCATTTTCGCTTCTTTCTTTACATTCTTATAAGCCTCTAAAGTTTCACTAATTTTCTTAGCATAAACCTTATAAAAGATATGTATGATGGTGCAAAACATGTGTGACGACTTATGAAAGAATGACATAATTCTTTGAAGTTAATATTGGGTTACATCAAGGATCAACTTTAAGTCCATACTTATTTATAATGGTGATGGATGAGTTAACAAAACATATTGAAGATGAAGTACCTTGGTGTATGTTATTTGTAGATGACATTGTGTTAGTGGAGGAATCTAAGGAAAAAGTTAATAGAAAATTGGAACTATGGAGAGAGAAACATTAGAAAGTAAAGACTTCCAACTTAGTAGAACAAAGACAAAATATATGAAATGTAAGTTTGATGTTACTTCAGATTACATAGAAATTAAAATTGGCACATTGCATTCTCCAAAAAGAAAGTTTTAACTACCTAAGATCAATTTTTCAGAGTGATAAAAGAATTGATAGAGATGTTATGCATAGAATTAATGCTGTTGGTTAAAATAGAGAGGAGCATCATGTATTCTTTGTGATAAGAAGATACCATTAAAGTTAAAAAGGTAAATATTATAGAGCAACAATTAGACTTATCATGTTTTATAGTTCTGAGTTGTGGGCAGTTAATCATCAACATGTACAAAAGATGTTTGTGATAGAAATGAATATGTTAAGATGGATGAGTGGTCATAAAAGAAAAAACCGTATACATAATGAGGTTATTAGAAACAAATTAGGAGTGAAGGTTATTAGAAACAAATTAGGAGTGGCACCAATAGAGGATAAAATGAGAGAATATCATTTAAGATAGTTTGGACATATAGAAAAAAGATCAAAAGAAGAACCTGTTAGAAGGTATGAAAAACTAAATTTAGAAAGTATTAAAAGAGGTAGAGGATGACCACAAAAGTGTTGAAAAGAAACAATAAAGAATGATCTAGCTTATTGTGAGTTAACTGCTAACATGACACATGATAGGGTTCTGTAGAAACAAAGAATCCATATTGTTGACCCCGTCTAGTATGAGAAAAGACTTAGTTGTTGTTGTACCAATATTGGATAAAATGAAAGAATATCGATTAAGATAGTTTGGACATATAAAAAGAAGATCAAAAGAAGAACCTTTAAGAAGATATGAAAAACTAAAATTTTGAAAGTATTAAAAGAGGTAGAGGATGACAACAAAAGTGTTGGAAAGAAATAATAAAGAATGATCTAACTTATTGTGAGTTAACTGCTAACATGGCACATGATAGGGCTCTGTGGAAACAAAGAATCCATATAGCCGACCTCATCTGGTATAAGAATAGGCTTAGTTGTTGTAATGTAATTTGTACCATACCCTCTTTGCCTTGATTTTATTTTACACTTCACTCCACCACCAAAATGCCCCTCCATTAGATTCACCTAACACATCTTTCACCACTCCATATATCACAAGGTGTACCAACATAATTTCAAGTATCTCCTTGAAAGATTTATGTTTAAATATACCTTCTTTCTCGCTTTTGAGGTTTCACCATTTAGTATGAATAACTCGATGCACTCTTTTCTTGTTTGTCCACTTTTTTACCTCTAAATTTAAAACTAAAAGTCGATGTTGGGTGGTTATACTTTCTCTTGGAATTACCTTGTAATCTTTACAACATGATCTATCTTTTTTCCTATAAAAAAATAATGAATTTGTGTTTGTGATAAGCCACTCTTATAAGTAATTAAATGTTCATCTCATTTTTTGAAGATTGTATTGACTACAAAGAGATCAAATGCATAACAAAATTTAAAATCTCCCTACCTTCTATTTTATATCTCTAAAACCAAAGTTTCCATGAATACCTTGACATTTACCGATTTATCCATTTAAGTCTCCTCCTAAACAAATTATCTTCTTTTGTAGAATTCTTTGAATCACCTTATCTAACTCCTCCCAAAAAGTCATCTTTATACTATCTTCTAGTCCTACTTAGGGTGCGTAAGTGTAAACTATATTCAAAACCTTTGCCCCTAGCACTAATTTCAACATCATAATTCGGTCACCATATCATTGTATATCTACTACACTATCCTTTAAATCTTTATTTATGATAATACCAACTCTATTTTGAGTCTTTTCCTTTCCTAACTACCATAATTTAAAACCTATATCCTCAATCTCCTTTATTTTTTCTTCAACCCACTTTGTCTCTTGTAAATATAGGATATGAATATTTTTCCGAATCATAATATTTACCACCTCTATTAGTTTACCGAACAATGTTCCGATATTCCAAGAACTAATACGAATCTTATTATCTAGGACTAGTAAGATTGAAAATATAGTGAGACGATATTTTTACTACAAATAGGAATAGTAACTATACCAATCATATTGAAAATGCAAAGATCAACTCTGCAATTTATTCACTATATTCAGACGGTAATGTAGTGGGACTAACTTCTTTACCTACACCCATCTATGATGTGAGAACCCTCTCAGCAATTGATTCCTTACATGGGCGGAGTTGTCTCTATAATTTTATGTTAACTGAAAATTGGTTGTGACAGTAAAGTGCTTGTTAAATTACTTTAGATTATGCACTTCATGTTGTAGGTTTTATGCTTAGAATGGGAACCGGTTAGCTAATCTTGAAAATTTTATGTTCCTCTTGTTATTAGCGTGAAGAGAGGGAGATGGGGGTAGTTTTCCTTTGTCATTACAATAAAGTGAGAGATAAGGTTTCAGTAGCATCTATGTTGTGATTAGATGTTGTAATCAAATACAACATTCACATAAGAACAAATTTTCTGGACGAGTTACTAACTTTTTATTTTTAATGCAAGTGTACCACTATGTCAGTCTACGCGGAGCTTTACTTCCTAGAGTTGACTGCATAAGTAGCTGTAAACACTATTTACAATATAAGCGCATACAACATGCATATTTTGAATAACACCATTCATTGAATATAATTCTCAATTTATTTCCAAGAGCAAAACACCATTCATTGAATATAATTCTCAATTTATTTTCAAGAGAAACAACACACTATGTAACAATAAGTTCATTGTCAAAAGGTCAAAATAGGATTTTGTTCCATCAAGCATTCTAAGATTAGGAAAAAAGTCATTTAAAAAAATCCTGAGGATATATGGATGTATTAAATCGAGGATAGGTATGTTGTCAGAAACATCTAGTGTTGTCGCCGACCACCTAAGCTCTCAAGTGCTGATTAAGAGGATTTAGCAATACACTAACATTAATAGCACATACCAGTGGACAAGTAATTCTAGAAAAGTAAAATGAATGTCAACTCAACATGTTTCGTGAGTAAGAATCAACTCAAACAATAAATAGTTAACATGTATGATTCACAAACAACATTATGAAATGTAAAGCAGCATTTATTCTAAACATTCTAGCAAACTTAAATCGTTGAAGACCAAATTCAGATATATAGTGTAGTGCGCTGTGGCATCCGAAGTATCATAAGTTTGTTATTTTGTTTGACAAAATAAAATAAAATTTAAAAATAAAAAACAAAGAAAAGTAGTAATTTTGCTTCAGAAAAGAAAATTTGTTTTTTACAACCATTTTATGAAAAATTTCTCCTAGATTATGAAGATAATTTAGTTTTATATCCTAACATAACCCTTTAAAAACATTAAGCCAAATAGAGGCATATTATTAACAGGGATGTAAATTGGTATCAATTAATGACATTTTAAATTTTCTTTTCAAACATAAAAATCGAACTTTTAAAATTTTAAAACTATATACTGCATTAAAATAGGATGCTGTAGTGCCTAAGGTGCACTGACGGTAAGCATGCGAAGTGGGTCTTAAGTGTACCATTAACAGACAAGGAAAGTAGAAGCATAAAATAAGAGATGAGCCAAAGAACAGGAGATGCCAATTTAACAAGATAGCAACGGATAGACAACCTTTACCCATTGACCATATTTCTCACATAGATCTTATCTAGATTAAAGAACGTATAAATTGCTAGAACTCCCCCGATGAGCACAAACACTAGTCTTGACGCAAACAGAGTATCAATTTCTTGAATTATAAGAAAAGCTGGAAAGTAGCAAAAACGTTACTAACCATTCAAGGAAAACATTGCCGAAGTGAAAATTCTCGTCCTTCAACAATGATTCCACCGTTTGGTCTACATCTGTCCCTTTTGGCAAAACTCACAAAAGAAGATCATTTTCTGACTCAAAGAGGCATGCTACCCGGTTCTGCAATTTATAAGGAGTAGGACAGAGAAAAATAAACAAGGAGATGCAAAGTACCAAATGATCTACAAGTTGATGAGCTTACATGTACTGAAAGAGAAATACAAGTATTCATTGAGTAAACACCTCATAAGAAAGCATGCCTTTCAGATTATCCAATTGAAATATTTCATGAGGCACTGTGAAAACATCAGCCAGGCCTTTGTTTGAATGGGTGAGGTGTGCAGCATCAATAAAAGGAGACAAGTGTCTTTGTGAAATTCCATCCAGATCATCCCTTGCAACAGTTTGGTTCTCTTCCAACTTAAGCGAAATATGAGGATTCAATTTCAGTATAGATGAAAATGACTCTGAATCATGCCTTGTCTTTCCCCTGTGGTGCTCTAGTATATTGCAACTTGCAAGGCTTACACCATTCAGATATCTTTTTTCTTTCCCAGCTGCCATTTTGCCGCAGACAGAAAAACTTCAACCACAGATCAGAATATCTTGAACCAGATAGCTTGACTGCCTGTGTTTGTAATTTTCCCTCCAGAAAAAGCTGCACCACAAGTTGCACCTGGTCAGCATAGCTTTCAATTCATTTACAAAAGAAATAAACTTTCGCTTAAATTGCTTTTTGAATTTCACATCATAGGTTAAGTGACCATGTCTCTAACCTTTTCTTCACATAGCTATCATTAATTCAGTCAAGGGTAAGACGATCCAACAAAAGTATTTGAAACCTCAAAATTACTAGGAGATACAGTCATTCCCACTTACCACTTTAGAATATATCACAGTTTATGCTAGTAGTCTCAAAAGTGGACAATAAGGAAATAAATTATCAAAACTATTTGGAGGAGTTTCTAAACAGCGACCAGCTTACAATCATGAATTCAGAAGAACTGGTCAAAACCTGCACACATAGACAACTGATGTTAGTAGGGGTGAGCATAATTTGGATAAAACCAAAATACTGAACCGAAATTTCTGACTTGGTTCGGGGTTGGTTTAGCCATTTTAAGAAGTTGGGTATTCGGTTTCGGTTTCAAGAGGGTCAAAACTGAATAACTCATATATCAATAATCACCCTCAACTCCCTCCCCCTTTCCCCTAGCCCGATTAGTGCATAACTTTTCTCCCTCTCTCCCTCTCCCTCTTGCTCTCGTGATTCCTCATATTCCTCAGTCTATAGCTGCCACTGAGAAATGATGATAAGATACTTGAGTTGAACCTTCCATCCATATTATAAACCCATATGTTACATGTTGCATAGACTTAATTCTTGAGAATTTGAATTTAATGGATGAAATCAAGGAGACTATTGATGCATGCAAAAACATTACAAAGTTTATTTATAATCACAAATATGTATTGCATTTGATAAGAATCCATACCAAAAAGAGAGTTGATTAGGCTTTTGGTCACAAGATTTGCTATGAACATTATTATAGGTTAAAGTTTTATCATAAATAAAAAATGTGTTGAAAAAGATTATTGCATATGATGAATGAGGTTTCATACGTTGATTTAGAGAGAGGGAGGGGATTGCTATAGTAGATATTGTTTTTAATGCTAACTTTTGAGAAAAAACTCATGAATTGGCTTAGATCGTAGGAAGCCAACCACTTAAATGCATTTCTCTTTAGAAAATGGGGGAACTAGTAAACCCATTTTGAAGAGTCTCTCTTTTTTTATAGGCTCTTCGAGAAAATAGTTGGAGATGAGATCGAGGATCTCCATTTCTATCATATCGATGGAAGCTTGATATTTTATCATCACTATCTATTTGGTAATCAGATGGTAAAAAGTCAGATAGTGAGTATGATTTTTTTCTCTCGTTTAGCCCTTTAATAGTTGTTGTAGGGCCTTTCTGTCCCTAACAATGAAGGACTCGGGTTCTGGTTCTTCTTTGAACTTGGAGGTCATTTTAGGCTTTCTTAAATGATAGGGTTTTCTAGGAGCCCTTGGCTTCTTGCCATGAGAGGAGCAAGATTCCACGCATTGGCCTCTTGGCTTAATGCGGCGATTCTTTCCTCGATTTCCTTCAATTCCCTTTTCAAAGAGGCAAGCATATCTCCTTGGTTTTTTGAACTTCTTTTGATTCTTTTTTTTAAACGGACTTGTAGAGCGTAAGGCTCGACTTGACACCTCACAAGATCCCTCCGAACTAGACATGATCAACCTGTATACAAAAGTAGATTTTAAGAATCATGATTTTGAAAAGTAAATTTGTTTGTCAAACTTATACCGGATTCAAATATTTTCCTAAGATTCAAGTCCCATCAGGCATGCCAAATCTGTAGATGTGAATTTTTATTTCGAAACCTATGTGAAGATTTGAAGTGAAATTTTCGAACTACATCTTGTGTGCGAGCGTGCCAGTTAGTTTACTCAAACTAACAAAGTTGATTTTTGACTTCGTGTAGCGATTGTGGAAAGGTGAACTCTTTTTGACGTAGGCCTTCTTGAACCGATGCTCAAGGTTTAGCCTAGATGCTTGGAAAACTGTTTGAGATCTGGTGATTTTTCAAAAACAAAATTCTAATTTCAAAGGTTTGACAAAATCATGATTTTAACTTCTTAACTTAAAAATATTTCAAGTCTTGAAAAAAAACAGAAATTGGTTCTATTTTCAGAGGCTTGTTTCTGATTTTTTTGAAATAGTTTTGAGTTTCAAAAATTCTAAACATTTTACAGAGAATAGATTTTTATGTAAAGATTCAGAAAATATTTTTAATTTTATTTTATACTGTAGATTCATGTAATTAAATCCAAAAATAGACCTCACTCAGACATTGGGTACAGACCTATGCTAGAAAGTTAGAGGTTTAGAAAAACTATTTTATTTTTATGCTCAGACCTCCGATTTCTATGAAATTGGTCTATTGGAAAGCCAACTTTTCAATGAGACTATTTTCAATCAAATTGGTTCACTGTGCACAAAGATATTTAGAAATAACCCAATCAATGTCATAGAAACTTCTGGTTTTTTAGAAGCTATTATGATTTTAATAAAACTTCTCTGAGTTTATTGATGATGTCTCACAAGCCTAAAATTCTCAAAAATTTTATTAGAAGTGTGTCTGTATATGTATAGTAGATGTGAAAATTTTTGAAATATTAGGAGCAGAGGATAACAAGGGATAAATCATTTACCGAACGTGTGTAGAGTGCAAAAAAACAAGTTTTTCAGATTTTCAGATGCATGCTTGTGTTTTTGTCTGAATTAAAATTGAATCTACAACTATAAACAATAAACAAAATCCTAATTATCACGTGAGCATAGGAAGATTAAGAGGTCTATAATCTTACGTTATGTTGTGGAGTAGAATGAATAAAATTGAAAATATATAACGAATAGCATATGAATGAAAGAAAGATGGGGCAACATATGAACCTTGATTAATACATCATCATGGAGACCTTAGCTCCTTAATTACAACCCCATAAAGTTTAATGAACAAGGAGATAATTATGAAAGCATGAACAAAGAATGGACCTTTGGTGGAAGGATTGGAGGATGGCTAGCGGTTGGCGGCGCCTTCTTCTTCCTCTCTTTCTCCTTCTCTCTCTCTCTCTTTCTTTCTTTCTCTCTCTCTCTTTCTCTCCCTCTTGCTTGATGATTGGTGGAACACGGATTGATGGTTTGCAGCCCCTTTGAGGCCCCTTTTATAGGTCAAGAGTTGCCTCTTTGTTGCAAATTTTCATAAGACAAGTTGCCTTATTAAAGATGGCTGCATTTGGCAAGTGAATGCTAGCCATTCTTGCCAAAAGTTGCTCCCTTGTACAAGGTAAGTGAAGTGCATATGGACCTTCCAAAACATTTGTTTGTTGTCTTTTGGTAAGTGGGCTCGGTCAAGATGTGTTCAGCCAAGTGGGTTCGGCCAAGTGGATGTGGCTGTATTGAGCGATGAACCAGCCGATGACATTTGAACTGAACTTCTACTAACTTTGTTCAATGGATTACCAGGTCGTATTATTCTCGTGTTCATGGCATGCTTGTGGACAACGTTGGTAATGCCATTTGCAATAGCAAAGGTCAACGTGGGAGGAGTATTCAGTGAACTTGTTGGAACACATACACCATCACCTTGTATAAGTTGCCATATGGATGTTTGTATTCAACTCTCACCATTTTGGGACCTCATCCATGCTTCTTGCTACTAAATTCGGCTGACTAGGATCATGATGGCTCCTAGTTTCTTACTGAATTTGATTTAAGCTGCTTGGAAAGGTAAGTGGTTGCTTTCTCTTGGACTTGGTTCAATGCACCAAGAACCAGAAAATAATCGATGCTCTTGGATGTGGCAACTTCTATTCTGAATTTGGCAAGGCGTCCATGATGGAATCGAGTGAGGCCTAATGTGGTAAGTTGCTGCAATCACTTGATAGCTGGGAAAGTTGTTCCCTTAATATTGCAGAGTTCGATAGTGCCTTGGCAAGTTCATCATCACCTACTTCAAAGATTTTATTTTTCTAAAGTATTCCTCTAGAAGCGTAAAGATGACTTCTTTAGAACTGATATATCTACATCACATATCAATAAGCTCGAATCTTTTAGAAGATTCCCCGAAGTATGAGCCAAAAGAAAGGCTATGTGTATATGAAAGCAAATGGCCAGAAGCCACGTACTTAATTAACTTGTTCTTGTACTTTTCTTTTTGGGATTTTTTAGTTTAAATTCATGGTTCATTTTGTGCCTGTTCTGAAGCCATCAAGTCCACAAAATGGTGAAGTATCTAATTCAACATCTTGTTGGCCCATGATTTTGGTAAGTAAACATATCTAATAAGAGGACCAGCCAGCCTAATAACTCGCCTGAAATGGACTTGGTAAGTTACCAAACTGCATACCAAAGCCACTTATGGGAAGTCATCTAATTCATCTGTACCGAGATTGGTAAGTTTTCTCTTGATGATTTGCCAAATCGAACATCACAGCCAAGTCGAGTATCACTTTCCCTTTTGGATGATGTTGACTTTCCCTCCTGGATGCCGATATTCCTTTTTAAACGCCGACTTTCTTTTTTAATACCTAGAACTAAAAATGACAGGTTACCTTGCCCAACAATGTCGAAATGGGCAAGTGTTCGGTCGTTGCCTTTTTTGGTCCATACCACCTCCTCTTTCTGGGTAATTTGCCTCCTTCTAGTCTGAGTTTTATATATGGCAAGTATGATTTCAAATCTTTTTTAAAGAAAACATTTTTATATTTGGAAACATCAAATTTAATGAAATCTTCAAATATTATTTTTAGAAAACATTGGGCTTCATTCCCAATATTTTTCTTTTCATTTGTTTCTTTAAAGAAAAATCATTTGAATTCATTTTTCCTTAGAAGGCAATCATTAAAAAGGTAGAATCCTGCCAATTTGGTCCTAAGGGCAAAATAGTCATTTTTATAATTTTTTGTCAAAATTTGATTTTTTTCAAAAGGAATGCAATATATCATCATTTTGAGGTTGCTAGAAATTTTTTATGCCAAAATGAGTTCATTTGATGTATTTTTATTTAAAAACCCAAAGTTGTCAAAAATAAGGTTTCTAGCTTTTTTTTTATTTTGAAAATTTTTTGGGTGTTTACAATGTCTTAGACATAAACCCTCACTACAACTTGTTATTAGGGAGGCCTTGAATACATTCTGTCCGAGCTATCCCTTCAACATTCCACAAGTGCCTTAAAATTTTATGGGATAACTAGGTCCTAGTAGTCTTTGGAGAAGACAACCCACATATAAAGGGAACACAAAATTTCTCTTGCCTATCAAGTGACCCATTGAGTGGAATGAAGAGGGCCATAGAGATGCCCAATTCACCCAAGTCGTCTACATCCCGTTCCCCCATTGCCAAGATCATCCACCACTTAGGAGAACCATAATCATCCCCTCCCAAACCATCTAGGATCACATGTATCCTAGGAGAACCCAAGTTACACCCTTCCAAGGTCATCCATC
Organism: Brasenia schreberi; assembly: GCA_036023115.1. Taxonomy (NCBI): domain Eukaryota; kingdom Viridiplantae; phylum Streptophyta; class Magnoliopsida; order Nymphaeales; family Cabombaceae; genus Brasenia; species Brasenia schreberi. The sequence goes on along the minus strand of JAYKKT010000075.1, from coordinate 18,761,733 downwards.
CCCTAGGCACACTCAATAAAACTTGAGTGTATAACCATGCCATGAATGATATACTATTCCAAGGCCATCCTCTTTATAAAAAAATTTCAAAATTTAAGAAGCCTTCGAATATGTTATTAAACATGTTATATGCACCATACTAAGGTTTAGGAGCCAAGAACCAAAGTAGATTAGAACTCATCTTACCTCTACCTAACCTGGGTCAACATTCCTTAAGATACAACCCATTCATACTCCCTGAGCCACCACCTAAGACCAATTAGGTCAAGGGTGCCCTAGAGCCAACTAAAACCGAAACCTATAGTCTAGACCTCTTGTTTGGAGTTTAATTCATGGTGTTTTCTTTGTAGGCTTGATGAAAGACTCATTTCTTGAAAAAAATCCAAAAAATTATATATTTTGAAAACCAACAAAATTTAGAAAACTCTCAAAACCCAAAAACATTTGAAAAGTCGGGAAATTCGAAAAAGAAAATCTTTTATGTTCTTCCTTCTAGCATTTGCTTGGAAAAATCCAAAAAAATTGAAATAGTTGAAAATCCTAAAAATTTTGGTTTTCAAAATCGGGTACAAACTCAAAAATCGGTTTTGACAAAACCCATGTACATTATCAAACCCAAATTGTCTTATGCCATTGTGAATAATCCTTTGTGCACAACCCTTCTCTTATGCATAATACTTTCCTAGGAATCAAAGCACTTGAGAGTGATCAAAGCAAGGAGGATGATCCCTTTTAGAAGATCTTTTAAAAGCTACATTTATAAAACTCATTGCTTACTCAAAATGGCTTTCAAATATTGTTGTTAGAAAATCTAGTGGAAAATTTTTTATTTGCATTGATTTTAGAAATTTGTACAAAGCCACTCCAAAAGATAATTTTTCACTTCCAAATATTGATTTGATAGTGGAGAGCACTGCAAATCATTTAATGTTTTCTTTCATGGATGGCTACTCGAGTTATAATCAAATCAAGTTAAAACCAAAAGATTAAGCCAAAACTGTTTTTACTATACCTTAGGGCACATACTGTTACACTGTTATACCTTTTGGTTTGAAAAATGCCGGTACCACATAGCAAAGAGCCATGACTACTTTTTTCATGATCAAAACCATGAGCTCTTGAAAGTATATGTGGATGATCTTTTAGTAAAATCTAAAATCCAATGCACACACATAGAATCTTTGCAAAAGGTTTTCGAAAGACTTAGGCTTTATAAAGTGAAACTAAACTCTCAAAAATATATTTTTGGAGTACAATCGGGAAAGCTTTTAGGGTTCATGGTTAGCCAAAGGGCAAAGAGGTTGACCCCTCTAAGTGTCGAGTCATCAAAGACATGCCTACACCCTCCAATTTAACCCAAATCTGAAGCTCCAAGGTCAACTCCAAGGGATTAGGAGATTCATGTCCAACTTAGCAACAAGATGTGAACCTTTCAATAGGCTTTTGAGAAAAGAGGTTGACCCCTCTAAGTGTCGAACCATCAGAGACATGCCTATACCCTCAAACTTAACCCAAATCTGAAGCCTCCAAGGTCAACTCCAAGCGATTAGGAGATTCATGTCCAACTTAGCAACAAGATGTGAACCTTTCAATAGGCTTTTGAGAAAAGAGGTTAAATTTGATTGGAAAACCTTTTTGAGAAAAGAGGTTAAATCTGATGCCAAAAAGCTTTGAAAGATTAAAAACTTATCTGGTAAATCCTCCAATTTTAAAACCTCTAAAGCTTGGAAAACCTTTATTGCTTTATATTTCAATTCATAAGAATGCATTGGGTGCTTTACTTGCTTAATATGAGGATGATAGTCTTAAGGAGTATGCTATTTACTACATTTCGAAAACTCTATTGGCATGTAAAAGAAATTGTCGAGCCATGGAGAAAACATGCTTGGCCTTGGTATGGGCTTGCCAAAAGTTTAGACATTATTTCCTAGATCATGAAATTTGGATAGTTTTTAAACTTGACCCTATCAAGAACCTTTTTGAAAAACCTATCCTAACAGGTAGGCTGGGTAAATGGTATCTCCTCTTAATGGATTATGATCTGAAATTCCATCACCAAAACTCCATTAAGGGATAAGCCCTAGCCGATCATGTGGCTAAGTTACCCCATAAAGATACCTATCCCATACTATATGAAATGTCCGATGAAGGCATGTTGACAAATGAAATAGAAAATAATGTTTTATCAAATGGTTGTAATGAAGATCAAGTATGAAAAATGTACTTTGATGGGGCAAAAAATTAACAAGGGATAGGGATGGGAATCATTCTCATATCCCCCGAGAAGGGAGAGATCCCAATGGCATCCCAACTAGATTTTCCTTGTTCAAATAATGTGGCTGAATATGAGGCACTCATACAAGGCCTAAAAATTTTGAAAATTCTAGGGGTATCATGTGCTGAAGTCTTTGGAGATTCTATGCTTGTTGTAAACGAAGTTTTGAAAATTTGGCAAGTAAAAAATAAAAAACTCATTTCGTACCATGAATTGGCCACCTAGTTGATTGATTCTTTCAAATCATGCATATACTCACTAACATAGGCAAGGAGGACAACACCATAGCAAATGCCCTATCCTCTTTAGGGACATCTCTAAGGATCGACCCCACTATGGGCACTCGATTCCTAGAGATCCTACATTTACCTACTCCATCTACCCATGATTTAGTGATTTGCCAAAATGACCAAAATCCAAATGAAAAACCTTGGTTTCATGACATTAAAAACTTTTTAGAAAATGGAAGATTTCCCAAATTTGTTGCCTTTAAAGATAAGGCTTTTATTCAAAACATTTCAACCCGATATGTGATTTTTGGGGGGGCTCTTTATAAAAAAGGTTTTACCAGTATCTTGTTAAGATGTGTCGGCCATGATGATGCTATGACTATTATGCATGAGTTCCACGATGGGGAATGTGGAGGTCATGTCAATGCAAATATGATGACCATGAAAGTACTTAGAATAGGTTATTTTTGGTATTTTTGGTCCACTTTGATGCAAGATTGTCATAACCATGTTAGTAAGTGTCATCAATGTCAGGTGCATGGAAATGCTATTCATATTCCATCATCTGCATTGCATTCTATCGTGAGTGCATGACCCTTCACCATGTGGGCATTTGATATCATATAATCAATATCATCCATTGCATCCAATGGGCACAGGTTCATTTTAGGAGCCACTGAATATTTTTCTAAATGGGTTGAAGCTACCACTTTGACAAATGTTTAAGGACAACATATAGTGGCATTCATTAAGAAAAATATCTTGGCTAGGTTTGGAGTTCCTAGAGACCTAGTATCGGATAATGGTACCCCATTCAAAAATGAGAAAGTAGAAAAGTTATGTAAGACCTATGGCATTACTTAACACTTCTCATCACCCTACTATTCTCAAGGTAACAGCTAAGCCGAAGCTACAACAAAACCCTCATAAGCATCATTGAGAAAACTTTAGAAAAGGGTAGGAAATGACATGAGAAGCTAGATCAAGCCTTATGGGCTTATAGGACTTCCATCCACACACCCACAAATGCCACACCATTTGAATTGGTCTATGGTACAAATGTCATACTTTCTATTTATACCAAATTACATTCATTTCATACATCTCTTGCACTTGATTTGCCCATAAAGATCCTACAACAAGCTAGGATGATTGAGCTTGACCTACTTGATGAGAAAAGGCTCCTTGCCACAGATCATGCACATGCATACCGGCAAAGAGTAGCCCGACATTATAAAAAGCACGTAAAGGCTCACCACTTCAAAGTGAGAGACCTTGTTTTGAAAGTTATCCACCATCATGGCCCACATCCACTTGGTAAGTAGCGGCCCAAGTGGGATGGTTCCTATGTTATAAGAGGGGCAACTACAAATAATGCATATTGGTTGATTGATATTGAGAAAAAGAATTTAGCATACCCTATAAATGCCCAATACTTGAAAAAATATTATGTCTAGGGTCTAATCTAAATTCTTTTGAAATGATTTTAAAAAATGGATCTCCTTTGAATTTCCTGAAAGAAGGACCAAAATGGATTATGTGACCCTGAATTAGGGAATTAATGCTTTATCAATAGTAGAGTTTTCAAAATCATTTGGTAACATTTCAAAAATCTTTGGCTTACAAATGAGGCCTAGTTCAAAATAGCAAAATATTTTAAAATAATAGTGCTATTAGGAAATGGGATATACTTGGTTGAATCGAGTATAAAGGGATGAGTTATATTCCCCCACTTCATTTCTCCTCAAAAAAGAAAATTGACAAAATTAAAAGAAAAGGAAGAAAAGAAAAACCTCCAATATAAAGGTCTTCCAAAAAAAAAAGAAAAGAAAAGAGAAAACAAAAACCTCTAATATAGAGTTCTCTTTGAAAGAAAAGCCGAAGCTCAAAAGAGCAATTTTTTATCAAAATTTTCTTTGCCTTATACTATGGGACATTTCAGAAGGGATCGTGGAAAACTCTTTCCCAAAATCCCCACAGCTTATCCTAGCGGAGAAAAGTTTACCATCAAAATCCTAGAGTAGGAATATGACGTACTTATTTAGATTTCATTTTGTTTGAGAATTAGACCTTGCTGTGTGAGAAATTGAATTTTGAAATGTTATTTAAAATTTTCTATAAAACCTATGCTAAGTAGTAGGTATTAAAATCCAAGTGAGAGGAAATGTAGGAAGTTGGAAGTCCCTTTTGATGGAAACTAAAAGGAGTTTCCTTTTGAAAGAAAATTTTAAAAACCCAAACGATCAAAAGAAACAATACGGGAACCATCTTGCTTGGGGTAGCCAGCCTTCATAGGCTTCTTCTCAAGCTCAAAAATCACATGTATGGGTCTCTAAACACACACTTCACTCACCTCACATTCCATGCACACATGCATCCATCAAGGGGGCATACATGCATGATCATCTTATCACTATGCGTTTTCTTATCAAGTCTCCTTTAGCTAAGATCTCCTCCATTACAAAAACAAATCCAAGGAAATAGATGCTTTGTAATGAGGGAGAAATTCATACTCTCAAGAGAAATCTGGGAAGAAAGTCGAAAGGGTGTTTTATTCTTTGACATTATCCAAATAAATTTGGATTAATGCCAAAGAGGGACATCTATAAACACCCTAAAAATGTTTTTCAAAAACTGGGGCATATTTGAAAATCCATGATTTGAATAGGCCTCCCAAATTTCGTCAAGTTTCAAACATCATTTTCAAAATAAATATTTTTGGAAAATATTTTTGGAAAACCCATAAATTTGAAAATAGCTGGAAAAATTGGATGTTTGAAATAATTTTGAAAAGGAAATTGGGAGACTAATGTGAAGGTGGATTGAATCAAAACCCGAATCGGAAGGAGGCAAATTTCCCGAAAAGAGGATATGGTAAGAACAAAAAACAAAAGGCAAGTGAAGCGGACCCAAATAAGACAAGAAATCAAGATTCATTCAGGGCCAAATCAAGCTCATCTCAAGCCAAGTAGAGCCCAATCAAATCTCAAAGACATGCAGGGCTCATCCCAAGCTAAGCTCAATCTAATCCAATTCAAAAGGAGATTCAATTCAAGTTTAGACTCAAGTGCCTGCATCAAGTTCATTCAAGGCAAAGTCAAGGAACCAACATAGTCAAGATGAGTGTCACACTAAAGCAAGTCTGACTCAAACCAAGGAAGGGCTACAATGGCCCAATTTAAGTTAGATTAAAGTGGCTAAAAGCTGCACCAAGACTAGCCAAGACCAACCAAGGAGTTGCACTTGCATCCAAATGGGATACACCAAGAAGTCAAGGTCAATTTTTTGATGACCAAATCACAAATTGGACTAAGAATACAAGTCCAAGCCAAAATGAGTAAGTCATGGGCTAGATCAAGCCAAGAAGGTTCAAAACAAATTGAATAGACTAATGGCTAAGTCAAAATGCATGGGATAAGGACTAGGGGCTGCACTTTAAGATGGATCAGCCTAGTCACACTTGAACAAAACAAGAAGGCAAACCAAACTGCACCCATGGTTAAGCCATGTGGGGCGGGCTGCACCTTGATCAAAAGGGACCACCACCAACTCCATGTGCACTCATGTGGAGCTATGGACTAGAAATTTCCTTGGATCATATCAAAATCGGATTGAATACCAAGCTAAGACCCAAACCCATAGAAGGCCCTAGAGACCCCCCCTTAAAAACTATAAATAGGGATCTTGGGGGAATGATTTGAGACATCCAAGAGACATGGAAATCCCTATAGTAAGAGAGAGAGAGAGAGAGAGAGAGAGAGAGAGAAGAAGGAGGAAGAAGAGACCTATCTTTCCCAAGCCGCCACCACCATCCACCGGCCACCGAAAGTTCTTCAAAGTCACAGGTCCCTTCTTCCCTTTTTTTTTTGATCATTTCTTATCCTCTTTCATTCAATTTAATGGGGTTGTAATTAAGGAGCTTATTCTTCATTTTGATGTAATAATTAAGGGGTTATGCTGTCCAATTTCCTTTATGTTTATTGATGCATGCTATGTATTTGATTTTCAGTTTCTTCTATCCCAATATACATTGTAACATCTTATATCTCCTAATCCCCTCTATGGTTATGCTATAACAATAATTTTCTTCATTTACTTCGGTTCTTTACATTTTAATTGTTATAGATTGTCTTTTAATTTGGATGAAATGCATTCAAGTATCTTTTAAAAACTAAAAATCTCTTTTCTACACTCTACATATGTCTGATGAATGATTTTACTTACTCCCCTTCCGAATGTATTGAAAATTTGAACACCTATTTTATACACACATACCTAGTGTCAATAAAATTTTAAAGAATTTTAGGATCGTGAAAGACTATAAATAAAATCAGAAAAAACCAAATGAAATCGTAATAGAGTTTGTAAAACCTGCAGTTCCTGCTATAGAGGTTGGGTTATAATCACATAACTTTGTATGCGGTAAACCATTTTGATTGAAAGCCCTATTGGAAAGCTGAGATTCATAACTTTCCAACAAGACCAATTTCATGAAAATTGAAAAATCTGAGTACCAAGATACAATGGCTTTTCTAAGGCTCTGTTTCTTTGTCACAGATCTGGCACTAATACCTAAGTAAAGTATATTCTTAGATTTAATTGTTCACATCTACAATACTTAAAATCAAAAGAAAAATAGTTTGTGAATATTTATCAAACTCTACTTTTTGTAAAATTTTGAGAATTTTTAGAGATTAAGAAGTTGTCCAAAAAAATCTAAAAACAAGTCTGTGAAAACAAAACAGTTTTTGTTTTTTGGGATTTGAAATGTTTTCATTCAATAATTAAGTTCATAATTTTTGCAAAATGTTTGGGAATTAAAATTAGATTTTGAAAACTTATCAGATCTCAAACAATTTTCAAAGTGCCTAGATCGACTCTTGAGCATCGTTTCAAGAAGATCTATGGCAAAAAGAATTCACTTACCCACAATCGTCAAAGAAGTCAGAAATCATCTTTGCTAGCTGGTATGCTCGTGCACTCATAGTTTATAAATTTAGTTTCGAGTCTCTACATAGACTTCATAACAAAAATTCACATCTACAGAAGCATAATAATATTTCTATTATAGTACTTTGTAAAAAATAAAAAGATGGAAGAGGCAAGGAGTTAAATGTGAAAAAAGTGGTGGGTATAGGAGTAAAAAATGTGTTGATGTTGAAAGTAGTCATCGGAGTCATATAAAATAGGTGAAATGCTCATTTTACTTAAAGGAGAGGGTAAAAGTAATGGTTCTTGGGGGATACGTGTGGTTAATGAAAATGATCTCTTATGATTGTATATTGAAGAACTAGATTTAGTGATTGTAAGCATTAGCTAACAAAAGATATGAAAAAAATCATTATAAACTGAAGCATACCTTCTCCCACATAAAGGAGTAAGAGGAGTGAAATGTCAACACAATAAGACACATCTATAATGGAAAGCTTAAAATTCAAAAAAGAGGAGATGAGTGGCTGATAAATTTTGTAGCCACTATTATATCAAATAGACCTTCATTAGTTAGGAAGGCCTTGAATACATTCTCTTCGAGCCATCCCTTCAACATTCCATAGGTGCTTAAAAATTCCTTAATAAAATCAAGTTGTAGTGGTCTTTGGAGAAGACAACCCAAACCTCCAGGAAATTCAAATATTCCCTTGCCTATCAAGTGATCAAACATGTGGTATAAGAGAGGCCATTGAAAAGCCAAGTCCACGTCCACCACCCTCTTCCAAAATCATCCACCTCTTAGGCCAAACTAAGAAAACTAAGGTGCATAATCACACCATAGATGATACCTTGTTCCAACACCAACCCCTTTACAAAAAATTTTCAAAACTCAAGAAACCTTGGAACATGATGTTAAACATGGGGTATGCTCCTTATCAAGGTCTAAGAACCAAAGGCCAAGGAAGGTTGGAGCCTCTCATGCCCTCACCAAGCCTAAGTTGACATGGGTTAAGCTACTCTAACCACCCTAAAAATATTTTTCAAAATGAATTGGGGCATATTTGAAAATCTATGATTTGAACAGGTCTCCCAAATTTTGTAGAGTTTCAAACATCATTTTCAAAATAAATGTTTTAAGAAAATATTTTTGGAAACCCATAAATTTGAAAATAGCTGGAAAAATTGGATGCTTGAAATAATTTTGGAAAGGAAATTGGGAGACTAATGTAAAGGTGGATCAAATCAAAACCTGAATCGGAAGGAGACAAATTACCAGAAAAGAGGATATGGTAAGAACCAAAAAAGTCAAGCGAAGTGGACCCAGATAAGACAAGGAATCAAGATTCATTCAGGTCCAAATAAAGCCCATCTCAAATCAAGTAGGGCCTAATTAAATCTCAAAGCCAAGCAAGGCTCATCCCAAGCTAAGCTTGACCCAATCCCACTCAAAAGGAGATTCAATTCAAATTAAGGCAAAGTTAAGGAACCAACATGGTCAAGACGAGTGTCACACCAAAGCAAGTCTGACTCAAACCAAGGAAGGGTTGCAATGGCCCAATTCAAGTTAGATTAAAGTGGTTAAAGGCTACACCAAGACTAGTCAAGACCGACCAAGGAGTTGCACTAGCATCCAAATGAGACACGCCAAGAAGTCAAGGCCAATGGGTCGATGACCAAGTTACAAATTGGACTAAGACAATAAGTCCAAGCCAAAATGATCAAGTCACGAGCTAGATCAAGCCAAGAAAGTTCAAAACAAATTGAATGGACTAGTAGCTATGTCAAAAGCCGCACGCATGCATGGGATAAGGACTAGGGACTGTATCTAAAGTTGGGCCAGCCTAGTCATGCCCGAACTAAACAAGAAGGCAAGCCAAACCACACCCATGGTCAAGCCATGTGGGGAGGGCTGCACCTTGATCAAAAGGGACCACAACCTAACCCCATGTGCACCCATGTGCAGCTATGGACTAGAAGTTTCATTGGATCAAATCAAAATCGGATTGAATACCAAGCCAAGACCCAAACCCATAAAAGGCCCTAGAGGCCCCCCCTTGAAATCTATAAAAGGGGGCCTTGGGGGATTGGTTTGAGGCATCCAAGAGAGAGAGAAATCCCTACACCAAGAGAGGGAGAGAAAGAGAGAGAGAGAGAGAGAGAGAGAGAGAGAGAGAGAGAGACAGAGAAAGGAAGAGACCCATCTTTCCCAAGCTGCCGCCACCATCCGCCGGCCACCAAAAGTTCTTCCAAGTCACAGGTCTCTTATTCCCTTAATTGCATACATCTATGACACTTAAAATCAAAATAAAAATAGTTTTTGAATATTTAGATCAAACTCTGCTTTATGTAAAATTTTGAGAATTTTGGAGGTTTAGAAGTTGTCCCAAAAAATTATAAAACAAGTCTCTGAAAACAGAACCATTTTCTATTTTTTGGGATTTAAAATGTTTTCATTTAAGAATTAAGGTCACGATTTCTGTAAAACTTTTGAGAATTGAAATTGGATTTTGAAAACTTGTCAGATCTAAAACAATTTTCAAAACTTATAGATCAACCCTTGAGCATCGGTTCAAGAAGATCTATGATGAAAAGAATTTACTTATCTATAATCGCCAAAGAAGTCAGAAATCATCTTTTCTAGTTTGAACAAACTAGTTGGCATGCTCACGCACTTGTAGTTTATAAATTTAGTTTCAAGTCTCTACATAGACTTTGAAAAAAAATCACATCTATAGCTACAACTCATTGATATCCCTTGAACCACCTCCTAAGACCATTGGAGTCAAGGGTGCCCTAGAGCCCACTAACACTGAAACCTATGGCTTAGAGCTCCTATTCAGAATATAATCAATGGTGTTTTCTTTGTAGGTTTGATGGAAGACCCCAATTTTCAAAAAAAAATATTTGGAAAAACCAAAGACATTTAAAAATTTCTCAAAATCCAAAAACAATAAAAAATATTGAAAAATCCAAAAAGAAAGTCTTTTACATTTCTTCTCATAGTTTTTGCCTTAAAAAAGTCATAATTTTAAAAAAATCAAAGAAAATAAAAAAAACAGGTTTTCAAAATCATGTACAAACCCAAAAATCGATTTGCAAAAACCTGTGTACATTATCAAAACTGAGTCAAGCCCTTCTCTAGTAAATAATCCTTCCCTAGAAACCAAGACACTTGAGAGTGATCAGAGCAAGGAGGTCGATCCCCTCATTCATCAGGACGATCTAACCTCCCAACTTCCCGAATTCCATAAAATCCTTGACTTTGAAAAACCTTCAAGTTTTCAGGGATTTTGTATACGTCAACCTAGGAACTGAGTCCAATCCAAAGTGTGTAAAAATAAGAACATATTTGCATGAGCATGAAAGAGCATCATTCATTGCATTCCTTAAATAATACATGGATGTGTTTGCATGAACCTATGAAGATATGCCTAGTTTTGACCCTAGTATAGTGGATCATCACCTCCCCCTAGAACCTAACTTCAAACCCATGAAACAAAAGCTTAGAAAATCCATCATGATGTTCACTTCCAAGTTAAAGATGGTTTAGAAGATCTTTTAAAGGCTAGTTTTATAAAACCCATTGCTTATTCTAAATGGCTTTCAAATATTGTTGTCATTCAAAAATCTAATGGAAAAATTCAAATTTGCATTGATTTTAGAACTTTGAACAAAGTCACTCCAAAAGACAATTTTCCGCTACCCAATATCGACTTGATAGTAGATATCACCATAGACCATGAAATGTTTTCCTTTATGGATGGCTATTCAGGTTACTATCAAATCAAATTGGCTTCAAAAGATCAAACCAAAACTCCTTTACTATACCTTTGGGCATATATTGTTACACAGTTATGCCTTTGGTTGAAAAATATCAGTGCCACATACCAAAGAGCTATGATGACTATTTTCTATGACCAAATTCATTAACTTTTGAAAGTTTATGTAGATGATCTTTTGGTAAAATAAAAAACCCGTTACACACATAAAATCTTTGCAACAACTTTTCAAAGACTCAAACTTTATAAAGTGAAACTAAACCCTCAAAAATGTGTATTTGGAGTAGAACTAGGAAAACTCTTAGGGTTTATGGTTAGTCAATGGGGCATAGAGGTTGACCCCTCTAACTATCGATCCATCATAGACATGCCTCCACCCTCTAATTTGACCCAGGTTCAAAGCCTCCAATATCGACTTCAAGCTATTAGGAGATTCATATCTAACTTAGCAATAAGATGTGAATCCTTCAATAGGCTTTTGAGAAAAGGTGTTAAATTTGATTGGGATTCTGAATTCCAAGAAGCTTTTGACAAATTGAAAACTTATTTGGTAAATCCTCCAATTTTAAAACCTCCAAAGATAGGAAAACCTTTGCTTTTATATCTTTCCATTCATAGAAATGCATTGGGTGCTTTGCTTGCTCAATATGAAGATTATAGCCTCAAAGAGTATGCTATTTACTTCATTTCAAAAATTTTATTGGCATATGAAATAAATTATCAAGCTATGGAGAAAACATGTTTGGCCTTTATATGAGTCTGCCAAAAGTTTAGACATTACTTCTTGAATCATGAAATTTGGATAGTGTCTAAACTTGACCCTATCAAGTATCTCTTAAAAAAAAACTATCCTAATGGATAGGTTAGGTAAATGACAACTCCTCTTAATGGAGTATAATTTAAAATTTCACCACCAAAACTCTATTAAGGGTCAAGCTCTAGCCGATCATGTAGCTAACTTACCTCTTAAAAATGCATATCTCATACTTGATGAAATACCCAATGAGGGTATATTGACAAATGAATGGAATTTTTATATTTTTTGAAATTGTTGTGATCAGAATCAAGTATGAAAAATATATTTTGATGGGGCAAAAAATCAGCTGGGAGCAGGGGTAGGTATCATCCTCATATCCCCTGAAAAGGGAAAAATCTCAATGTTATTTCGAGTAGATTTTCCTTGCTCCAATAATGTGGCCGAATATGAGGCACTCATAGAAGGCCTAAAAATTTTAAAAAATCTAGGGGCATAAGGCATTGAAGTATTTGGAGATTTCATGCTTGTCATAAACCAAGTTTCAAAAGTTTGGTAAGTCAAAAATAGAAATTTGATTCCTTACCACGAATTGGCCACCAAACTAGTTGATTCATTCAAATCATACACACTCACTCACATTGGAAGAGAAGATAACATTATAGCATATGCTCTCTCTTCCCTAGGATCATCTATAAGGATCGATCCCACCCTAGGATCTCGATCCTTAGAAATCCTACACTTACCCACTCCATCCACTCAAGATTTGGAGATTTGCCAAAATGACCAAAATAAAAAAGAATTCCCTTGGTTTGAAGATATTAAAAACTTTTTAGAAAATAGAGGACTTCCTGAATTTGCTTCTTTTAAAGATAAAGCTTCCATTGAGAAAATCTCAACACGATATGTTGTCCTTTCAAGCATCTTGTTGAGGTGTGTTGACCATAACGAGGCTAGAACTATCCTACATGAGTCTCGCGATGGAGAATGTGGGGGTTATGTCAATTCAAATATGATGGCCATGAAAATACTTGAGCTGGTTATTTTTTATCCACCCTGAAACAAGATTATCATGACCATGTTAGAAAGTGTCACTAATGTCAAGTGCATGGACACGTCATTCACATCCCATCATCTTCATTGCATTCCATTGTTAGTCCATGGCCCTTCACCATGTGGGCATTTCACAACATTAGACCAATCTCACCTATAGCATCCAATGGATAAAGGTTCATTTTAGCAACTACTGAATATTTTTCTGAATGGGTTGGAGCTACCTCCTTGGCAAATGTTGACATGTGGTGGCATTCGTAAAGAAAAATAACTTGGCTCAATTTAGAATCTCAAGATACATAGTGTCGGATAATGGCACTCTGTTCAAAAATAAGAAAGTAGAAAGGTTGTGTAAAACGTAAAGCATCACTTAACACTTCTTGTCTCCCTACTACCCTCAAAGCAATGGCTAAACCAAAGCCACAAACAAAACTCTCATAAGCATCATTGAGAAAACCTTATAAAAGGATAGGACATGGCAAAAGAAGTTAGATGAAGCATTATAGGCTTAAAAAACCTCCATTCATACCCCACAAATGCCACACCTTTCGAGTTGGTCTATGGTACAAATGATGTAGTTCTCATTCATACCGAGTTGCATTCATTCCATACATCCATTGCATTCAACCTACCCATAGAGACCCTTCAACAAGCTAGGTTGGCCGAGCTTGATTTTCTTGATGAAAAGAGGTTCCTTGCCATGAATCATGCACATGCATATCAGCAAAGGATAGCTCAACAATATGAGGAGCACATGAAGGCTTGCAACTTCAAGGTAGGTGACCTTGTATTGTTAACCATCCACCATCGTGGCCCATATCCTCTGAGAAAGTGGTGGCCCAAGTGAGAAGGTCCCTATATTATAAGAGGGGTAACCACAAATAATGCATATTAGTTGATTGATATTGAGGGAAGAAATTTGGTAGACCCTATAAATACCCAATATTTAAACAACATCACATTTAGGGTCTCCCACAAATTCTTTCGAAATGAATTTTGAAAATGGGTCTCCTTTAGTTTCTTGAAAGAAGGATCAAAATTTATTATATGCCCCTGAATTAGGAAATTGATGCTTTATGAAAAGTAGAGTGTTTTCAAAATCATTTGATATTTAAAAAATCCTTGTTTTACAAGATAAGGCCTAGTTCAAAATAAAAAATATTTTCAAATAGTATGTGCTATTATGAAATATGATATACTTGACTAGATTGAGTATCTAGAGGGATAAGCTATTTCCCCATTTCATTCTCTCAAAACGAAAATTGGCAAACAAGTCAAAATGAAAAAGAAAACAAGAAGAAAATAAACCTTCAATATAGAGGTCTTCCTAAAAAGAAAAACAAAAATTCCAATCTAGAGGTTCCCTTCAAAAGAAAAAAGTCAAAGTTCAAAAGAGCAATTTTTCATAAAAATCTTCTTTTCCATATATTACAGGATGCTTTAGTGAGTACCATGGGAAACTCATTCCCAATTCCCCTACAGTTTATCTTAAAAGTGAAAAAAAATTGTCATTATAATCCTATAGTAGGAATAAAACCTACCAATTTGGATTTCATTTTGTTTGAGGGTTAGACCTTGTTGTGTAGGAAATAGAATTTTGAAATGTCGTTCAAGTTTTCAACCAAAAAAACTTTGCTAAGTAATGTGTATTAAAACCCAAGTGAAGGAAAAATATAAGAAACTGAAACTCCGTCCCTTTGGATGGAAATAAAAAGGAGTTTCCTTTCGAAATGAATTTTACAAAACCCAAAGCATCAAATCAATATGGAGACCATCCTACTTGGGGCAGTGCCATCCCAAGTTTCCAAACTAGTCCATAGGTGTCTCTAAAACCTTTTCATCCATTTCACACTTCATGTGCATATGCATCCATAAAAGGATCATTCATACATGGTCGTTATGGGGGCCTAGTCTCATTCTAGCTTCTGTGGAGCTTCACTTTAGGCAACAGACTTCTAACCTAGCTTGTTTACTTCTTTTTCCTACTACCTGTCTCAGGCCACAATATGTGGCTTCCGATAGATGGTATGTTCTTTTCGGCCAAACAATAGGGAGTTCTCTCTTATCTTTTTTTGTTTGATTTTATCGTTTCTACAAAAAACTTAACAACATACCTGTTTGTTTGGAGATAACTTGGCTCTAATATCAGTGATGGTGTTCTTTCAACAACTTCACTAGATTTCTGTAGTAGCTCTTGCCGGATCTCTACAACAACTCTTGACGAATCTCTGTCATGCAACAAATGACTCTTTATTTGTAGGCGAAGTACAAAAGGGAGCAAAAGAGAATAGAGAGAAGGTAAGTTTTCTGGTTTCCTACAGTCGAATTTTTTAGAGAGGATTTTTGCTTTGAATTTTTTTGTGCATAGTTTAATGTGATGCTCTCTATTTATAGAGTAGCGCCTAGCTCTATCCTCTCAGATTTCTTGATTGGTCTTTCCGTTGGGAGCCCTTATCTTTGAGTTGTTTAACTATCCCACGAAAAGTAATTAGATGGTCAGTCTAGCCGTTTTTTGTTGATAAGGACGTTGAGAATAGCCATCCTCTTTTCTTTATACTAAACATGGTTACCTGAGGTAGGAATTGGGTTGGGAGCTAACTTGGAGGAAGAAACTTATTTCTAGGCTCTTCTTGTCTTGCAAGCTATGGCTAAGTGAGAATAAAAGCAAGGAAGAAAAAGAATCAAAGAAAGAAGGCTAGAAAGACAATCTAGCGAAAGAATTTTCAAAGGGTTAGGGAGCAAATAAATATAATGCATGGAAATATTAAACCGTGAGATGCCAGTTCGAATTTCTGCATGCATGGAAACAAGTTTCAAATGGCTCGTTGATTAACACGGATAATAGGGAGACACGATGATTGCAAAGATATCAAAGATAGTGGGATATACTATCTTGAGTGGAAGGTGGAAGTGGCTGAAGTTCGAGACTTAGTAAGACAAAAGAAAAAAGAAGCCTACCGTTAAAATGAAATTTTATGATGAAGAGTTCTATTAATTATAAATGCCCTGTCAAACCAAATCCAAGGACTTCTCTTTAGCACTCGATTGAGCCAATTCACATAAAGGGTATCAAGAGTAGGCTAGAAACTGATAAAGTCTAAGCATTGCGTAGATTGATAGTCATTTTTATCCATCGAGAGAGAAGGCAAGGTATAAAATTGACATACCAATAGGCTCAGAAACATTGGGTGACGGGCATTTCTACATTAAAAGAAGAATCCATAGCAGAAAGTGAGACCAAGGAACACAGACAAATAGGAGGTAGGAGGATAGGCAGTAACTCGTGAAGAAAAATGAAGATTTTTTAATGTCTTTTTGTAGACTAGTTGTTTTCCGCCTTAATGGTAATATACTCTTTCTAAATCGTTTGAGGAAATTGTGCCAAGATTTTACCATTTAAATGTGTACAACTGAACTTTCTTACACGAGTTGTAGGAGAAAGTGATAGTGTAAAAAAATTTGCAGTATTTTTAAATGAAGCTCAAAAGGAGATAACCATAATGACAAGTGTGGAAATGTGGAAGCTATTTTCAAGAAATGGGAGATTAAGGAGTGGTAATGGAAATAGAAAAGTTTATGGATGAGGGAAGTTGATCATTCGAAAAGACCCTCTTGAGAAAAGAGAATTGATCCAATCTAGAAAGCCTCTCTAAAATCGCCTTTGCAAGTTTTTAAAAAGGCAAGCATGAAAAGACCTACAGCATCGCAAATTCAGTCAACTTTGAATAACAAATCATTTTCCTTTTTTTCTACTTGTAGCTTTATTTTTTCTTTATAATAACCACTCATGAAGAAGATAGTTGTTTCCCTGTCACTTTCCTGTTTCTTTCTTCTTTGATCCTTGTGGTCAAGTCCTACTTCTCCAGCAAGGACCAGCCGCCGATACCTATATTATTACATTCCCAAGGAATACCTAGGTACTTCTTTAGAGATTCTTAAGGACCTATAGAATCGCTTAAATCTTATAAATATCAACAGCCTCTAGAATGCCCACATACCCGTAACTTGATTGTCAAAAACTGGTGACCCAAGCCGGATCTTGTGTCAATTCAAGGTGTGCACCCCATGCACCAATGCACTTCACATCATAGTTTGTGTCTATAATTTATTCACACTTTAACAATGTCTATTTATGCTTTTTGTTACTTTTTTAAGAGATGAATACAATAGGATTGCTTTTTTTTTATTTTCTTTAAACACTCTTATAAATTTTTAATTACTCTTCTATCTCAAAAAGTGAAGGGAAGGCATGAACCATGTGCACTGGCAATGTAGATATAGATATATATAGCTAAATAAACGCCATTCAAATTTAGAGGATAAAGCAAAATCACGTGTGGGTCTAGCAGCCACATGCACCTCAGACACTAAAAGCCTCCTTATTTGGGTGAAATTTCAAAGCCACATTCTGCCATGAAATTGATCTGTTTGTTGGCTTCTACAAGACTAAAGCATTGAAAGTAAGGCGTTGTAACTTCCACGGACACTGAAAGCCTCCTTCTTTAGGTGAAATTTCAAAGCCACATGCTGCCATGACCTCTCTTTAAATAGACTACTTCAAATAAAATTTAGATGGACCAATCATCCCCACTCAACTCTTTACTCCAAAGTATTAATAGAAGAAGAAGACAATACTAATTTTGATAATTAAAATTTTTATTTCAAAATATCATAAATATTCATCTAGTGACCCTAGACAAATAAACAGGTTATGACTTAATTCCAAGTGGAGCATGGATCCCTCCTCAAATATAATAAACTCTCAAGACTGAACAAATAAGAGCATGATATCCCAAATAGAAGAATATATACAATAAGACTTACTTGGTCCCTTCTAAAGCATCTCGACTGTACGAAATATGATAACTCAAAAGAATCACATAAAATAAAACTTTTCTTTTTCTTTTCTTTTCATTTCTCAACTTTTCTTTTCTTTTTCCCTTTTTTTAACCCTTTGGATGTCCACTTTTTCTCATAATATAATATTTTAGTAGATATGTATGGTGATTATATAAAAAATGTATAAATAAAATGTGGATGCAGGGAGCATACACAAAATTCTATTACACTAAGTACTAACACACAACACACAACAAGGAAAGAAGAAGGCACTAGCTAATCTACAAGTAAAGATATTTCAAGGATAAATTATTTATGTATTTTGAAAGCCAAGAAAATATTACCAAAATAAAGATATTAATGATTTCCAAAACTTTCCTGAGATTGAAAATCAAGTAAAAATGATTTGTCTAAAAGGATTTAATTTGAGGTACACATAGATGGAAATCCAAAAGGCACACATAGATGGAAACAACATGAGTGCATTAGAATATCAAAATATGAATCTAAGAATAGTATTTCTAACTATAAAAGCAATGACTCAAAGAAATCTTTGGGTAGGTACACAATACCAATGGTATCACATAGATCCGTCCTTTTGAATCATTTTTAGGGAATAACATTGAATCATCTATATGAGACCAATTATAGAATATAAGTCAAGATCCAATAAATATCATGTATAATACTTCCTTAAATACCAAATTTTTATCAAGTTACACATATCTATACCATCAGCATCAATGATCTAATATAAATTACTAGAGGTAACCTTTTTATCATATAAGACCCTCCCAATTGAGATGTCACTTAAAGAATGAGGACCTCTATGATCTATCAATTTAAGAACAAGATCACCAATTAGAAATTTTTTGTGCATGAATGTGGCTGGTATAGTATCTAGCGACTCAATGCCTTTATGACTTGCATGCTCAGCAGCTAGCAAACACCTCTCATCTAAATGATATAATTTTGCTAACCAAGTATTTTATTGAACATCAGTCAACATCAAGAAGTACAATCATGTGAAAGAAAGGCAACTAAACCTAGATAGGTAGTATGATCATTGTGACATACACTAGCTCAAAGGGTGTGGTATTAGTAGAAGTTCTCATAGAGGTCCGATATACTCATAATGTATCATAGAGTTTCTCATAACAAGCTCGACTTCAATTAATGGTTTTCTATATAATGCCAACAAGGGTATTATTGATTACCTTTGTCTTACCATTTCTCTCATAATAGTAAGGTGAGTGAAATATTAAGTAATGCTAAGGAAACGACATACTCTATCAATATGCTTATTCTTGAAATGAGTCTCATTATCACAAATGATGTTCCGAGGGATACAAAGTAACAAATAATGCTTTTCCAAAGGAATGAGGTACATACCAACCTAGAACTCTAAATAAAGATTCAACTTCTTGAAAAAATTCTTTATGGCAACTAATATGAACCAATAACCTTTAGATATAGGTGGAAATATGGGACTGATGACATTAAATGCTCACATGGAGAAAAACCAAGGATTAACTATTGAATGCAACTCTAATATAGGTACATGAATGGCATGACCACAAATATGTTAATTGTGACAATGTCTAATATGTATGTAACAATCATGACTCAAAATAGACTAGTAATAACCTACTCTAAGAATCTTCTTTGTTTTCATCTAAGCACAATATTGCTACCACAATCTTCCTTGTGATATGCATAATAGCCTCAGCCTCAACTCAATCGACAAATCTAAGTAAAATACTAGAGAACCCCTTCTTATATTGAACGTCCCCAAGAAGGTGATATCGGGTAGAGTTTTCTAACGGTCTTTCGATCTCTATAAGTAGCATGTGGTGAAAATTGATGTCTCTCAAAGAAAACCTTAGTATCATAAAACCAAGGTAAACCATCGTTCATAGGCTCAACACTACATATGGTAGACAAAGTAGTAGTTTGTAAGAATGTTGGGCTAGCCTATGGACCTCAAAAGATCTAGTGCATAAACTTCGATCCAATGCAAAAGAAGAGGCTAGAGAAGACAAACTATCATTGAAGGTATTGTCCTCACGTCCTATATGTGTCAAAGAATAATAGTCAAATTGTTGACTAGACTCTATGTAACACTATAATAGAGTGATAAATGATTATGTTTTACTTGTTCGATTCTAATACCTTGATTTATGACTAAGAGAGAATCACCAAACATATCAACTCATGTAACACCTAGACTAAAAAGGACTTGTAGGTCTTTTATGAGAGCCTCATATTCAGTAGTGCTATTGGAACACTTGAAGTCTACCGAAATAAAAAGAGGGATCTTGAATCCTAAGGGAAAACTAGGACAACCCAGATGTTAGCTCTGGCTCTAGTATTAGAATCGTGGAAATGCAATTTTCAAGTATGATTAACTTCCTCACTTGAGAGCATGTGATGCTTCCAGATATTGGTTGTTATAAGTTGTCATAAGGAACTGCTTGTTTGGATAGCCAACAAATACTTGGACTTAATCATCTAGAGGTAAACTCGTTAAATAATAGGCAAGGGCTTGACTTTGTATGGACTTATATAACTGAAACCTAAGGTCATATTTTATGAATAGTAGCTACCATTTAGCAAGCCTACTAGTAAAGATATATTTCTCGAAAAGGTACCTAATTGGGGCTAAGCTAGAGACAATATGAAATTCAATCGATAACATATAATAGCACAACTTATGAGGAGCTGGAGTGACAGCACCGGCCAAAGCTAAAGTGTCAACACTGACCATAGCTAGAGTGTCAGCACCGACTAGAGCAAGAGCGTCACCACCAACCACTTGGAAGTGGCGACATGATGTTGCCCGCAGTGCCAAGCATATGCACCACCTGTCTCAGATGAGTGCAACCCGTGTTTGGGCTTGATGGGTTTGTACAGTCTTGGTTTTAGACCTAACCTACTTATAACTAGGTGCACCTAGGTCAATGGGTGGGTTAGGTTAAGTCGCTACAAGCTCTAAGGTCAGGAAGCATTCTAGAGAGGCACGCCCCTCCCTAGCTATGGCTATAAAAAGGGTGTTTGTTTACATCTTGGTCAGCTTGGTCAACTTTCCTAGAGTGTGTGAGAGAGTGTGCTAGAGAGAGAAAGTATGGGGCGGGTCTTGTAAGTTTCAGAGAGGTGCTGGAATGCCAAAATTGTACTCTTGTGCTTGAATGGTAATTCATTTCCTCATCTTGATTGCCTAATGGTGTGGGCTTGTGTGAGTATGCATACATGGTCCCTAGAAGCATAGACAAAGTTAGAGAAGAGGAGTGAGCTTCCACCTTCATCATCCATGCAAAGAAGAGAGGATTCACGTGTGGGGTTGTATGCGTACTAGAGTTTGAAGTGAGGGCTAAAAGTAAAATGGTTTCTCTTGCCATCACAAGATAAGAAAACTCACTTTAGTTGGAGTTTGACTTATATTTATGATAATTTCGTATCATATCCTCTGAAGAACGACAAGAAAATCCGGTGATCGAAAATTTAGAATCAGTCCGGCATATGCGCAAAGTACTTATTTTTGTTCGACTTAAAATTCTGGTCGATGGAGGTATGCCAACCCAATCTTTGTGCAAATTGAGTTTATTGCATAGTAGACTTTCTAATTTAGCATGCGATCTACCATAGGTGATCAGATCTCACCAGAATTTGGTACTTGGATCTATTTGTTGCTACTGCTGAATGGTGGAGAGTTGTTGTTGCATGATGTCAAGGCGTCCCATCTACTGCTGTATGGAGTCAAGGCACCTCATCTATTGCTGCATGGTGTCAAGGCACAATATCATGTGTGCTCACACTTGCTCGAGTGTTGTCATCTACGATGATCCCTTAGCTTCCTCAACATCTCTTCCACCCTTAGCCATAGCTACTGCTTACAACAATATTTCCACAAGTATTTGACAACCCCAAACAAGTTCTAGACTACTGCTTACCCCAATTACAACAAAAAAATTTAGTCCTTTCCCAAAACAGAAATCACAAAACTCTTTCATAGAAACTGAATAGACTTACAACGGGATTTCTAACTTTCGGTGCACTTCCGACAAAAGTAGTGATCCTATGAATAATTACAACATGTTTATAAATTTTCAAGATATATTTCACAAAGAAATTCCAACATTTACCCTAGAAAAGTAATTATACAAAATATTTATCACTATCGACGACAATTCTATTGGAATTTAGAACAAAAACTGTTTCTAGTTGCAAACGACGTCCAAATCTCATGATGTTTTATTCTTTAGATTCAAGACACCTTGAGTAACTTTATTTTGTAGATTGTTCATTGCAATTCCTTGTCAGTAGTTCAAAAAATAGAAACAGGCCAAGTCCAAAATTCGGGCAATAGAGCCCATGGTCCGATCAACCTAGTCAGAACCAATCCGAGTGTGGTTGAGCAGCCCAACAACAACATGTTGGGTTCGAGCATGGACAGGCACGCTATTCTCTTAACTCTCTATTTGTTTTGTTGTGGTTAGAGAGTCATGCAACCAAGTCAATTCTAGTGAGTAAGGAGACTATGAACCTCCAAGTTGAGGCACACTTATGAGCCATTCCAAAGGCCATAACTTCGGTTAAAGGAAACCGAGTAGGTGGTGAGGGAGATGGTGTGAGTGTGGGTAACAAACAAAGGGAGATGAGTGTGAAGCATGGTAGATGTCACATGTCGGTGCCAAAGCTGGACCAGATAGTCTTCTTTGTTGCGAAAACCTTCAAGTGAAAGAAGCTCACGTAGGGTGGAGGTAGAGTCATCCGAAGAGTTGCACAACCGTCCAAAGGCGGCTAGGTGGGCAGAACTTGGGGACTTCACCCAAAAGAGAGTGGGTACAAGAATGCACTTTGGCCAAGTAGAGTGTCAAGGAGAATATGGAGTTGTGAGTGATACAAATGGAGCATGCATCAGAATGCCGAGCACTCCAAGAGAGAGTCCAAACCGTAAGGAGTTCGTGAGAGGATGAAGCTCCCTCCAAAAGACTGAAATGCTCAAGGTAGCACACGAGAAAAGAGGAGGCGTGCCACAGGCAGAACAAGTCTAGTGCATGGAGTACAAATCCCAAGAGGCACGTGGGGGTGCATGGGAGAATTACCACAAGATGAGTGCACTGATGATGGATGCGCCAAGTACCAGTCCAAGAGACATTCTAGGAGGGAACCGACAAAGGATGGGATGTTCAAGGAGCTAGCGAGAAAGAGATGGACAACGCTCAGTTGGGGGAGTGTCATCTCGAGTCCAAGCACCAGCAAGACCTCGAGGACGAGGTCATGTTTAGTTGGGGGAGTATTATGACAAGATGGATTTCGGAGTGCTAGCATCGGGAGGGCGCATGCATACGTATACCACTTCCCTTGCGTGCCGACCAAGTGAGAAGAGAGCTCACACAAACCATACACCCTGTCGAGAGAGCTAGCACTGACAAACACACTTGGGAGTTGGAGTGTTAGCATTGACCAGTTGGAGTGTCACCACCAACCACTAGGACGCGACGAAAGGACACCGTGCACAGTGCCAGGTGCTAGCACCACTTGTCTTGGATGAGTGCGACCCATGTTTGGGCTTGATGGGTTTATACAACCATGGTCCTAGCCCTACCCTACTTGTAACTAGGTGAACCTAGGTCAATGGATGATTTAGGTTAGGTCACTACAAGCTCTAAAGTTAGGAAGTTTCTAGAGGGGTGCCAGCCAATGCTAGCTCCCGGATATTATAGGAAATACAAGCTCTAATTTACATTGGATCTTGGAGTATCAATACAAGCTCTAATTTATTGTGAACTCATAACTAAATAAATTTTAATATTGTTATTATTTTGGAATTTTTTTAGAGATTAAGATTGGAGGATTATAAGAGTGGTCCATCGGTTTAGAGATTGGATCTTGGTACTTCTTTAGGTAGGGAGTTATATATTTTTTAATAGAGCTATTCTAGAAGTGATTTTCTATGATTTGAATGATTTAAATGTATATGATTGTTAAATGTTTTATTGATACTTTTGAATTAAATTTTAAATTATGGATTATTTGATATGTTTTTGAGATAATCTTTTTATAACCCATTTGATAATGAGCATGATTTATTGTGCATGTATTTGATATTAAAGTATGATTTGGTACTATGTCAATATGGATTTAGGTATATGGATCTAGATATGAACTTGTGGGTTTGACAAGAGGAAACTGGCTTGAGACATAATGTATTATGTGTATGAATCCATGAGCTATACTTATATGGTTGTGTATGCAGTCTCTAGAGACTTACAGGTCGATTGAGCATTTCGGTTGAGAGAGAAAACTTGAGTGTTCATGGGCACTATGTCCTGAGAGACAACTTGGTTTGACCGCATTGGACGGGGTAGACTAAGATCATGTGACTCATGAGGGTTGGATGACACTTGTTGCCTTGGTATAGATATAGTTTGGGTTGTAACTATCATAACTCATGTATGCTAGGTGTGGATTTGAAAGCATGAATTTAAATGTAAATATTTATTTGCTATAGAATATTTATGAAACATGCATACTTTTAGCATGAATTCTATTAAGGAGTGTATAACTTTCCTATTGAGCTCCCTACCTATTATTTATTATTTATCATGAAGCCAGTAAAGGAGAACTAGGAACGGGGAGCTCCTTTCAAGGTGCATGGTGTCGAGTAGTAGATTTGTTGGAGTTTCATCGAGATGATACAAACTAAATTAGAGTTAGAATTTTGAATACGAATTTTTTAATATTGATTCGGGGATTATGTCCCATAGGCCTTGCATCGTTTAGAACAAATTGTTTAGATTTGTAAACATTTAAGCTTGATATATTATCTGAGTTGGTCTCTAAGGTGGTACGTGTGTTAGGCTTCGGCCTTCGTATGTAACCACAAAAAGAAATTGCTAACTTCAATCGTTATATACTCATTCAAGTGACTTCATACAACTTATCAGGTCGACATGCATCTGATTTGAACCAAACTAGATCGGATATAGATAGTAGTAGTGGACTAGTTGTTGAAATTAGGGTCAATGTATTTTTTGCAGAAACTCAGGTGATTCAACTTGATGACCTCATTTAGCACCCCTAAATGGTGGTTATATGATGACATGGTGGGGGCGTGGTAGCTGCGATATGAACAGTGGGTGGTTGTAAACATCCCAACTACAAAATTTTCATAACACTTCTAATTTCGAAAATTCAAATGATTTAAAATCTTTTTCAATGAAAAGTTCAAATCTTTTAAAATTGTTTCAAATTAAAGGTTTTAAATTGAAGTTAAAAAAGATCAAATGATTCGATCAAATCAAGCGAACAGGTGGGGCCCACTTCAATCCAGGATCGAGCTTAAGCTTGGAAGTAAAGGACAGGACCAAATCAAAAGCACATCTTCATCAACAAATCAAATTAAATGGGTCAACATCAAGGCAGCTTAAGTTGGTTATTAAATCAAATCAAGGATTCGTTTGGATCAAATGCAACCTTGGGACAAGGAATGGCCGACTTATGCAAATTGAAAATGGTTGAGCTTAGGGGCTTATTCCAAAGGTTTATCAAATGTATATCCAACCCACATATCAACACAAATCAAGCAAAGTAAAGAAGAGCAATCAAGTAAGGTTGATTAAGGCCTTAAAACAAGCCTAACTGAATGTCTTCCAAGTCCAATCGGCTAGGACCAAGGCATGGGACTCAAGGCTAAACCAGCCCACATGGGGTTGGTCCACATTTGACCACAAAGGATAACCAAGGCCACGTGATTTGATGGGACTTGGGGCTGGGTTTGGACCCTTGGGTCACCCACCCCAAGGAATGACTTAGAGGAGCCCCCCTTGACTTATAAATAGAGGACAAAGGGGAGGGGCATGAGACATCTTGGGATCTTGAAGGAGTTAGAGAGAGGCCAGGACTTTGAGAGCTTTGTGAGGTATGAGAGCTGCTAGGGAATAGCCTAGAGAGAGAAGGGAAAGTGTAGAAGGTAGGCCACAGATTGTGAGAGGTGAGTGTTTGATCAAAGGGGGAAAGGAAGCAAAGAGGGTAGCCAGCTACTATCTTGGAGGATGTTTCCTTGTATAAGTCCAGTAAGTGCTGCTCCATTTTATTTCTTCCACATCTCTTCTTCAAATTCAATTCAAAAAGAGTTGTATTAATGGAGCTTTGTCTCCCCCCATGATGTAATAGAAGTAGATGTTGATGAAATTTCCCTTTCATTGATTATGCACTCTATGTGTTTGATTTCTTGATTCTACCTCTTTATATTTTATAAACACTCTATATTCTCTAATCTTCTCTATGCTTAAGCTATTAAGTATATTTTCATTCATTTTCCTTTAACAGTTTCAATTCGTGATGTTGGGTTGTTGCTTTTCAATTCATGTGAGTTTGCATCATATATGATTCTAAAAACATGAAAACTAGATTTCATTATCACTGCATATGTGGATTGCTTGATTTTTTATTCTTGAACCTCTACTTCAATTATTTTGAAACTTCACACACTTATTCTATACACACGGGCCCACTTCTAATAAAAGGAAAAACAATATCAAAATAAAGTTCAAAAATATGTTAGACATGGTTATTCCTAAGGCATGCATCGATATCCCAAGTACACCTAACCCTACCATAAACAAAAATGTTCCTTTGAGCCTATGTTTGTATCATGAATCCGAACCTACGACAATGTTTTTTTCCAACATCCCTAAACCCACCAAGAGATTGATCATAGTTTTCCTTGGAACCCATACCTCTCAACTTTGCAAGGGATCAAATATGCTCTCCCTTTGCATCCAAATAAACACAAGTCATCAACCCCTAGGGGCACACTTGGTTGCACCCAGGATCCATCCCTCTATCATCCACCTACTAGGAGAAACCGAGCCACACGGGGCCAAGGTCGTCCATCTCCTAGAAGAACCCAAGTCAAAGCCTAAGCCATCCTTAGCCCATGTCTCCAAGACCCCATCCAAGCCAAGTCATGTATACATCCATGACATTGATGATACCATATTCCAAAGCCATTCACTTTATAAAAGCTTTTCAAAACTCAAGAAGCCTTTGAATATGATGTTGAACATGGGATACACACCTTGCCAAGGTCTAGGAGTAATGAACCAAGGTAAGCTAGAACCCATCCTACCTTATCCAAACCCAAGTTAATATAGATTGGGATATATCCTATCCATACCCCCTCAGCCACCACCTAAGATCACTTGGGTCAAGGGTGCCCTAGAACCTACTAACACCGAAACCTATGACTTAGACATCTTGTTTAGAGTCTAATTCATGGAGTTTTCTTTGTAGGTTTGATGGAAGACCCCTCCTTATACAAAAGTCCAAAAAAATTATATATTTGGAAAAACCAAAAAAAAATTAGAAAGCTCCTAAAATCCAAAAACATTTGAAAAATCTAAAAAATTCTAAAAAGGAAATTGTTTATATTCATTCTCCTATTCTTTGTTTGGATAAAAGCCTAAAAAAGAAAAGTCTTTTATAGTGATCCTTTGAATTTGTGTTTTGAAAAAGATAAAAATCAAAAAATTTGAAAATCTCAAAAATATTAGCCATGTACAAAGCCAATTTTCAAGTTCTTCCAAAATTGTATATATTCCCAAACCAAAATCATCCAAGTTTATCATTCACAACCCCACTCTCTTGCTTGTCACTTTCTTAGAAATTAAAGTGCTTGAGAATGATCAAAGCGAGGAGAAAGATCCCCTCATCCATGAGGAAGATCAAGCCTCGGAGCTTTCCAAATTCCATAGAATCCTTGACTTGGAAAAACCTTCAAATTCTGTAGGTTGGGATTGTGTAGAAATCAATTTAGGGAGTGAGTCTAACCCAAAGAGTGTAAAAATATGTGCATGTTTGCATGAGCATAAAAGAGCATCATTCATTGCATTCTTGAAATCTTATGTTGATGTATTTGCATGGACCTATAAAAACACGAGGGGTTTAGACCCTAGAATTGTAGAATATTATCTACCCTTAGAACCCAATGTGAAACCCATTAAGCGAAAGCTTAGGAAATAGCTCATGATAAGCCAAAGGGGCATTAAAGTCGACCCCTTTAAGTGTCGAGCCATCATAGACATGCCTCCACCCTCCAACTTGACCCAAATCTGAAGCCTCCAAGGTCGACTCCAAGCAATTAGGAGATTCATCTCCAATTTAGCAACAAGATGCGAACCTTTCAATAGACTTTTAAGAAAATGAGTTAAATTTGAATGAGATTCTGATTGCTGAAAAGCTTTTGAAAGATTGAAAACTTATTTGGTAAATCCTCGGATTTTAAAACCTCCAACGCAAGGAAAACCTTTATTGCTTTATATTTCCATTCATGTGAATGCATTGGGTGCTTTACTTGCTCAATATGAGGATGATAGTCTTAAGAAGTATGTTATTTACTACATTTCAAAAACTCTATTAGCATATGAAAGAAATTATCAAGCTATAGAGAAAACGTGCTTGGCCTTGGTATGGGCTTACCAAAAGTTTAGACATTATTTTCTAGATCATGAAATTTGGATAGTGTCTAAACTTGATCCAATCAAGCACTTGTTTGAAAAACCTATCCTAACAGGTAGGCTAGGTAAATGATAGCTCCTCTTAATGGAATATGATTTAAAGTTTTATCATCAAACCTCTATTAAGGGACAAGCCCCAATCGATCCTGTGGCCGAATTGCCTCTTGAAGATACATATCCCATACTTGATGAAATGCCCGATGAAGGCATATTTGCAAATGAATTTTAAAACCAATGTTTAGCAAATTGTTTTAATGAAGATCAAGTATGGAAAATGTATTTTGATGGGGCAAAGAATCAACAAGGGGCAGGTATGAGAATCATCCTCATATCTCCTGAGAAAGGAGAAATACCAATTGCTATTCGACTAGATTTTGCATGTTCAAATAATATGGCTGAGTATAAAACACTCATACAAGGCCTAAAAATTTTGAAAAATTTAGGGGCATCCTGTATTAAAGTCTTTGGAAATTCTATGCTTGTTATAAACCAAGTTTCAAAAATTTGGCAAGTCAAAAATTAAAAACTCATACCATACCATGAATTACCCACTAGATTGGTCGATTCTTTCAAATCATGCACACTCACTCACATAGGTAGAGAGGACAACACCATAGCATATGCCCTCTCATCTTTAAGATCATCTCTAAGGGTCAATCCCACCATGGGAACCCGATCCTTAGAAATTTGGCACTCACCCACTCCATCCACCCATGATTTGGAGATTTGCCTAAATGACCAAATTCAATTGAAAAACCTTGGTTTCAAGACATTAAAAACTTTTTAGAAAATAGAGAATTTCCCGAATTTGCTTCTTCGAAGGATAAAACTTTTATTCGAAAAATTTCAACCCGATATGTGACTTTGGGAGGAATTCTTTAAAAAAAGTGTTTTACCGGCATCTTGTTGAGATGTGTAGACCTTATTGAGGCTAGGACTGTAATGTATGAGTTCCACGATGGAGAGTATGGAGGCCATGTCAATACAAATATGATGGCCATGAAGATACTTAGGGCCGGTTATTTTTGTTCCACCCTTAAGTAAGATTGTCATGATCATGTTAGAAAATTTTATCAATGTCAAGTGCATGGACATGCCATTCATATCCCATCATCCATCTTACATTTCATTGTGAGCCCATGGCCCTTCACTATGTGGGCATTTAATATCATAGGACCCATCTCCACCAAACTAGGGGCATGTAGAATGTATTACCTAAAAATCTTTTCATGGAGACTGAATATATTCATTATCTCATAAAACATGTATCTCTATCATATCATATGGAATATATTTTTACATGTCATGCATCACAAGCACATCATTCACCCAAAGAGACCCAAAAAAGGTGGCAACCCAAGTGGGAATGTCCTCATGTCATAAAAGGGGTGACAAAAAAATTGATAATGCATATTGGTTGATGTTGAGGGCAGAAATTTAATAGACCGTATAAATGCCCAATACTTGGAAAAATATCATGTTTAGGGTCTATGTAAACTTCTTTCGAAAAGATTTTTAAATGGGTCTCCTTTAAACTTCTTGAAAGAAGGATCAAGATTGATTATATGGCCCTAAATAAGGGAATCAATGCTTTATGAAAAGTAGAGTTTTCAAAAATCATTTGGTAACATTTCAAAAATCTTTGGCTTACAAAATGAAGCCTTATTCAAAATAGCAAAATAGTTTCAAATGGTAGATGCTATTAGGAAATGGGATGATCTTGGTTGAATCGAGTAGCCAACGGGATAAGTTTTCCCTCCATTTTACTTATCTCTACAAAAATGAAAATTAGTAAAATCAAAAGGAAAAGAGAATACAAAAACTCCTTCAAAAAGAGGTCTTCATTCAAATGGAAAGAAGGAATACAAAAAATCCTCCGAAAGAGGTATTCTCTTTAAATGAAAAAAAAGAAGAAGAAAAAGAGAATACAAAAACTCATCCATAAAGAGGTTTTCCCTTCAAATAGAAAGAGGGAATACAAAAATTCCTCTGAAAGAGGTTTTCTGTTTGAATGAAAAAAAAGATAGAAAAGAAAAAGCCAAAGCTCAAAAAAAATAATTTTCCATCTCTTTGCCTTAAACCATGGGACGCTTCAGAAGGGACCATGGTAACTCTTTCTCAAATCCCTACAACTTATCCCATTAGAGAAATGTTTTATCCATGAAAATCCTAAAGTAGGAATAGAATCCACTTATTTGGATTTTATTTTGTTTGAGAATTAGACTTTGTTGTGTGGGATATGGAATTTTTAAATGTTTTCCAAAATTTCCTATAAAACCTCTCTAAGTAGTGGGTATTGAAACCCAAATGAGGGGAAATATAAAAAATCAGAAGTCCTTTTGATAGAAACTAAAAGGAGTTTCTTTTGAAAATGAATTTTGAAAACCCGAAATGTCAAAATGACATGGGATTATCCTACTTGAGGCAGCCAGCCTTTGTAGGCTCTCCCTAAGCTCATTGATCGCTTAAGTGAGTCTGTAAAACCTCACACTCCATTTGCATCACCCACACCATGCATACATACATTCAAAGTCGTTCATGCATGATCATGTTCAGGACTGCACCCAATGTAGGTCAAGTCACCTTTAGCTGAAATCCCCTCCTCTATAATCCAAGAAAAATGATCTTATGAAATGAAGAATGATTTATATTCTCAAGAATAATTTGGAAAGTAAATAAAAAAAGGTATTTTTCTTCTTTGCCATTATCCAAATAAATTTGGATTAATGCCAAAGAGGGGCATCTGTAAACACCCAAAATCAAAAAATTTCCTAACACTTCCAATTTCGAAAATTCAAATGATTTAAAACCTTTTTAAATGAAAAGTTCAAATCTTTTAAAAATATTTCAAATTAAAGGTTTTAAATTGAAGTTAAAAAAGCTTCCCAATTCAATCCAAGATCGAGCTTAAGCTTGGAAGCAAAGGACTGGACCAAATCAAAAGCACATCTTCATCAACAAATCAAATTAAATGGGTCAACATCAAGGCAACTTAAGTTGGTTATTAAATCAAATCAAGGATTCGTTTGGGTCAAATGCAACCTTGGGACAAGGATTGACCGACTTATGCAAATTGAAAATGGTTGAGCTTAGGGGTTATTCCAAAGGTTTATCAAATGTATATCCAACTCACGTATCAACACAAATTAAGCAAAGTAAAGAAGAGCCATCAAGTAAGGTTGATTAAGGCCTTAAAACAAGCCTAGCTGAATGTCTTCCAAGTCCAATCGGCTAGGACCAAGGCATGAGACTCAAGGCTAAACCAGCCCACATGGAGTTGGTCCACATTTGACCACAAAGGATAACCAAGGCCACGTGATTTGATGGGACTTGGGGCTGGGTTTGGACCCTTGGGTCACCCACCCCAAGGAATGACTTAGAGGAGCCCCCCTTGACTTATAAATAGAGGCCAAAGGGGAGGGGCATGAGACATCTTGGGATCTTGAAGGAGTTAGAGAGAGGCCAGGACTTTGAGAGCTTTGTGAGGTATGAGAGCTGCTAGGGAATAGCCTAGAGAGAGAAGGGAAAGTGTAGAAGGTAGGCCATGGATTGTGAGAGGTGAGTGTTTGATCAAAGGGGAAAAGGAAGCAAAGAGGGTGGCCAACTACTACCTTGGAGGACGTTTCCTTGTATAAGTCCAGTAAGTGCTGCTCCATTTTATTTCTTCCACATATCTTCTTCAAATTCAATTTAAAAGAGGTTGTATTAATGGAGCTTTGTCTCCCCCCATGATGTAATAGAAGTAGATGTTGATGAAATTTCCCTTTCATTGATTATGCACTCTATGTGTTTGATTTCTTGATTTTACCTCTTTATATTATATAAACACTCTATATTCTCTAATCCCCTCTATGCTTAAGCTATTAAGTATATTTTCATTCATTTCTCTTTAACAATTTCAATTCGTGATGTTGGGTTGTTGCTTTTTAATTCGTGTGAGTTTGCATCACATATGATTCTAAAAACCTAAAAACTCGATTTCATTATCTCTGCATACGTGGATTATTTGATTTTTTATTCTCGAACCTCTGCTTCAATTATTCTGAAACTTCACACACTTATTCTACACACATAGGCCCACTTCTAATAAAATTTTTAAGAATTTTAGGGTCATACAATATCGTAATTAAAATTATGCAAAATTGGAATTTTTTTTGTAAACTGTCTGTCTAATGAGTTTTCCTATAATAGAGCTTGAGTTTTCATCTTATAACTCTGTCTGTGGATATTCAAAGTCAATGAATTTTAATTCATTGGAAAGTTGACATCCATAGCTTTTCATTAAGATCAAATTCATTAAATTTGGAACTCTCAGCACTAAGATATAGGCTCATCTTTGAGTCTATATTTTTGTGACAAAATAGTTCTAGGTACCTGAGTAGAGGCATTTCTCAGATTTAATTTTGCAACAATACAACTCTGAATTACGATCTAAGACTCTCCACATCTCAGGCTTCAGCCTGTAAAATTTTGATGATTTTAGGAGGTCTAAAAGGCATCCAAACAGATTCGGGAATCAAGTCCTGAAAACAGAATTTTCTATTTTTCAGAACTTGTTCATTTTGAAACTTGAAGCAAATGCACATGATTTCATTCTCAACACCTTTGCTTTTCACATGAATTTAAAAGTTTCACCTATTTAGTTGGAATCTCTAAGCGCTTAGACTGACCCTTGAACATCGGTTTAAGAAAGTCTAATGCGAAAAGAGCCCGCTTAGCCATAATCGCCTATCGGATTCAATTTTGCTAGTTTTTAGAAAATTAGCTGGCACGCTCGCGCATCAAGTAGAGCTGAAAATTTCATTTCAAGTCTCTACATAGGCTTGGAGTGAAAATTTCAACATCTATAGTGGTAAATGTAAACTCAAGCAGTGAACGTGATATTAGTAGCAACAAATATGGTAATAGTAATGGTGGCCGCACAAAGGTTTTCCCAAACAACAAAAAAAAGAAATGGCTTATAAATCATTTATGTGGAACAAACAAAATTATAAAAGCACCCAAACGGGAGGTAAGCTTCTTTACCATATTGGTAGGACCGTGTAGATGGAGATGAACCCTCAACTCCCATTACAGGAGCTAATTTTCATTTAAATAAACTTTAAAGGTAGGTTTCCAGAAATCGTTGCAAAGAGTGAGGGAAAGTAGAAGAACTTGTTTACTATAGATGAGGAAGCATGTCTGGTAGATATGGCTGGTTCTATACATGTCTAGCAATTTAAACCAGAACCAAACAAACACAAATACCATGCAAAACCAGAATCGGGGATCTTCCAATTCGGTTACAGCTCATGGGTTTTGGAAATTGGCCAGGAACTAGAACAGGTGCGTAAAACCAATGATTTGGTTTTGGTTTGAATTGTCAAGCCGGTTCCAAATTTGAACCGTCGGTTGGGCTAGTGGTTATTTAGGCAGTCAACCTGATTGACGGCCTACTAAAATTTCTTTTAAAAAAATATGTGGGTGCCTTATGGTCTTGCGTATTGGCTTGCAGTCAATTAGGCTGATCGCTTGACCAACACGCTATCAGCTTGACAACTAGTGTCAACTGTTAGGTTAATAGTTTTAATTTGAAAAACGTAAAAAAATAGTAATGACACCTACCTATTAGAACAGGTGTTTGATTGGCCAATGCTCAAATTCATGAATAAAAAATATATTTTTAAAACCCACTATTCATGAAAAGTATTTTTCTTTCTATAAATAGCAGTTCTTATGAATAAAAATCCACATAATTCCGCGCTATCACTCTAGCTCATTTCATTTCTTTCATTTTTAGTTGCGAGACTATAAATTTAGAACCACATTTGAGTGTTTCTTGATTTGTGATCTCTAATTTCTCTCTTTTCATGTTATCTTAACTATATAATCTTTAATTTATTTTACTAAGTCAATTGTTTATTGTAGTAATGGTTCTTCCAACCCCAAGAACAAAGAGAAAGTTCTTAACATAAGTTGGAGTTACCATATTCCTTAAAGACCAGCAAATACCACTAAATAAATTAAGCACTGCAAATATAGGTAGCCATATTAACATATCATTTGTATATGGAACTATTTTGCTATCGGGCATTCAATAAATTGAATTAGGTGAAGTACATCTAGTGGTATGACACACTATGAAATTATGTTATGAAAAAACATCTAGTAATAATGGGTTTAGATGTTCATCAAACTCAATTTTTTGTACAAGGAAGATTTGCTGCTAGTGGATCTATGTGTAGGGCTTTTCCACTATAACTATACCCGAGATACAGAGGAGTTTGCATGGTTTATTTCTAGATAATCAATTAGTACATGCATCTATAAATTATATAAAGAGAGAAAAAAAGTTAGCTATATTTTTTAGTTTGTTTGAGTGTAGTGTGTCATTCTGTGATGATATATACTAATAATTGTCAATTGCATGAATACAAGGGTATTACTATGCAGTGGATAGATGAGACATCATAAATTAAAAAATGTCTTCTTGCACTTCGTTGTTTTGATAAGTCACATATTACATAAAATATTTACTATTTAATAAAATCTATTTTTTTTAAATATTTGTTATTTCATAAGATTTTTTCAATTTCACTTGATAATGCCACTACAAATACTTGTGTTATTTCTGAGACCTATTTTAAGCAATAATTTTTCATATTCATTGTTCTTTTCATGTACTTAACTTGTGTATATAAGATGGTTTGAAGATTTTACAACTTAAAATACAACTTATTAAAAATGCTCTTAATTTTATGTCAGAACGTTCTAACGTTAGAAATGAATGAATAGATTTTTGTAAAAGAAAAATACAAAATACTCAAAATTTCTAAACATTGTTGGAATTTGACCTATCAAATGTTGTTTATTACTATGTCCCATAAAGATCTATTAACACAGTTTATATACCTTTGTTTTCCATAGTCGAATTTATTTGAGTCTAGTTGGGATGTTTATAGGGGTTACTTATTTTATTTTTATATGTATATTTTATCGTGTATGATTGTAATTTGTAATCTTAAAAACTCAAGTATAATGTCTTATATATAATGTAATATTTCACATATATACATTACATATATATTTACATAGTTACATATATGATATTGTAGACACGAAATTTTCACTCCAAGCCTATGTAGAGACTTGAAATGATATTTTCTAATCTACTCTTGTGTGAGCGTGCCAGCTAGTTTACAAAAACTAGTAAAGTATGTAAATCAAATCTGACTTCAATTGGTGATTGGGCTAAGCGAGTTCTTTTCGCTTTAAGCCTTCTTGAACCGATGCTCAAGGGTCAGCCTAAGCGCTTAGAAACTTCAATTCTAAAAGTGAGAAACTCCAATTCACGTGATGATGAGGTGTTTTTCAAAGAAGATATGAAATGCACTTGGTTTAAGCTCCAAAATGAACAAGTGCTGGAAAATAGAATATTCTGTTTTCAGGACTTATTTTCCGAATCTTTTCTAATGCCTTACAAACCTTCTAAAATCATCAAAATTTAAGAGAACTAATCCTGAGATGTGGAGAGTCTATAGCAATTTTCATATCGTGATTCAGAGTTGTATTGATGTAAAATTAAATTTGGGAAGTGTCTCTACTTAGGCATCCAGAACTGTTCTATCACAGAAATATAAAGACTCAAAGATGAGCCTGTATCCAAGTACTCAAAGTACCAAATTTAATGAATTTGATCTTGATGGAAATATATAGATGTTAATTAAAATTCATCGATTTTGGAGACCTACAGATAGAGTTATGGGATGAAAACCTAGGCTCTATTGTAGGAAAACTGGTTGGACAGACAATTTACAGAAAATATTCTGATTTCGCATAGTTTTAATTATGAGATTGGAGGACCCTAAAGTTCTTAAAAATTTTATTATAAGTGGGTTCTGTGTGTAGAATATGTGTGTAAAGTTTTGGAGCAATTGGAATAGGTGTTTGAGAATTAAAAATAAAGCAATCAATATATGCAGAGATAATGAAATCCAATTTTCAGATTTTTAGAAACATACGTAATGCAAACTCACATTAATTGAAATTGCAACACAACATCACGAACTAAACTCCCACGAATTGAAATTGCAACAACACAACATCACAAATTGAAATTGCTGAAAGGAAATGAAGGGAAATATGTATATAAGCTTAAGCATAGAGGGGGTAGAGAGTATAGAATGTTCTATAGAATATATCGGGAAAGAATCGCATGAACAAATACATGGAGTGCATGTGTGAATGAAAATTCAGCAAACATGATCATTATTACAACATGGGAGGAGACAAAGCTCCATTAATACAACCCCTTTCAAATTGAATTAGAGGAGGAGAAGGATTAGAGTCAAAGTATGATAATACTTACAACTTTCCACCAAAGGGCCGAAAATTCCAAGTGTAGAATCCGGCCCCCTTCTTCTTTGCACTCAATAACCTAGATCTACCCCACTCTCTCACCAACCTTGTTTCACTCCTTTGCAGCCCACGACCTGAGGAAGGTGCAACACCTCCTTGCTAAGCCCCCAACTCCCTCTCTCACTAACTCCTCAAGATAGACAAGCTTCCTCCAATTTTCAAGATGTGAAACCCACCCACCCCTTGGCCCTATTTATAGGCCAAGGGGCTAGTTCTAGGCCCTTTATTGGGACAGGTTAGGCATGCTCCATGTCCAGCCCGTGATCCAAGGTTGAGTGGTCTCCTTATGATGATATAGGCTAGCCACATTTGGGTTGGTTCCTTGAGTTCATTCGGTCTTATCTAGGCTCAACCGGGTGCACCCTCTTGACCGGCTAGGGATGGTGTAGACCATTGACTTGATTCACCTTATGGGTTGGATGTAGCTTCAACATTTTACAACCCAATTCATTTGATGAAGGACGATCCATCTTAACCCTTGATTTGAACTTGAATTGCCTTCGTGATTTGAAGTGATTCATCTTGTGAATCCAA
Source organism: Brasenia schreberi (assembly GCA_036023115.1). Lineage (NCBI taxonomy): Eukaryota > Viridiplantae > Streptophyta > Magnoliopsida > Nymphaeales > Cabombaceae > Brasenia > Brasenia schreberi. The sequence continues at coordinate 18,724,417 of JAYKKT010000075.1, read as the reverse complement.
TCCATAATCTCGGTCCAATCTTATCCATCTGTTAGTCTTGATCTTCTTATCCAACTTTGATCTTCGTATCTTATTTGATCTACTTGCTTTATTTGGATAGGATAGGCTTCTGACTCGGTCTATCCTTCGCTTTTGGAATTGGTCTCGATCTGAATTTGGATTGGGTTTCACCTGTTCGTCTGATTTGCTTTGAAATCCATGAGCTTTTTAACTTGAATTTAAAACCTTTATTTTGAAATGTTTTCAAAAGACTTAAACTTTTAAAAAGTTGGGATTTTCGAATTGATTGGTCATAAAGGTTTTAAATTGATTTTCGAATTTGGGAGTTTTGAAAATATTTTTATTTTGGGTGTTTACATATATATATATATATATATAACATTAGAAGTATATATTACTTAACAAATCAGAACTGGAACCATAATCAAATCCATTTCAAAATCATATCCAAAACTGAAGCTGTCCTAGAACTGGTTAGAGGACGGCGATCATGGTTCTCGACAAACCAGAACCTGACATGTCAAAATATATGGATAATGTTAGAAGTATATATTATTTAAAAAATTAAAACCGGATCCAAACTTATTTCAGCCAGAACTGAAACTGCTCTATAACCGAAAACGAAATTTGGAGCTGAAACCATTCGTGTTATGGTTCATCATTTTGAGTAAATCGAAACCAGCGGCTTACCCAATACCGGACCTCTCTAGTCTGGAAGTCGGGGGATAAAGGTAAAAGGAGGGGAGGGAGTTCCGAGACGTCTGGAGCCCGCCACGAGCTTTGCCCGTGTCCGTTCCCGAAGATTGTCAAATAAGTAGGGACGGGTAAGGTGTAGGCGCCGTTCTCTTCTGTTTTCCTCGTTTCGTCGTTCTTATTCTTCTTTCTTCATTCTCATTTTCTCACGTTGATCTACTTCGTAATGAATTCGTACTTTTCCTATTTCGCGCTCCAGGTGAGGCTTTCTCAGTCGTTTTACTTCTGGTTCTGATTTTACTTGCAGCTTTTGGTATTTTTTATGTGAATCCTTTGGAAACAAGCTCGAAATGCTCCTTTCTTTTGAGGTTTTCCATGTGCATTAACCGGTAGTGTAGAGGCTTTTGCCGTTACTTTGTGGCTATATCTCGTATAAGCAAAAGCTTTCTGTGTTATCTGTAGGTACTGAGGGAAAACCTGTCCTCTTCTTTGACATCGTCGGTATTTTGAACGGTTCCTCCTAGTTTCCTTTCGGTCGACGACGAAGAGAACGAAGACCCGGTCATTTTCTCTTTAGAGATTTCGTTTTTGTGGCTTATTCGGACTGGCCGTGGCAGATCGGTGGGAATAATATTTATTTGAGGCAATTTTCTATTGATTTCTTTGTCTCCGCTGTGAAATCTCGCTTAATTTCCTCTTTTTATTTCACTATCCCGTTTTTCTTTGCTCTTTTTTGTCATAATTCCCTTAGATACCCGCAGCTGGTTTCTGCTGAAGATGGATGTCAAAGCGACAAATGACTACTACATCGGAGCCTTGGTTTTAGCGACGGTCGTTGTTGCAAAGCTTCTCTCTTCCTTTCTGTTCTCAGAATCCCGAAAGAGGACTCCTCCTACAGTTAAGGCGTTCCCTTTAATTGGAGGCCTCCTCCGATTCATGAGAGGTCCCGTCCCGATGATCCGCGAAGAATACAAGAAATTAGGCAGTGTGTTCACTGTGAATCTTGCGGCCAAGAAGGTCACCTTTCTGATCGGTCCTGAAGTATCTTCACACTTCTTCAAGGCTGCAGAAACGGAACTCAGCCAGCAAGAGGTATACCAGTTCAACGTGCCTACTTTTGGACCGGGCGTCGTCTTTGATGTGGATTATTCAGTGAGACAGGAACAGTTTAGATTCTTCACGGAAGCTTTGAGGGTCACCAAGTTGAAGGGCTATGTGGATCAGATGATTGTGGAAGCAGAGGTGTCTCCTGCAATCTACCAATCTGCATCTTCTGTCGTTTTAGTGTGCTAAGTTTTTATCTGTTATAGTAGTTTCTTTGTTCTTTCTACCTGCATCTGTTAATTGCATGGCTTTACGAATTCCATTTACTCAATCTATTTTGCCTGAAAAGACGGACATAGCGAATTCTAGTTTTTGGTTCTGATTATTTTAGCTTGCTTGAATTGCATGATGCCATTTGATGCGAACCAACTTTAGGGAGATGTTTATCCAGATGAAGCAATTTTCTTCGTATTTTACTCGCTAGATGTATCTTGAGTTTCATTATCTTTGTCATGGTGTAGAACAGAGTAAGGTTGTCTGAGATTGTTTGGTTTATACTAGGAGTTTCATGCTAGGAATTCTCATTACCTGACTCCTATCTTAGACTTACCAACACAATCATCTTTACTTTTCTCCTGTTCTTGGAAATTACAGCGTTGAAGTCTGGTTGTTACATTTTTATACATGTGATGGAATTGGAGTTCACACCTGTGGACTTCGGAAGCCTAAACATAAAAGATTAGGTACTGAAAATATCATTGTCAGGAAAACTTGGACATGGTAATTTTGGTTTGCAAGGTGATCCGGAATTTTGTTCCCTGAAGTTCAAAAAATCCAGATGCATTCTTAGTTAGTCAACCTATCTTGGTAGCTTCTTATTGGTTCTGATGTATTGACGTGTTCTGATTCTCTATATTTCCCTTACATGGAGATTGCATAGTTCCATGTCTGCAAACATTTTGTTGGTCTCTGTTTGTATGGCGATTGGGATTTAATTTATGACACAAACTTGTTACACGCTTTTTCCTCAGAGTAATCATTTTTATGTGGTTGCCCGCCATCGCAGTTTGATGCTAGTGGTCATTATCCATTAGTATCTACTCATCCATGTTTTGTCTAACATTGAAATTTTCCCTGCTGATAGTTGTAGTGAACTCCCAGGGTGATAATTTTGCCGGCCACTGCTGTTTAATACTAATGGCCATTATTCGTTAGTAACTCATCCACTGTTTTCTCTAACCTTGAATTTTCCCCTGCTGATAGTTGTGGTGAACCCTCACTTCTTTTTTATGGTAGTGGTTATTAACCAGCAACTTGGCGGTTGGGATTTAATTTATAACGGAAGCTCGTTACACACATCTTCCTCAGAATGATCATTTGTATGTGGTTGCCCGCCACTGCAGTTTGATGCTAGTGGTCATTATCCATTAGTAACTCATCCATTGTTTTGTCTAACGTTTAGTTTTCCCCTGCTGATAGTTGTAGTGAATCCTCAGGGTGATCATTTGTATCTGGTTGCGCGCCACTGCTATTTGATGCTAGTGGTCATTATCCGTTAGTAACTCATCCACTGTTTTGTCCAACATTGAATTTCCCCTGCTGATAGTTGTAGTGAACCGTCAATTTGGTAGTGGTTATTAACCGGTAACTTGGCTATTGTTTCCAAATGAGCTGAAACATGATTTTCTTTCCATTTTCGTCTGTCAAAGTTGAGTAGCCCAATTAAAAGAATAGCAGAAGCAGGCGTAGAGAACCAGTTTGCTAGAAGTTTTACCAATCGATTGTGGCTCAGTTAATAGTACAACAAGAGCACCGCTACACAACATTCAATTCGTACCCTGGTGATTGAGCCGGGTGGATGTAGCTGAAATGATGCCTCTTCTTAGGTAGAGGCTATGACGCCATTTTGTGGTGACATAAATCATTGTTTTCCCATTTGGGCGTCTTGATGACGCATATTATAAACGGAACCTTGGAACAATTTAAAGCGTGATCACGTTTGTAGTTTTTCTTGAATAATGTTTATTTTTGTGGTTGATTTCTTTTCTAGCAGAACTCTTGGACATTCTCTCCTGAACCCCAGTTGCATCTTTTAAATGGTTCAGCTTATGACGACATGGAAGGATAAAATATTGTGTGGACCTTGAGATATCCTACTTACAATATTAACCAACCTTCGTTTACCGTATCATAGTTTTTTGTATTGTTTCTCTCCTTAGGTGATTTTTCTATTTTGTGAATGATTCTTTTCTATCCTTTTCTGTAGGACTACTTCTCAAAATGGGGCAATGAAGGTACAGTGGATCTAAAGTATGAACTTGAACACCTCATTATCTTGACTGCAAGCAGGTGCCTCCTTGGCAGGGAAGTGAGGGATAAGCTATTTGATGACGTCTCTGCTCTCTTCCATGACCTCGACAATGGCATGCTCCCCATCAGTGTTCTTTTTCCTTATCTCCCTATCCCTGCCCACCGTCGCCGAGACCGTGCCAGGAAGCGACTCGCTGAGATCTTTGCGGACATCATCTCCTCCCGCAAAGCTGGGGGACGAACCGAGAACGACATGCTGCAGTGCTTCATTGATTCCAAGTACAAAGATGGCCGGCAGACTACAGACAGTGAGATAACAGGCTTGCTCATTGCTGCCCTTTTTGCCGGCCAGCACACTAGCTCCATCACCTCAGTCTGGACCGGAGCATACCTACTTTGCAATGAAAAATACCTCAATGCCGTTGTCGATGAGCAAAAGAGCTTGATGAAGAAGCATAGCAATACGATCAACCACGACATTCTCTCTGAAATGGATGTCCTTTACCGGTGCATCAAAGAAGCACTGAGAATGCATCCGCCGTTAATCATGCTTCTCCGAAGCTCGCACTCTGACTTTTCGGTGACAACTCGTGAAGGCAAGATGTATGATATACCGAAGGGCGACGTAATAGCTACATCTCCTGCATTTGCAAACAGGTTGCCCCATGTCTACACCGACCCCGACAGGTATGACCCGGACAGGTTTGCTGCTGGTAGGGAAGAGGACAAGGTAGCAGGTGCATTTTCGTATATATCCTTTGGAGGTGGTCGGCATGGCTGCCTTGGGGAGCCATTTGCATACCTACAGATCAAAGCCATATGGAGTCACCTGCTTAGGAATTTTGACCTGGAGCTCGTTTCTCCGTTCCCAGAGGTTGACTGGAATGCCATGGTTGTTGGGGTGAAGGGAAAGGTTATGGTGAGGTATAAGAGACGGCGACTCTCTGTTTAGGGAAGTCAGGCGCCTGCCAGGCAAGTGGTTTGGTATTAACTGTCTTTGGTTATGGAGTCAAGTTGTTGTCAGTATCGGGTTTCAGACCAAGTCAAGTGGTTTATGATATTTGGATTTCCTGTTTTCGACTTCCGGGTTGCTTCAATTTAGAAATTTGGCCTGGGGGCCACGGTTCCGGTGGTTTGTCTTCCTTTCCATGTGATAAGCACCAGTTTCTGACTTCCTTCTTTTGAAATCCAAGAGCATTGAACATCCTGGAATCTACTAATGGTTGTTCGACTCTCAGTCTTAAAACTGTATATTGCTTGGTTCATGCAATACTGCAGTCTATTTCTTCTCAGTTTGCAATTCATCTCTAATCACCTACCATCCAGGTTTTCTTTGTCAGAGAAGATATGCTCGCAATTCAACACCTTGAGTTAAAATTGAAGACGGGACTCCATTGGGCTATGAAACCTCCTGGGCCTGTTTTAATGCCTTCACAACACCTACAAGGTTCGAAAGGCATGGCACTCCGTTGCCTATATGTTAATGGGTAGGCCTTATGGGTACCAAGACAACGCATAAATTAGTCTCTTAATGGCGGCCATTGTACGAGAGCATCGTCTATTCCCAGCTCCTCGTGCAATAAAGTATATCAAAGAATAACATGATTGAAAACTAGACCTAAGTGCTTATGTGTTAGAGCCGAAGATCATTATGTAGTGTTGGGACTAACATGATTTATCATGCTTGGCAGATGCTTTTGGGACCCCAGTAAGGTAACCGTGAAAGTATCTATTGATTGGAAACTTCCACATTACCGGTGAAGCAGCCTGGACCCATCGAAGAAATATAAAAGAGAATCCAGCATCATTTTGCGTGGCTTCAGCTCAGAATTTAGGGTGACGAATGAACTCCTAATTGGAAAATCGTCCTAAAATAATAATTGGCGCTAAAAATTTTCATAAATCCTTGAAGAAAGCCCTACGTGTATGCAACCCAAGAGCGCAGGACTGGAGTTGGTAGTGGACTCGACAATTGAGCTAGGAGATCCAATTCTGAACCAGATCCACAAGGGCAATTAGATTAGAGTTCACAACTCAATTCCCAAACCCGCAAGAGATTAGCCAAGAGTCAATATATTCCCATCTTACTGAGGTGAAAGTTCTGTATGCACACGAGTCTATAAAGAAAGCAACCATTTTGTATGCTCCATTTTCAAGAATTAGAGCTTTAGAGTTAATGACTCAAAATATCCAGGTGAGCACGATAAAAGTATCAGGGTTAATGTTCTCAAATGTTTTACTAACTTCACAGTTTTAATTATTAGTTGATATTCCAATTAATTAATTGCTGACTTAATTAATGCTTCTCCTCTTAAAATCATCTTTTTACCAATTTTATCTCGCTTATCCACTAAGTCCAAACTTCTTAAACATGCATCTCGCTTAATGATTCGCCAAGAAAACCATTCCTTTCACTTCCTTCTCAAGTGGTTGGCTTCCGAAAGTCAATTTCTTCGTTGATTGGGGCTTGTACATACATGGCCAGTAACGCTCCCAGGTCCATCAAAAGAAGCTGCAGACTCTGAACATGGTTCTCTATGCATGGCTCGCATACTGTCATTGCGTTCATTGCTGCTTGCTAGTGAAATTAAATTTTTTTTTTTTATATTCGTTTCCTGATCCCGCACAAGTAAATGAATTGCTAGTGAAATTCATTGCTGCTGCAGACCCTATAACCTATTAGTCTGTGGAAGTTGATCTGTCCTGATCGGAACCTTCTCTGTATAAAAACATATCAGAGCTGCTCCTGCTGTTATGAGTTAGACTCTTCCTGTTTTGGATCCTTATTCGACACCAATCCCGCACAAGTAAATCCATTATGTGCAGTTACAGTTTTGGTTATGTTTTGGAAATGTTCTCATCTTGGATCCAACAACCTGTCTAAGACCAGAATGTGTGAGTGTAGATCTATTTGTATTTACACATGTGAATTGTATATATATATGTGTGTGTGTGTGTGTGTGTGTGTGTGTGTGTTTGTGGCAAGAGGGATAAATGAGTATGCATTGTAAAAAATTTGAAGATTGTAGGATCCATGATGGTGTAAACTTATAATGCATACTCATGTTCTCTTTGCTTTTCAAGAACATATGTGTCATTTAAAATGTTATAAAGGTATTTGAAAAAATATAAAAAACAATTTTATGACACTCGTACTCCTAAAAGAAAAAGAAAATGCATGAGGGCAATGTATAGTGTTAGAAGTATGCAAGATAGAGTCTCTCTCTCCTTATGTGTTACCGTATCTATCTATATGTATTGCTAAATACATAATGTCTTTGAGAGTGTAATTTGGCATAAATATTTCCACAATTCAATCTTTGTAATGAATATGGAGGTGAAAAAATAAGAAGCATTTAATACACATAATACATTAAATGCAACTACAAGACTACAATGGTAACTTTATTTTTTTAAAATAAATCTCCATCACATAATGGCAAGAATATGCATTGAAAAACATTATGCATTTATTCCGACTTCTCCCTATCTATCTGTCTATATATATATATATAGAGAGAGAGAGAGAGCATTTTTGTTGAGCTGGAGAAGGCAAACACCCAAGCCTGTTTTCAAAACGCTCATGATACGAACGCGCTCAGAATGTCTGAAACTTCAATAGCTTATTAATTTCAATTTCCAATGGTTGGTTTCCATTTGCAGTTGTTTATTTCCGAGGCCAAAAGTACACAGTAAGTTGTTTTTGCTTTTTTAGCTTAACAATATCAAATATTTCAATTTAATGAAAGTATTTTGTCAACCCAATCATTGGATTGAATTGTCGTGTTTCACAAAAGACTGTTCTCACATGCTCGTTTCATATTTATATCTAAAAAGTCTGGAATCAACCACGCCGATGCTATTTTTAAGAATGTTTTTATTTTTTGAATTGACACACACCCCTTTTACTATCCACATACCTCTTTTTTTCTGAAGTTTTCAATTCGCTCTTGGTATTTTTTAGTAATTATCAAATTGCTCCTCTACAAGAAATATCATGTGTCTCTCTCTTCACTCTCACGGACTGAAAATCGCTATCATTTTCCATTGTTTTTCCGTCCATTCATCATTCCTAGATTCATTGAAACAACATTATCCAATCTATAACAGTTTCCATGAAAAAGAATGGATCTAAATCCATTGAAAAAGAAGAAATTGAAAGAAAGAAAGAGAGAGAGAAAAGGAGGATAAGAACACTCGATTCAAAGGGCGAATAATTGATTTATTGAGTTATGATGTTGATTTGGTTTTGCCTTATTCGTTTTTTAGTTTTTTCTCGTAGTTTTTGAATGATTTCTCACCAAAAAACTCATCGAGCTTTTTATTGAGAGATCCACCCCAAGCACGTAGAGAGATGCACCGATGTAAACTTCTATGAAACCCTCAACTTTTATCTAATCTTCTTAATTTTTTGAAAGCAAGTAAAAACTAAGTTAAAAATGACTCACCTCTTATTGAATTTCATTTTATGCATTGTGGGCCCAAATCAGGTTTTTTTCACAATTGCCTTCTTGTCTCGGTGGGTAAGAGTCAGTTCTTGCACTATGATATTCCTAGCTAATAAAAGAGAGAGATACATGTATACTTGAAATGAGATGTGAGCACAAAAAAGGAATCTCTATTTTTATTGGTTTTGGGTCTCAAGGGATATACATCTAAATTGAATATGAGTGAAAAATGGATATAAATCTAAAATGGATATGGCCTTTAAATGAATATGGATATAAAATGGATGTGGACTATAAATAGATATTGCTAGGATCAACCTTAAAAGAATGACACCCTAATTATCAACTGTACAACAAATGAAATATGCAACTAATTATAAAAAAGTGTTAAGATGCAGAAAATCCTAATTTATAGGAAATCTTGAATTGTATGGGATCTTGATTTGCAAAATATACTGATTTACAATGTTAATGAATTTTAAATAATTATTTTTAAATCAAATATGCGCAAAAGTTGACGAAAGGTGTTTGGTGTTTATACAAACCCTCTTTGGACTAATTTTGGCCACTACAGGCCATGGTTGCTATTGGAGTCGAAGGGAAAACCTCCATGATGTCAAGATTTACAAAATGAGATATTCACATTTGTTGGCTGAATGAATGGTTGAAGCAAACCTTTTGAAACAATTCTGGGTTACAATCTCCAACAACCGGGGTTTACTAACTATGGTATGAGGCCCAAATCCGACGAATTCCGATGATTTTACCAACAACCAATAGGGGGAAAATCTTGTATGTCCCATGGGCTAGCCCATGACACCAAGGTCACCATCGTTTGGCAAAAAGTCAGCCTGAAATCAAAGAAAAAAAGGATGGTAATGGTTCGCCATATATCCGGTTCCCATTATAGTTTTGCAACAGCCTAGGCCAAAACAACGGCTGACAATAGTCTTAATTGACTTCTGTGAAACAATTTACCTGTCGTTTTGTGTCGATCTCCATCTTCTACACTCCCAATCAGGTGATGGGATTATGTGCAGGTCATCAGGGTTCACAAGCTCTGTACATAACCTAGGATCCAAATAAATTTGTGAAGAAAACCTCCCTTTGCCAAATTAAGGTTTTTATATTTATCTCAGATCCACATTTTAGGCATTATTATATGTATGTATTTATTCTACAACAGGTTTTTGGGTCTGAGTTGGTCCAAGTTCACTTGGGTATTATTTGCACAAATAGGTAGGATCACTTACAGAGTGATTACTATCATGTGAAGAAGAACGCAGAACTATTACATAGCATATGCAAACAAAATGTTACGTAATAGGATGTCTTATCCTCAATGGGAAAGACATCAATTTGAATGCATATTTTCCAATAAAAAGATTACATGGCCAATGAATTATTTATCAAGTATGATCAACAAAAGACTGAAACTTGTCTCCATATGTCAGGAAAGAAATACTTTGATCAGAAGTTTTCTCCCACATGTAACCAATTAAGGTTGTACAACATCATGCACCTAGGTTTAAACACAAGTACATCCATAGCTGCAAATCCTTAATCACTTGCATATAAATAAATTGAATCTCTGATTTAAGGAACATACACTATCATGAACCTTAACAAACCTTTTTAATTTTCTTTTAGTCATCACGTCTGGCCGACCCTTATCATATAAGAGGCTTAATTGTTGAGTTCATGAGATGATCACCAATTCATACTCATTAATATCACATATTAATCACGATCTTAATACATAGCTATCTTAATGAGATATGTAACTCCCAATTGTGTATTCTATGGTTGCAAACCATTAAAGTAATCTCAATATTCTTTCACTCATATTCTCAATCACTTCAGAATGAGATAGTCCTTATAACATTCAAGGTATAATTATATATTTTCAAGTAGAGATTCTATATTGAAATATCTCAATTCATAATATGCCAAAGCTAATTACAGACACAGTAATACGGCTCATAGGATTCATTTATAACACAAATTGAATAAGGATTTCCTTTCTTCTTGTTATTGTGTGCAACCTATTGCAAATTGGTACGTAGAAGTTCCTGCTGTTAGCAGTATATCATGCTCGAATTTCAGATTGTAACCAATTTAAAGAGGGTGTCATTGTAATTGTTTCATCCTTTTGAGGGATGACATATATATATTGGTTTTGGAAGGTAAAGACTCAAGTTTGATAGGAAAGATTTTTGCTTTTGGAAGATGCAAATTGAGGATTATCTCTATTGGAAAATACTTTGTTTTCTCAATCAATTCCACAAACAGTATATTGTTTTCTCAATTGTTGAATGACTTTGTGCATTCATAGGTTAAGGTTCGCGGTGGAAGTCACCTTTAGCATGGTAATTTAGAAAACCATGGCAGGTTTCACAAAGATACTATGTAATATATGTGAAAAGCCATTTGTGAATGAACAAGCTTTACTTTGATGATGTAATTGTTTAATCGGAAAATTAGAAGCTGCTTCTTTGGCAGATCATAACAACAAAGTCAACGTCATTCTAAGCCAGTGCCAGTGAGTAGTAGATATTTGGCATTAGCCAAAGTTTGATTGAATAATGTTCAAAATTTGATTTTGAGCGAGGACATTCACAAGAGAGATTTAGGGGAAACATTAGGTGCTATGTTGAACATGAAGAGCAAGGGCAAAAAGAGCACAATCAAAATCATGGAAGATCTATGTCAAAGAACCTAACGATGAAAGAAAAATCAATTATCTTGTTGGAAATATAGAAAGAAAGTGGACTTAAAACATAAACTGCAAAGTGCCAAAGAAGAAAAAGAGAGCCAAAATGCGTTTTGAACATTGCAGACAAAGATATTGTAGACTCATTGATCTTGAGGTTTAACACTCCTATATAATTATAGATTTTGGGGTCATGTGCATTATTGTAATGTTGGATTTGGCCATTCAAGATAGTAAATCTATGAAAACAGAAGACATCATTATAGATAAATGTATACATTATAGATAAACATACATATTACAGATAAATATATATGTTATAAATAAAATATATACATTATAGATAAATGTATATACAACAACAAACAAACAACAACTAAGCCTTTTCCCATACTAGACGGGGTTGGCTACATGGATTCTTTGTTTCCACATATCCCTATCGTGTGCCATGTTAGCAGTTAACTCCCAATAAGCTAGATCATTCTTTATTGTTTCTTTCCAACACTTTTGTGGTCGCCTCTACCTCTTTTAATACTTTCCAAATTTAATTTTTCTAACCTTCTTACAGGTTCTTCTTTTGATCTTCTTTCTATATGTCCAAACCATCTTAAACGATGTTCTCTCATTTTATCCTCTATTGGTGTCACTCCTAATTTGTTTCTAATAACCTCATTATGTATATGGTCTTTTCTTGTATGACCACTTATCC